>MU007036.1:0-365279 GCA_010583015.1 Tothia fuscella | reverse complement strand
TGGATAACGCGTCTAGTGTGCGTTTCGGAGGATTTTCGTGGTTCATAGGTGGGGTTGGTTCATTGGTGGGGTCAACACTCTACTACGACTTCTTTTTTGGCCATTGTGATACAATCTGTCAATGTAGAATAGTTGAAAGTACATGATTCGGACTTCACTATATGTATCGACTGGGGGGATCTAGAATTCAGTTGAAGACACTTCCACCTTGACGTAGTGGGATTCGCAATGCCGGCGCAAGCGATCAGAATTAATGCCTGTCACCTCCGGCTCGCCAATTGCATTTCTGTACAAACGAAAAGACATCCTCCTTATTTCGACTGAGGCTTACAAACAACCTTCGGCGCGTGGGTTATCGCCTCTTACTGCATACAGTCTACCACGCCGCTCGTGGTGTTTTGGACAAACCTACATGTTAACGACGAACACCATACACACAGTAAATGAGGCGATTTGACACTAGAGAGGAATGATTGTAGGCATTTTAAACTATTTCAGAGGTAATGGAAGGTAAGAAAATAGCGATATGGCGGATGCTTGTGAAATTACAGTAGAGCATGGCGTGACAGATTTTTACCCGGGAGCAAGAGTCTAGAATCCGGCCGCATTTACCCCATAGAGACAGATTAACGAGAACTTTCATTGCATTCATAACTCAAAAGAAATTGTACAAGCGTGGGTAATACAACGCGGAAGGTGTTGCGATTGTGGGTCTTGCCATGGCCGAACAAGGCTTAGATCAGCTGAAGCATCTCTTGTCTTTAGCGAAAATTTCGCAATCCTAACCTTGCTGACAAAGAAGCTCGATCATACAAAGCTTGTTTGCACGTGTAGCAGTCGAAACCGAATAGCTAGTGTCGGGCGCAAATTACAGTGTTGCGGAAAATCGCATTGTCATACGTGCAGAGTGATAGCGGGGAACCCACCTGCAATTTGGTTTCGTCCAACATCGTGTCGTATCATAGGTACATACCGATAATTTGGGTTGTTCATTCAAGTTAAAAACTCAATAAGTCTAAACATCCATATCTCAACGTCTGAGGTATGGTGAAGCTCGGACTGTGAGCTGTGACATGGGCGGTAATAAGAACAGGGTAAGGTAGCGGAAGGCGGGTTGTCGTGAACCGATTTCCTCAGTCGACCTTGAATTTGCCTCGACTCTTAAAAAATGTATGATCCTGAGTGCCCCGGTGGAGCTGTTGCAAATAAACAAGAAAAAAAATCGCCACATGGATAAAACCTTGAAATAAGGGTTAGCTTGTGATTTAAAGCAACATGAAAGTACTGGCACTAAAATACCTTGCTGCTACCACCACTTCCTAAGCCATGGTAAAGCTCGTGTTGGAGTGTTTGTAAACCTGAACTATTAAAGAAAAATCTGTACACCGTTCGAATAGAACAAGACGTGGCTTTGGGCTCTAAAAATACAGCGAAGTCAATACTTCGCAGCGATCACAGAATTTAGGTGGATGGTCCACGCTTCTGTTCTCAGGCGAGACATGTTATACTCAGACGTAGAACCGAGTGCGCAGTCCGGATCACGGCGATAGTACAAGCTCACTTAACGACCACGGACTTGAATGCACCGTGACGATAAGGAAAATGTTCAACCTCGTACCCGCTACGCTGTCGGCCCATTGCAATATCTACCTCTTTTGCACCGTACTCGCGAAGCAGCTTGACAATGTGAGGTTGTCCACCTATGAGAGCGTTCATCAAAGGGCTTTGGTCTTCATTCATACCATCGATCGGAACTCCATGATTGATCAAAAGGCGAACTACAGTTTCGAATCCATAGCCGGACGCGTATTCCAGGGCAAGAGCTGCCGCTTCAGCATGTTCAAATCTAAGGTCAAGGTGAAGTTCTAAAAGTGTCCTTAACGTGACAGCTTGGCCAGCACGAGCAGCTGTAACTAACGGAGAGCGTGATATCCGCGACGAGTTAGGCTTGAATCCTTCCGCTATGAGAGCTTTTAGCGTGCCCGTGTGGCCATGGGATGCCGCCCATGATAAAGGATCTGCGGAGTCTTCGTAGTTGCGTGGGTTGGCACCCATTTGAACCAGCAGGCGTACAATGTTGCTGTGGCCAAAGGATGCTGCTTCAACTAGTGGTGTCCTTGGATCATTATCAAATGGTCTTTCATTGACATGTCCACCTGCCTCGACAAGTATTGACCATCGGACAAGCCTTTCGTTTCCGCTTTCTACGAGAGATGTAAGAATTCTAGGATGCCCTATGCTGGTTGGTAAAGCGTCACACAGCATGCGAAGAATTTCCAAATTGCCGGCTTTTGCTGCAAGCTCACATGCCCGCATAGATAGGCCAAACAATGGTGTGTACGTAGGAGTGAGAAGAAGTCGTACCACATCCGCGTGTTCGCGTTGGATACTCGTATATAACGCTGTTTGTACCCAGTTTTGCTCAAGATTTCGACGTAATATATGGCCAACTAAATCCACGTTACCACCCATAGAGGCCAGAACAATCATGGACTCGTGCAATGCTCCACCATTAAGATGGGGATAAACATGGTGGCGTTCTATGGCAGGAGCAGGATTTGCAGTACAGTGGCACAGTATTTCTTCGGTGAAATCGGATTTGTTGAGCAGTGCTGCAGCTCCCAATATGTCCCTTTGAAGGGTGTCTGAACGAAGGATACCTGGTTGTTCATCGCTGAGGAGAAGTAAGGCATCTTTCACCTCTGCTCGAAATACTGTCGCTGATGCAAGGATGGTGAGAGCTGCGCGATAATTGTAGGTTGCGCGTTGGAAGTCGAAGCCCAAAGTTGTCAGAATGACACGCAGTCGGCCGCATAAGTTTGACGTGTGCTTATTTCTCGACAACACCCGGTCAATGATGTAAGTTGTCGCAAGCTGACGGCTTCCGTTGGATGTTCGAACATTATCAAGATCAACTTCCAGAGCGCGGGTAGTGGACAGTGCAGCTAGGACTTCCGTGTCAAACAACCCTATACAACATTAGTGTCGAGAGATCAGAGAAGAGAAGAAATATCATACTACAGACTAATCGAAGTCGCACCGCTTGGCATATTCCAAACGTAGTGATCATAGATTCAATACACGCGCGTTGCAATTCCAATGGAAGATTTGCAAAAATTTGAAACATTGCGGTGTCGTTGGAGTTGGCAGAAGGTGCTGCGGAACCACAGCTTTATTTATTCCAGATTGATATATATTTACAGAGTCAGGTCGTTGTCGTCAAGAAATGCGAGGCGCTCGAGCCAATCTACGCCGGCGGCTACTGTAAGCGCCGTGGTATTGACAAGTCACCACCAACATGAAAGCAGGAAACGGCAAAGCAAACACTGGCCACGAAGATGCATACCCATTGCTGGCGCGAGTGTAGTGTGGACGCCGTAAATCAAGCACCATGGCGAAGCTGTTTCTTGCCCCATCAAACTGTACGATAAAGACTCCTTCATTCCGCCGTCAAGAATTCACTCCGACCTGGAAAGATGTCTTCCTCCAATACAAAACGACTTATTCTTTGCGTCACTCTGTGTCTCACTTCTCTCATTGATGCCATCATCATCGGCATGCGAACTATGGGCGTCAAATTCGTCGAAGATGCCGAGAGTTCAGCATTTCCTATCTATCCAACTCCCTCCGAATCCCCTCGCACGCTTGGTCAGATACCATTGCACCTTTTCCCGCTGCAGCCTACATTCACTTTCGGTCTTTCCATTGCTGTATTTCTGATGAATATAGTCGGAGCAATAATGGTATTTGTACTATGGTTGAAGGATGTAAAGGTATTATTCAGCCTCCAGAGCCCTGCTCTTACTAACGAGTTAACTTTGGCGATAGATGTACGACGCCAGGCCAATACTTGTACTGAAATGGTGTTTGACCGTCACACCCTGTTTCATAATGATTTCCGTCTTATTGACGTTTGTACAACACACACAATCATCGCATTTTGACATTAGATACATCAGCGCCTTATATGGCGGTTATGGCCCAAAACGACAATATGAGCCTGGCGTCTTTGATCTCGAGACTTGGGTTTGTGACCTCGCAGTCTTTGATAATATCTCACCTGTACTGGTCCAGGGATTTGGTACCAGGTGTGAGATCGAACTCGTCGCTCGGTGGTTGCTTGTGCCATGGTTAATTTCATCTTTACTTGTTGCAGGAGCTACGTGGTACTTCGTTCGAGACGAGAATGCGCGTTCTAAGCAGGTCCTCAAGCTGAAGGTTTTGGAAAGGTTGCAATATGTTTGATATTGGAAACGATTGGTGTATGAAATTGTCTTTATTTTTTAAACATCAGCGGCATTTACTTAGGCTACATCAAGTATTTACTCATTCTATTAAAGGCTCGTCCGACGGTGTGTCTACAGAACCTACGAATAAATTCTTGCCAGTCACCGGCCTTTGGTACAAGTCAAATTCTCACCGAGAGGCTAAGTATGATAGGGAGGTTTAATCAAACGGTCAACAGATAACAAATTCTAGGGACTAAACAAAGGTTTGAACGAAGCTTGAGCCGTTGGCACCCTATGAGCAGCATAAAAAAAAGCCAGTATAAAGGAGTGGACCGTCAACCTTGTCAATCCCGTCAACATGCAACTTATGATACAAAAGACATTTTGAGGACGCCAGCGTCCACATCGCAACAAACGCGGAAAAGACAGTATGAGAACACGTCCGCCAATCAATATCCCTCACAATTCACGTCACGGACCAGACAGCTAAGTACCGACTTCCTAAATGATGTGTTTGGTTGAACCTCCCGCAGCGCCCTCGCCGTATGTATGGACAATAACCGGTCCTTTGCCTCCAAGCTCATTTTTGTGATCTGCAAACATGCGAAAGGTGGGTGCACCATTTGGAGAGCCCGCCAAAGCATTGAATGCATCGACATGGGCAGGCTGCTTATTCCGGCTATCAAAGCTGATGATGCCTCCCTCCACATGCTTCTTTGGGTCAAGCTGCTTTCTGGCATCGTCCATAATCTTCCTGGATGCAGGAGCATCAACAGACTCTTGTACTGCATATTTTCAGATTGGCATTGCCCCCTGGTGCCGCTTTCCAAGACTGAAACATGAGCTCCGATTGTGGTAGACGCCGGTTATCGGGAAGATTGCCCCATCGCTCATTGAATATCTCGGTTGATACCATGGTATTCTGCTTCTTTGACGAGAACGTTTCTTGAATTGGGTCAGTGGTCTGATACGAGAACTGCTGGCGAGTCCAATCGTTGTTCTTGAAATTCAATTGGAAGCCAGGTTGTGGATTCTTTTCAAGAGCAGTGGACATGGGACCGAGTTCTCTGTGTTTGGTGAAAGGAGCTTTAGGTGTGGAACCTTTGTTTAATCCACGAACCAAGTTGTCATAGTCATGGTTGTCATCGGGACCAGATTTGGAATTGAAATTGGCTCGAAGCTGGGCGCCTTTTTGTGTGAAATAGCCATAGGATTCGGGCCTTGTGTATTTCAGTGTGTCGGGCTTCGGAGCGACCGGTGGTGGTACCTTAGAGGAGGTGGGGCAACAAGTGGGTTAGGTCCTGTCGGAGGTGGTGGTGGCCCACTTTTGGGTTGAGTTCCACTAGAGCCACCGATACTGCCTGGTGGAGGTGGAGGTGGAGGTGGAGGTGGAGGTGGAGGTGGGTTGGGCTTAGGAACGACAGGCTTCGGCGCAATTGGCCTGGGAGGTGCAGGAAGTGGGAGTGCATTTCGGGCATACAGATCCCCAAGGAGAGTGTCGACGGCCTGAATAGAGTTAAGAACAAATCGCCTGAAATAGATAGAAGCTACTCACACTGGCACTCAGTGTCTTTGCAAACCTGAACGGGACTGCCAACAACATTCAGAAGAACGGCATACAACGCGGCAGCCCGCAAGGCTAGGTGGAAGTGGTAACGCATGTCTTCTGCGAAATGTGTGAAACAAACTTTAAAGCTGCTAAAGAAGAGAATAGATGGAAGCTGATCTGGTGGTATAAGAAAATGAACATACAGGTTCAGGCAGCAGATGCATCGAACTATATAACTAGAATTCCTTTTCTGGATACCATCCTCTTCTCTCGACCTCGCCGTAGATATGGGTCTCTAATTCTGTTCTTTCTGCAACAACCTGTCTTCATCGATTAGGAAAGCCAGAAATATCGAATCCAACATGCAGTGAAACGCGATCTAGTTTGCCGCCATGCTGTGTCGAGACTGACTTCGTTGTCGCCTGCGTCAGAGTATGAAAAACTGGCGCAGTATTGCCAATGTGGGGAAGATCGTAGCTAGTTACCAATCGTCCCGTTTGCAACATGATCGTGGGCTCCTTAAAAAGGCTATTCCGCGCTTACTGACTCCTACTTGCGTTGTATGACCTGGTGCGGCAAATGTGGTCAAAAAGTTGCTGTAAGGCTGTGTTGTGGATGGCTTAGTACTGTCACCAATCACGGGCGACCAATGAATCCACACACAACAATTGCGGCAAAATGTAACCAACATACCTGAGCACGTATGTTATGACATTGTGATCACAATTTCTAAGCCAAGGAAGCCAAGGTCGTTTTTGTGATCAGTTCAGAAAAGAGAACGTGTTGTTACAGCGCACTAAAGCCTTAATTTGGCTGCTTTGCCTTCACAGCCCAATACTGTATCAGCCAATAAGTCGATAGACTCAAGGTCAGTATACTATACTTACTTCTAAAATAAGGATTGATGGCAGCACAACTCAAGTGGTGTCTTGGCACCTTAAGCGATTTCGAAAAGTCTATAAGTACCGAGAATGAATGCTGGAAAGATAGCACAACACCTTCACCATCCTCAATCAGAGTCAACCACTATGAACAAAGAGACGACCTCATACCATTCTTCATTATCGGCAAATTAGTTTCCTCAATATAACTTTTCAGAGCGATAATGGTCCAAGCTATCGCCCTTTATATTTGGATTGGTCACTGTTGCAATATCAACTGTCAACTTAGCACCTCCACCTAAGTCAACAGATACCACCTGTGACAATCGGTGTCGGTTCGGGGACTGCAGATGCCGGTGGAGATGCACCGCACGTTTCTTTATGGGATGTTGATGGAATCCGAATCGGACAATACCACCCCAAGAAAGGTCAGAAAGTCAAAGGTGGTGCCGAGATAGCAACCTCAGTCAAGAACAACCAGCGGGACAAGGGAGCAGAGGCACCTCAGCCCGAGTATGTGATGGTGACTGTGAACGGCGTCGACGCTATATGCTTGGCATATATCTATGTAAATGGCAATTCTGCGAATTGGGCATGGTATGGTGACAACGGTTACAGCTGTGGGATGGATTGGTATGCGAGCCAGAAGAAAATTGGAGACGGCAAAATTACACGCCAAAATGCATTTGGATCGACCAAAACCATTCCTACGGAGTCCAGTTCCAGGGCATCAGCGTGCATATGCCCGACTTTGTGGCCATGGAGGAGCGAACCGCGCAGTATGCAAACAACACGGACACACTCTGCAAAAGTACTCCAAGGATGAAAGGTTGGCCTGTCATGCCTCCCAATGGCGGGATAAAGTTTTTCGAGCCACGTCTGCAATATACACCGGGAGGAGCAGATGTTGATCTCAATAGGGTAGTCGACAAACCCCAGCGCCGCAATGTTGCTGAGCAAGGTCCAAGTAGACCTCAGAAGCGTAACCCCAAGCCGAACGTCCTCAACATCAGCGGCGATCCCAATCATAGTGCCAAAGAGCTATGTGGAAGCGAAACCTCATGGGGTCCCGATTTTGTATCGGTGTCGGAAGGTATATGGTGTGATATGAGCGCGAAAGAGGCTTGGCCACTCTGCTCCAGTACAACAGAGATGGGCTGTTTTGATACAGTAGCTAACAAACTTCGGGGCTCTCAGCATGGATTGAGAGTGCGCGATCAAAGGAGTGGAAGAGACATGCCTCACAAGGAGTTTGATACTGTCAACCATTGGGAGTAGTTTAGATTTCATCTCCGGGTGTTAGATATCTTGTTGACAGTTTGAGTTGCCTGATACTTATTCAAGAGTGGCCTTGGCGGGACCAAGATCCTCGTCTAATAGAACTTCGAATTTCTCCCAGAACCAGTGCTAAAGTTTGTGTTCTCTATACCGAGAGAGAGTTGAGCAGTAGCAGGAGGTAGTTGGGTGCGTCGCACAAACCTGGAAGGGGGCCGGGTCCACCCACATGACTCGTGGGCTGTTAGTTCTACCTACCCTCACGAACCTCCTGTGAATTGCAACTCCTTTTGTTGTCAACAGCCCTTAGCAAAGACGCTCATTATTATGCTGCAAGAGTCTTGAGAAGAGTTGATACGCTCTACTCTACATTGAATCTAAGTATTTAATCAGTCTTGATGATAAATATCTATCCTTTGGCCTTCCAGAATACTGACCTCCTTAAAAGTCGAGATTGAACGAAGAATATAACCGAATTCACGGATACTCGAGAACAAGAACAACGAGAATTGATTGCTACTTCAGATTTGTTCCTAGACCCGATGAAACGGCCCAAATCAGTGCCTGAATCCCCAATTCCGATTCCCCGGTTTTCAGATTCCCTGGTCGAAGATCAATATACTTCAACTCTATTTCTTTGTCGTTCCTGACGATTCATTGGCAAAATTAAGTTGTCAAATATGTCGATTCCTGTAGCCATTGGCTCACTTGTTATTTCATCTTAGCATTAACGTATTGTCACCTATGAGCACAAATTTCCGAAAGTTCGCTTCCACTGCTGGGAATTAGGAGAAAGAGAGCACTATATGAGTCTCCACTCCAATTACAGTTGACAAACCCCCAAAATATTTACCGGAGAATATATTTCGTTCTTTTTCGTTCTCTTCTCTGTGTCCTTTCTTTTATATCTATACACTCGTTTGAAACATCTATACCATTAACATCATGAAATATACAGTCCCTTGCGCTGCACTCTTCGCAGCGAGCACTTCTGCTCAAGCTCTCATGTCAGCCCTCCGGCTAAGTAATCTAACCAACTTCACCAACACCATAAGCGCATTTCCTGCTCTTGTGGGTGAATTAGTACTCGCGGGACAAGATGTCACTATCTTTGCGCCTGTCGATAGTGCAGTCGGGGTTCAAAGCTTGCTACAATCGGCAAGAGGACCCGGTCCGGCGAGCGATTCCATCTTGAGATATCGTAGGTTTGCCCCGTTCAACTTGTATGGAGACACGTTGATTTAGACTGGCAATAGATATTATCAAAGGCGGTGTCACGGCTGCGGCACTTCCTAAATCAGGTCTTGTTGCTCAGACTCTTCTCAAGGGAGGAAGTGGCGTCGCTGGTGGTCAACGCTTTCAGATCTTGAAGAATGCGGCTGGGAATGTAGTTTTGGCGTCTGGTCTGGGTGTTACTGCGCGGGTTGTAAAATCAGTGCGTCTTTCCCTTCACACCACCATCAACATCAAGCATGTATTTCTAATAATAATGAATATAGGACATCAAATTCGATGGCGGCTACATCCACCTCATCGACACCGTCCTCGCCCCCCTAGCAACCATAGCCGCCACAGCAGAAGCCGAAGGCCTCCAAACCCTCATCCAGACCCTCGACCGCCCCGACATAGGCATCCTCGAAACCATTGAATCCTTGAATGACATAACCATCTTCGCACCCACAGATTCCGCTTTCGATTCCGCAGATGCGACACTATCTGGCCTAAATGCAGATGGTTTGACTTCGGCGTTGAATTATCATGTCGCCAAGGGAGTGGGGTATAGTACTGATTTCTTGAACGGGCAGGCTATTCCTACTGTCAATGGGAAGACGTTAACTGTGAGGGCTAGTAATGGGACTGTTTTTATAAATGGGGCTAGAGTTCTTAAGACGGACTTGCTTACTCGGAATGGGGTTATTCATGTTGTTGATAAGTAAGTTGCTCAGTTGCTTCGTAGTCCGAAATCTTGCTAACCTTTTGGAATCAGGGTCCTACTGCCTCCGGTCTAAATATCCGCGCGACTATTTATGATGGCGCTGGAAGTATTGAGGGGTAGAAATACATATTTCTGGTGCATGAGGAGCTCGTATGCTTTCAAATTCAGGCTGGTGGTCAGGGTATAGATACTGTAGAACTTAGTTTTCTCTTAGTAAAGCATTAGACTTCCTAACGTATCAGTTTGTTTTAAAATGACGGATCGATGAATTCTCTTCCTCTCCTTCAATAAGCTATCGACAAGCATTCCATCGCACAAGGTAGCAATGTTGTATTTGGTCTTGAATATACTCGTACCAATCGAAGCCCACCTGAATAAATGATTGAGCAAAGACCTTTGAACTCACTCAAGAATTTATGATTCCCGCATATGGTTAGCGCACGACGGCGTTTTCCCCTTCTTAACGCCGACATGCAAAACCTCCCCGCAAATCTTTTTTTCGACAAAAAGTTATCCAAACTCAAAGGCCCAAATCGCCAAAATAAACCACAATGGCACCAATCCTAGAAGATGACTTCATCCTCACCCTCTCCGACAACGACGAACCCCTCCCCAATTCCGAAGACGAATCCCCACACCCCTCCCCCAAACCCGCCCTCAAAAAACGAAAGCGCGAACAAGCAGATGCAGCCTCAAAACCTACCACAAAAAAACCCAAAAATAAACACGCTACAGGTGTCAATTCAACTGACGTAGTTGAACCAGTAGAACCGGATGTGACGTGGGCAGAACAAGGAGAAGATGACGGGGCATTGGCGTCAGATTTTGAATTTCAGGTCGGTGAGACGACGGGAGTGATTGAGGATTTTGATGGGTGGGAAGGTGGTGCTGCGAAGAATGCTGGACAGAAGACGGGGAATGGGACGGGGAGGGGGGTGGATATTGAGGAAATTATTGCTAGGAGGAAGGCTGAGAAGGGTGGGGAGGTTGATGGGGAGAGTAGGGAAGAGGTGGAGTCGGAGGAGGATAAGGAAGGTGATTTTGAGGAGTTTGATGATGAGGATGATGAGTTGTTGGAGGGGGATGCTTTTGGTATGGGTGGTGAGGATGAAGAGAACGAGAGCGAAGAGGAGGAGGAATTTGCAGCATCTGAGGCAGAGGACGGAGATTCAGACGCGGCTTCTGATGATGACTCTGTTGCAGCTCCTGTAGTCCACCCAGATGATATAGCATCGGCATCAGAAATCGACGAGGACGAAGACGATGCAGCCGAAGCTGAACGTCGAACGGCATTCTTTGCGCCAGAAGAAAAAGTTGATCTGCTTAAACCACCAAAAGGAACAGGATCCTTTCAAACCATGAGCCTCTCCCGTCCGATACTGAAAGGACTCGCCGCCGTTGGATTTTCAGAACCCACACCAATTCAAGCAAAGACCATACCAGTGGCACTGTTAGGAAAAGATGTGGTCGGCGGTGCTGTCACTGGATCTGGCAAAACTGCCGCTTTTATCATTCCAATCCTCGAGCGTTTACTCTATCGGCCGAAGAAGGTTCCTACCACACGAGTGGCGATTCTCATGCCAACACGTGAATTGGCTGTTCAATGTTTCAATGTTTCTCAAAAGCTCGCTTCATTCACCGATGTCACGTTTGCACAAATTGTTGGAGGGTTTTCTCTGCGAGAGCAGGAGAATACGCTAAGATCAAGACCGGATGTCATTATCGCAACACCAGGTCGTTTCATTGATCATATGCGCAATTCACCATCGTTCGCTGTTGACACCCTGGAAATTCTTGTTCTCGATGAAGCAGATCGTATGTTGGAAGATGGATTCGCGGACGAATTGAATGAGATTCTTACCACCATACCCAAGTCACGACAAACTATGCTTTTCTCCGCGACAATGACAAGTACCGTCGACAAACTCATTCGGGTCGGCTTGAATAGGCCTGTGCGGCTTATGGTCGATGCGAAGAAGCAGACTGTTACTGGCTTGGTACAGGAATTTGTTCGCTTAAGACATGGCCGCGAGGACAAGCGCCTAGCATGCTTGCTTTACCTCTGTCGGAACGTCTATACAGACCGCGCCATAATATTCTTTCGCCAAAAGAAAGAAGCACATCGCGTACGAGTAGTTTTTGCGCTAAGTGGACTAAAAGCCGCAGAACTTCATGGGAGCATGTCGCAAGAACAGGTGAGTCATTAATAAAATCATATCTATTTTCCTATACTGACGACACAAATCAAGCGCATCAACGCCGTCGAGTCCTTCCGCTCATCCACCGTCTCTTTCTTGCTAGCTACCGATCTCGCCTCCCGTGGTCTCGACATCAAGAACGTAGAAACAGTAATAAACTACGAAGCACCCCAATCCCATGAAATCTATCTGCATCGCGTTGGTCGCACCGCTCGTGCCGGTCGTACCGGTCGCTCCTGCACCATCGCCGCGGAAACAGACCGCAAAGTCGTCAAAGCCGCCGTCAAAAGCGCACGAGCACAGGGCGCAAAAGTCGTATCCCGCGTATTACCAATCGACGAAATCGATACATGGGATGCCAAAATCCGGGACATGGACGATGAAATCCACGCCGTCCTCAAAGACGAAAAAGAAGAAAAACTCCTCACCGTCGCGGAACGGGATCTCAAACGCGGTGAAAACCTCGTGGTTCACGAAGATGAAATAAAAGGTCGTCCCCGACGGACGTGGTTTGAAAGTGAAAAGGAGAAAAAAGGGGCGAAAGAAGCTGGCAAAAGGGAACTCAATGGGGATATTTTAGCTAAGGAGAAGAAGGGGAAGTTGAGTAATAAAGATAGGAAGAAACTTGATATTAGAGACGAGAGGGTTGAGGGGAGGGCGTGGAAGAAGGGGAAGGGTGATGGGAAGGGTGGGAAACCGTTTGTTGTTGGTGGGAAACCTAATGTTGATGCTGCTAAGGGAGGGAAGGTTGGGAAGGGGAAGAGTGGTGGTGGTGGTGGGAAGGGTGGTCCTAAGAAGAGTAAGAATGGGGATTCTATGCCTAGGAGGGGGAGGAAGAAGTGAGTCTAGTGTTTATAGACTTTGGGTGAGGCGAACGGCTAAGGCCGACGTCTACATCTACAACACGAATAATCAAGCTTACGCCATCTGCAAGATGGATATCGGTGAACCATTTATCCCATAATAATGGTGACCTCTTTGAAGTCTAATCATATACAGCTAGCCCAATTTGCTTTTTGATACAGTAAGGTCTAATCCGACCCAATTTTACTCCAAAGAAAGTACTCTTTCGAAGAAATTACTCTCCGCAAAAAAAAACTTTTCAAAGGCAACTCCAATGTCCAATTTCATACAATTACCAAAAGGGCAACCTCGCACTCTAACTCCCGATTTTTTTTTTATTCAAGAATCGTAGCCCCCGCACCTCCCGCCAGGTAAATGCACGGGATACTCCCCATCCCCACGAACAACTTCCGGACCCGGATCTGGATACTTCAATTCAGCATTCGTCCTTGGTGTGGTACACCCATTCCAGAAGTCTGGAGCGAACATGATGGGGCGGGAAGAGAAGGCTGTTGCTCTCTTTTGGAAGGTACTATATTGACCCTGCTTGACAGAGGAGCGCGGCGCAACAGGTAAAGAGTTGCGGGCGGGATGGTGGTGAAAGTGTTTGGAGTAAAATCGACCGTGGGGATGCGGCGGACTGATTGGAGAAGCTGGTGTAGGTGTTGCGGCTGTTTCTGCAGTGCTGATTTCTTGCTTCCGCTCCTGCTGCGATAGTGTAGCCGTAGCCTCAGCAGTTGAAACCACAATAGCCGCAGTCTTACTCAGAGCCTCCACCACAGAAGATACTCCATCTCCCTCACCTTTCCCATCCGACCCTTCCACCTTTGATCCCACAATCCTAACAGCAGCGCAATTCATATTAAACTCCTCCTCACGATTAATCCACGTCCACGCAAAAAGCACATCCCCCTCCGGTAAATCCTCCGGAACAATAAAATCGAACACTTGACTAATAGGATCTACCCCACCTTTCCTATGCGGACAATTGCCCTCATAACTAACTACAGTGCGAAACGTGGCGCCTTTATCTGTTGAGAAACCAATTTGGCATGAGCCGCCGTAGTGGTTGGCGCCGAGGGGCGCTGGAGACAATGTGCATCAGTACTTTATCTCTTTGAAAATGATAGGAGGGGAAAGTAGGTATTTACCAGGTCCACTCATACTCCACTGTTGTTTACTTCCAGCAGCCCATTCTGCTGTAGGTGCACCAGCGGGTGTTCCGAGAAGTTTATGATATCCTTTACATGGGTATTCATGTTTGCGACCGCAGCAGTTGAATGGGTAGACTAGTTCGTTGTCTGGTGGGCCGGTGGTGTGGGGGTTGTTTGAGGCGTTGAAGGGGGCGGGGGAGTGGAGTTGCATGTGCGCATTTATGGCGCTGAGTAAGAGAAGGAGGAGCGAGAGGAGGATCATCTTGGGAGTTGTGGTCCTGGTGGTGGTAATAGTGGTGGTGGAGAATTTGGGAGAGGGAAAAAATCTGTGAGATGAGAGTGGGTTTGTGAGTGGGGTGATTTTGACGCAAGAGTGAATAAAATATTCGAGGAGCTTCCCGATGTGGGCGAGGCAGCCGGCGTTCGCTCGCACCCAAACCAAGGACCTTCAGTGTGCGCGGAAGTTCAATCAAGCATGTAGTACCTTTACGGAAAGATAGAAAAGCATGGGCCTGTTGAATAATGAAAAATGCCAGAAAAGATGTAGTCACCAAAAGAAGAGGAAGGAAGGAGGAAGTGGAAGCAGTAAAAGTCCTGCTCAAGCCTTATAGCAGGAGTAATGGGAAGGAGACTAATTCACCCTCTTGAGTCTACCGGTAGAGAAAGCGAGTTATATACTTGTTCCAAAACCCGTCCTCATGGCCTCCAGTAATCTTATATGTGAATCAGGAGGCGAAAGGGTGCCTGTGTGCGGGTGCACCCGGCTTGATTGTCTGTTGAGTTTCTCGAACAAGCCCATCACCCAAAGGTGTAGTGATGTTTTCATTCGGTGGTTACAATTAACGGCCCTGACAGCCGCCACTAGGTTTGAGATCTACACAAGGAATGGCAGTCAAACGAGATCTCATTTTGCCGCTCCAATTGGTTGTGCTTCTTTCTGTTTCGAAACAACTTTGTAACTTGATGGATTCGATAAGGGAAGTTATTTTTTCAACGCAGCATCTCCGGAATATGGCAGTTTGCACAAAGGGGAGGCGTGCTGTTTGTTGTGAGAGTACAAGTACAGGGGCATGTTGTTTGGAGGCTGTTTGAGAGACAGCTAAATCAACTATATTCGCCTGTTCGGTATTGGACGTGGATTGAGCTGCAGACTGCGAGTATACGTTAGGTGAAATTGAAACATGAGCGTGTGGCACACGAAGTGTGGTCGAAGTGTGGTCGAAGAATTCGATCAGACGGTTTCAGAACAACGCTATGCCAATTTGGGAATCTGCGCCAAATCGAGCCTTATTTGGGAGTAAGTGAGACAGAACAGCACTGTGGAACTACATAAGGATCAATTGTGAGACGATATTTCCTACACATAAGAATAGAGAGCTCAGCCGAGTCACCGAGAGATATCTACAACCCCAGACTGGAATTTCCACGTCCATATGTTTACGAACATATGGATAGATCTTAAATTTGAAATGTGATTGCAGGACATTCACCTGAGATCCACATCCTACTCATGTATCTTTTGACCCAAGATGACATGGGAATTCCGCAGACAAGGCATCCAATAGTTCCACCCCGTACCCATAGACTATTTTCGAACCTCATGACAACATGTCATAACATCATACAGAATTACAAAGACTATCCTGCTCCAGTGGTCTCTATTTATTTTGCAAAATCTTTGCAAGTTCTTTGGCGGTTGCATCCCCAACTTCCGAAGTAGATGACTTGCCACCAATATCCCCGGTGCGGATGTCTGCTTCTATCACGTTCTTCACTGCGGTGTCAACTGCGGCCGCAAGCTCTGGCTCGCAAAGCGAGTATTTCAGCATCATGCTAACGGAGAGAAGCATTGCTACTGGGTTGACAATGCCTTTGCCTGATATATCTGGTGCAGAACCTGGATTGTGTTAGCTTGTGTAGGATAACGTCTGTTCTCAGGCGACACATACCATGGATGGGCTCGTAAATGCCATTGACCTTACTCTTCCCATCCGGAATAGCTCCCAAACTCGCACTCGGTAGCAGTCCTAAACTCCCTGGGATAACACTTGCCTCATCACTAATAATATCCCCAAACAAATTGCTCGTGACAATTATCCCGTTCAACGCTCGTGGATTTTTGACCATCAACATAGCCGCACTATCAATCAAATGATGTCCATACTTCAGCTGCGGAAACTCCTCCGTCATAACCCTATCCACCGTCTTCCTCCACAATCTACTGGTAGCGAGTACATTCGCCTTATCCAAACTCCACACCGGTGCAGGCGGATTCTCCTGTAAGGCCAAATACGCCGCTAACCGTGTTATCCTCTCAATTTCCGATCGACTATATGGCTCGATATCGTAAGCGTATCCATCACCGGTGTCTTCTTTCTTTTCACCAAAGTATAGTCCGCCGGTTAATTCGCGGACGACTGTGAAGTTTACGCCTTCACAGACGGATTCCTTGAGGGGGGAGATGGATACGAGGGATGGGGAGGCGAAGAAGCAGGGGCGGAGGTTGCCGTAGGTTTCTAGTTCTTTGCGGAGTTTGAGGAGGCCTTGTTCTGGTCGGACGGCGCCTGTTCCCCATTTCTGTGGGAGAAGGTGTGAGTTTGTGAATCCGGTCATACTAGTGTGGATAAGTTACATACTGGTCCCCCGATTGCGCCGAGTAGGATGGCATCTGCGTTCTTTGCTGCGTTGAGTGCATCGTCTGTTATGGGTGTCCCGTGGGCATCGATTGAACACTGAAAGGTGTTAGCAGGTGATGTGAACCTTGTCAAAGAATCTCTTACGCCTCCGAGCAAATGCTCTTGGAAGTTGAATTTAACATCCGGCCTTTCCGTTTCTATCACTTTGAGTATCTGTAATCGTGAAATTAGCATGCAGAATTCCACTCATCTGGATTACCCATACCTTCACTGCTTCAGCTGTGACCTTGACAATCAATTATTAGCTTCATCTTGTGTTGCTTGTTGGGAGGAATGTACCTCTGGACCACAATGATCACCTAGAGAATACCGTGTTAGCAGACTGCTTGTATGCAATGAAGCATAAACTTACCACCAAAGACTACTATCTTATGTGAAGGCATTGTACAGGTTATGCTCGTTTCATTAAATCTTTGTTAAAGAATTCCGAAGTTGGGCTCCCAATATTTTGTATAAAGATGGAGAACCGACTTCGGTGCGACGCCGATTGCGGAGCGCCACTTTTGGATGCCAAACGGCGTACCTCAGTCGTTTGACACCTCTTGACTCCTACAAGTATCTTCTCGACTCCAACAACTACCGGAAACGATAGATCGCGAGGTTAAGAGTGTGTCGGATGGCATTCTCCTCTTGTACTTGTGGCCATGGCAATTGTCAAGGCGCAGACGGAACAAATTCGGAATTTCCGACGAACAGCATCCACCACATCAACTGAACTCCTCTGGAACTAGGTTAAGACACACCTGGTCACTCTTATAGAGCTTCCGAATGTTTGCCGGTCCGTCACACGCCATACCTAAGCATGGCAGCTCGTGGCGATGTATCAAGTATGCGTTCAGGTTCGAGCATATGCGATAACAACCGGCTTTCACCCGCACAGAATATCCAGTGAACCACCAACCTTTATGCAACGAGTCTTGGAAGTTTGTCTGTTCAGTACGGAAGTCACACAATTTCTGTCTGGTCTCGGTGCTACAGAATCAGATCCACCAAGGCACATTGTAGTTGAATTTCCGTCGGGGCAATGGTCTTTAGCTTCTAATGTAGAGGCCGCCCACTCCAAAGCAGAGTCGAAGGACTGTTCGGTTGGTTACAAACTCTCTGGACGTCATTTCACGTTTAAAACGATGTCGCGGTGTTTCAACGCTGCCCAGGTCTGTCTGAGGAGGATCGTTTCCGTCTCGACGTTTCGTTTTGATTGCATTCAAGCATTTCGAATCTATCTTCTTATGCACATCGCGAACTACATCGCATCGAATTGTGAGAAAATCTCCATTCTATCAATGTTATTTCAATAAGGATACCATTTCTCTTTGCGGCCGGTAGCCATTTTTGAGGCTGTCTTATTTATTCCCTCTTCGTTCTCTCACGCTTAAAAGTCATGCGGCTACTCAGCAATGACAGTCTTCTCTCATTTTTATTGCTCGCCACGTCAATTCATTCCCTTCACTTAATGAATCCGGACACAACGTCAATCCCAAATCTCATTCCGCGATTTTTCCAAAAGTTCTGCGATCAAAGTGATGCCTATTTTAGCGAAGAAGTGAGAATATCTACGAGTCCAGACGCGATTAGCACTATATCATTTGTAGCACCGCCTCAAAATGTGTCATCGGCATTTATGAAACGCACAGCCAACTTCTGGACCCATGAACCATTCTGTTTGGAAAGTGTCGAAGCGAAAAATGGGTTCTGCGTTTACACAAACGCCAAATTTGCACGTGGTAGAGGAATCAGCTTTGTAGCCACACCAAATGATATACAATATGTCTTACAAGCCAAGATCTTCCGAAAGGGACTTCAAAATGAGGCCACAACAAGCTCGCCTGGAGCCCTGAAATACTATCGCAAGGCCGTCCCAGGAGAGAAACGTTTTGAGGTTATTGCGAATGGAACGTATCAACGCGGAGAGATGATACATTCGTATACGCCAATTCTTGTTATCGAAGATCCGTGGGTGGCGCAGATGACGAAGGAAGATCAAACCCTCTTGTTGAGAATTGCGATTGAGAGATTGCCTCGGAAGAGTCAGGAGTTGTTTCTCAGCCAGTTCACGCAGGAAGGCAGAGATCCGTATATCGATAGGATGGATAAGAATGCATTCAACGTGCAGATGGGGAAGTCTAGACAATTTTTCTCGGGTGCATTGCCAGAGACCGCTGTAAGTTTTGATTCTCCTCTTCTCGCCGGTATAAATCAGGGGCGGAGCTCATTCGCCCCAATAGAGATTCAACCATGATTGTCGACCTTCGACGGTATACCATATCAACCCCGAAACGCTACAACATCAGAGTTTTGTAGTCAGACCAATCAAAGCCGGTGAAGAAATTACTCTTTCCTGTAAGTTCCCCTCACATCTTGCACGTGACAAAACTGAACCTCCAGCTTACACCCAAACCCAGACCTCCCACCCTACCTAAACTCAACCAGCCGCCGAAACCTCCTCTCCCAATCCTGGGGCTTCGACTGCACATGTAAACTCTGCACCGCCTCCGCAGCAACAAAACGCCACTCCGATCTCCGTCTCCTAAAAATCGAATCCATAATCGCAGAATTAAACATCCTCCCCTCAAAGCGAATAATCGATCCCAAAAAAGCGGAAGAATTAGTAAGACTTCACGAGCAAGAGGGGTTATGGGGTAATATCGGTGGTGCGCATATGTATGTGGCTATGGAGTATGAAGTCCTTGGGAATAGGAAGATGGCGAAGAAGTGGGCGGGGGTTGCGAAGGAGAGTTTGGGGCTTTTGAGTGGGGAGGGGCATGAGTATCATTTTGCTATGAAGAGGATTTTGGGGGAGGATGTGGGGAGTGAGAGGCCTTATGCGCGACATCTTTGAGGGAGTTGGGAATTGGGGATCGTTAAATTTCCCTGGCACGATTCTGGTGACCCATTGGGAACCCAAGGATCTTCTTCGTGCTTGGACCTTGATTTGTGTTGCTTTCGTGATTTCAAATACTGTACGCACGTGGAGGACCTGGCTTGAGACCCTTTTGGACATAATTAGCAGCCCACTGCATGAGGAATAAGAGGAAGAATGAAAACGGACTTATTATTCATTAGGGAATGAAGTTCTCAATAATAGCCATTGGAGTAATCAATGTCTACTTTTTGTACACGTGAGGTGGAAGCTTTTTCGTTTCGGGACGACATCCCTGTCGCTGTTCTGCCCACCTCTTCTCTTGTTTCTCCTTCAAAACAATTACAACAACAGCATCATTCGTTGTCAGACCGTAGGCAAACGCTCACTGATATCAATGCCAGCCGTACAAGACCGCCCATTATCGTTTTCGAAGCCTTGTGAAGTGGCGCAGTCCAACTATGTTTTCCAATGCTCAGCAAACCATCACTGGGGACCGTGAAACGTGGGCAGATGCGGGCTGCTGAATGGCCGATCAACAGGCTTGAATAAAACCAAGATTTTGTGGCATTTCTGAGAAACAACTGCTCAATAAATGTCGTAAACTAAAGCCAGGCGGTATGCCCTTCTCTATAGCCCCTCCGTGCTGTGGGAGTGCCCCTAAGCAGAACTGGTTCCTGTTATTATGCGTTGATACAAGACTAGTTCGCATACAATACATATTTCAGCCTCATGACTATCTCGCGGTGGGGGAACCAAGCCAAGAACCAAGCTCTAGATGTGTCTAGCGAAGTGGGCTGAGTGGAGTCAGTAGTGCGGTTCCGTCGCAGAGTCTCTAGGACTACCGTACAGTTCAAAGAGCTCAACTTATCTTCGTCTTAAAGCTGTCATGGTTACGGTTCTGCTCTTCTTTTGCACTAATGGCAGAACCCTTTTCGCTTGCAGTTAACGTCGTGCAAATTATCGGCGCATGTGCCGCCACCATCCAGAAGATTGACCATCTTATCAAACAGTACAGAGATGCTGCCAAAAAGTTAGAGTCACTCGCGTCCGAAGCTGAGCTCGGCAAAGCTTTGCTTGGACAACTTGATCGCCTACTCACTGATAAACTCTCTTTCTTCGCTGGGAAACTGCAGAACGACCCAGATTTAAAGTCCGCTATCGATCGGACATTGACCGGTTGTTGGACTGTATTTTTGTTACTACACAAAGAGCTGGGAAAGCTTACCCCAGAGGGTGGAACGGATGCGAGCGTCATTAAGAAGATTCGGCTTCTCTTTAACGACGAGATTATTCAGGACTATCGATCGCAGATACGCGGTCATATTCAGGGCCTCGAGTCCGTTCTCGTATGCCTTCAAGCGTAAGTTTTTGATTTTACACAAAGTAGTGTCCATAGATCAGGCTGAAAATTACATGCTTAGACAAACAATCTCGGAAACCCACGAGATCCTGCAAAGGGCAAGCAAGACCCTCGACAAAATTGCCGCTGCAACTACCGACATCCGCAAGCAGCACAAGGAGTATTCCTTTCCGGAATCGGTTTATGAAGGATATACAACATTCGAAGAAGACAAACAGTTTGATATTGAACTGCTGAGTACACCTGCGTACAGAGCCGCGTTGCAGAACATGAGGCACAATAGTCTTCTGAGTGACGATACGTTGGTTACGGCTGGCGCATCCAGCCATTCGGGTAAACGGCCAAATAAAGACTTTCTGTCTGATCAGCCGCTTGAGGAACAAAGGGTCTCATCGCAACATGCAGACTTACTAAGTTCCGAGGAACCTGAGGATCTTATCAGTTTTGGTGAAACTGGCAACGATCAACCTGGAAAGCCAATTACATCTCCTAGCGCTGAACTTTTGCAAGGCCTCCTATGGCGTTGCCCTTCCGAGCCGACAGCTTCCCACCTTCTGGACGAACCTTTTGAGTTGACAGCAAATGTGAATGATATTCCGGGGGAGCACGTCAGTGTGGAAGATCGTAATACTTCCGTACCACCAGACTCACACAGCTCCGTTAGTAAAGCACTAGTTGACCTCAGTAACCATGAAATAGAAGGCAATCTAGACGAACACACAGATCGGCGCGACTCAGCTCATCCGAAGCCTCCATCCGTCCTTCCTTTGGTCTCGACAGACGACAAATTCTCCATCCTTCCACCCGACGGAATGATATCAGTCCCAATACCTGAAGAGAAGGAAGTCTCTACCACATTGGTGGCTGAGACAAATGATGGTAACAATGGGTCATCAATAACTCGATCTGCTTCATCTAGCACGAATTCACCTTGTTTAGATGCGACGTCCACCAACAGCAGCAGAGAGATACCAATTACCCCTGTGGCTAGCCAGACTCAAGATGCTCCATTTATGCCAAATTATCCTATTTCTCCGGGCGGTGCCTCGTTACGCTCGATTGACTCCTTGCCTTCCCGTCACCGCCTGGCAGAACCTCCCGTTGGCGTTCCACTCGATGACGAGTGTCAAGAGAAGCTTCTTCTTGACGTTATGCCTCATTGCACCACTTCCACAGATCCTTCCGTGCAGTTGGACTGGGCGGAGGACGTTTTGCAGCACCGCGATGTGGGTATCAAACATGCAAAACGTCTAGCCGCAATGAAAGTTAGGAAAAAGAAGGAAACACAAGCACCCATGTCGGATAGAGAAGCTCTGTTGATGACAGAGGCAACCCGTATTGTGCGTTCGTTACGTGCATCTGAGCATGGCAAGGCGTATTTTCTCAATGCGAAGTACATTTTACCGCCAGACAAAGCGGAATACGAGTACCAGTTGGCACGCGGTAAAGGGTACCACCGAGCTCTGTTTTATCTCGGCACCATTACTGAGACGAATGGCTCTGCTGGCGATGCTTTGAGGAGATATCAAGAAGGTGCAAAGCACTTAGATTCTGCTTGTCTACACGTAAGTGGACCCTAGAATATGTATTCACACCACAAAGGTGGCTTCTGAATTTTCCATCCTGCCGTTCTTCATCTTTGTAGGAGCTTTACCTTTTACTAACGCAAACACTTCCAGCGATTGGCGCAAGCCCATTTAGATGGACAACTGAATATGAAGATTAATAGTGAAAAAGGCACAGACCTTCTCCGTCAAGCCGTGAAGGTGGCCGATAAGGACTTCCCCGATTCACTACACGTAAGAAATGTTGGTCCTGCTCAAGTTCTCATATGCTCACTGAAGTTAATAGCATCTTGCGGAGTTGCACATTGCACCCCTTAAGTCCAAAGTTCTCAAGTTCTCTAGCTCCAAACCGCAAGTAGAAAGAGATCCTATTATAGGCCAAGCGCTTTTCCGCAGAGCAGCACTTCTAGATCATGGCCCAAGCCAACTTCGATTGGGTAAATTTCATCTCTGCGGCCAGTTCGAGGTCAAGAGTGCTAAGAAACCGGCACGTATGCTCTCTCGGTCGGCCACCAATAGCAGTCGCCGTGAGTCTGTGGTTTCGGTGCTCGGAACGGGGGATACAGAGATAGACGTTGGGCTTGCGATGCATTATCTGCACCTTGCTGCACGGCGTGGACAACCGGAAGCGGACTACGAGATTGCGCGTAACCTCTTCCCCAGTGGCGGAATTGGTGGTGATCGGGATGACGCATCTAAACAGTATGATCGCCTTGCTTACACCCATGCAACGAGGGCTCTTTTCGGCGGGGTGTCGCTCGCGTTTGGACTGCTGGGAAGAGCGCACGAAGAGGGAATTGGCTGCAAGAAAGATTTGACACTGGCAGAGAAATACTACTACGACGGCGGAAAGAGAGGGGATGACTGGGCTCGAGGGAGATCGGACGCGCTGAGAAATCAGGGTGTTGGATTGGACGGGAATGAATTGAGCTATGTCCGAGGTGGATGAGGTGTGAAACCAACCCGCCCATATGTTTGCATATACCGATTGGCATCGGGAATTGCTTTGACGCGACGAAGACGCCAGGTGACGATGCTGTCGGAACGATCACCAGCACATTGGATCTTTTAGCCATTGTGTTTAAGGCCCTGGCATTGCCAAACCCACGGTTATGGACGACGATCATTCAGTCGTTGATGAGCAATTGCAGCAATGCGTTTGGACCGGTGCTACCCGGGAAATACCTTACTACCAGAAACAACCTGTTCAACGGTACATAGATACTTCATACCAATATTTAAGTCTCATGAGCTAACATCCCAGTAGATTCTGCCTTACGCCGCAAAGTGCAGCACGCCCAGAATTCCACAATCGTTATGCTTGTTATTTCGTGGTACCAATGAGGTTCTAGTATGACCACGTTTACATCCAAACG
Organism: Tothia fuscella; assembly: GCA_010583015.1. Lineage (NCBI taxonomy): Eukaryota > Fungi > Ascomycota > Dothideomycetes > Venturiales > Cylindrosympodiaceae > Tothia > Tothia fuscella. Next base: position 341,354 of record MU007036.1, on the reverse strand, counting down.
CTTACCTAAAGTCGATACCGCTCTCACTACTCGTGCTGAGGCATCAAACGCTCAGACTGGAATTGTTTTCCCTTGTCATCGAAATAATGATGTTCCCGTCATTGAAGAGATCGCTTAGTTGATAGGATATACGCATTCTTTCAGCCTTGACTCGCCCACAGTTCAGCAGATACGTGAGCATTGCCATGTCTTCCTTTCGGGTCTCGAGCCTGCAGAGCTGGTAGCAGACTATTCATTTGCTCAAGAATTGAGGCCTGCTTGCGCGCAGAAAGCGAGGGTCGAGCGTAAATTGAGAAAACGCAGCGATGGAAGTGACAGTCAGATTTCTCATAATTATGGGAATTGAATGGAGTCTAGCCTGCGGAGACGCTGGACATGCTGCGGAGTTCGTCATGGCAGCTCTTGACGGGCGGAGAATTGTGAGTATGAAAGAAAGACTGAAGATGTGGCGGGGAAGTGCTTAGCTTTGATGAACCTGTGGCTGCTCGGATGGTTCGTGCTTGAGCTGCATGCATGTGCTGAGTCTACAGAGTTCGATGTGCAGATTTGTGTAGTACGAGCTGTAACGGATTTGTAATACTGTCGGACTTGTCATGTTTAGGGAGATATTTTGCAAGGCTAGACCGGGGTCTCCGCTTGTGTGTAAGAAGAACTCGGTGTACTTGAAGACCTTTCAAGCCTCGACAAGTTTCCCATTCTCTTCATCCAAGGTGAACGCTAACAACAGACCAGACATTAGCCATGCATTATATACAATGTCCCTCTCAAGCTCCGAATCTTGCCCATTCTCTCCATCCCATGGTGATCGCCAACACTAGAACCAGACTGTAGCCACGTATTGTATGCCACCCTTCTGCCCTCGTGTGCTGTTCACCACAGCGCCATGGCGACACCACCGAGCACAGCTAAAGCAGGCTGAGCTACACCTCCCTGTGACCTGTTAGTATTCATTGTGGTAGGGCGGGATTTATTCTTATCCTACCACTTCCATTAGGTGTCCGCTAGAAGACTTTGTAGCAGTTGCAGCCGCACTTCCCGTCTTTACCACGGAGTTGGCACCCGTAGTCTGCGCAGCAGTCTCCTTCACCTTATTACCAGGCGCAAATTGTGCAAAACAATCAACCGAAGTAGCTACCCCACAACACGAATCGATTCTGGACTGCGAGAGACTGGTGCACAATTGACAAACCCCATCGGCTTGTTGTTGCGCTAGCTGTGGATTGATACTTGTAAGGGCGGCTTGTGTATATGGTGTTTGTAAGGCATGTCCGTGATTGGTGCAGATTGTGAACGAGAATGACTGGATGGACGCAGAGTCGCCATTAAAGTTGGCTGTCGCGGTGGGAGAGCCAAAGTATTGAGAAAAGGCTTCGGAGCTGGCTAGAGCTAGAGGAACCTGGCCCAGGGCCGCAAGGGTGATGATGGTACGAAAGAACATAGCTATAGTGGTGCAGGAGATGAGAAGGTGGAAAATTTGTCACGCGGCGGACACACATGGGAAAGACTTTATGAGCATCTTGAATACCCCTGAATGATCCAGCCTTACCTTTTGCGATAATCTAATCCAAGAGATACATATAAAATGCTTTGGCTTGCTTAATTTTATCATTTTCGGCAAACGCAACTCACGATTGGTCATGTCCACCACACAAGAGATGCCGGGCTTGAGGCTTGAAGTCTAATACGAACGCCATGTGCAATTTATGGCCCGATGCTTCTTTGGCCAAGACTAATTCTGCAGCCACAGCGGTTCGAGCCGTTGACCACCATCGAGTCTTTTCCCTTGTCTTCTTTGACCATATCATTACCGATGAGATTTGTACGACTCTTTAATGACTTGGAAAGAAATGCGATTGTCTCTCTGTTGTCACAAAACGTGTCGAAACGCCACTTCATCACGCATTCTACTGCTGTATATGAAACGCAATCCTGCGAAGCCCCTTTCGTACGAGCAAACGAGACTGGCGGCCTCCTGCAGGTGTGGGAGCACAAAAAGCCAATAATCATTGAGGAGAGTCCACAGTTCCAGCACCGGAATAGGGGTGCAGATTCTTGTGCTCTCGTTCTGAATTTTTGGAGTTTAAGGGTATTGAGTCTCGAGGGGGTCGCCGAGACTTAGACCTTCGATAGGAGAGGTACACGCCACGTTTGTAAGTTGGTTCCCCATGCTTCATCCTCACTGATTGATAGTGCTCTACTACAGGGCATTTGCGAGAGGTTTGTGCTTGCCTTCCGAGTGTGTTAAAACTCTACTTTGCTCAGGAATATAACCTCCATCGCTTCTTCCATCCCAGTTGAATCCTCGTAGTAAACAGGCACAACGACTCCTTAATAATATTACACCTTCTAAAGTAGTATCATCCAATCGTAAAGGATGTCAAGTGACAGGTTAACACGTAGTAAGAGTTGCGTCGCCACAAAACGGCAGTGTCCAAGGTGGTGTCGCAGTCAGCCTGGTGGAAGCTTGCACAGCCCTCCAAGGCATATTTCAACCTGAACCTTGGACGAAAAATTCTTGTTTACTCGAATTTCACGACACGATAAGGATGCCAATTTAAATACATATTTCTCGCAAGTCTTTATTGTTTCGACTTGTTTTCACATTGACGAGTATTACATTTGATATTGGACGATCCCCTGAGAGAACGCTATGTCCTCGAATCTCACATACGGGTCTTTTGGAGATGTGATTACCACAATACAGCTTGTGCGCCGTCTAGCCAAGGCACTCAGCGAAAGTCATGGCTCTGCATGCGAGCTTCATGACTTGATAGCTGAGTTGCGACTCTATCAGAGTGTACTGCAGCAAGTATGTTTGCATATTATTACTCGGTTGAACACGAGTCACTCCTCCATTACAGTTGATACTCTCTTGGGAGAATAAAAGGCAGTGCCCTGAGCTTAGCGATCTGCAAATATCGTAAGACCCGCCATCCTTGACTGCAAAGACACAATCGAGACATTTCTTGAAAAGACTGTGAGAAGATATGGCAAAAATTTGCTACGTCAGGTTGGGTCGCGAAGAAAATTTTGGGACATCATAAAGATGATACAATGGAATGTGTCTGAGAAAGAAGATATTGAAAAGCTTCGTGGGCCAATTAAATCGAAGCAAGACTACAATACAGATGATTCAGACACAAGCTCAGGCGTACGTACCTCATATTCAAGCTCTTTCAAAGCGTGTTGATGAAATACTGACAGAGTTCGACCTGTAAGAATAGAGAGCAAGCTGAACCACCGTGTCGTGTCGGACAGGCTTACAACTCTTGTGAATGCTGAGAGAGAAGCAGTTTTGAAGATCGACACACAATTTGCTGAGATAACAGAGAACTTTGGGAAAGAAACTACAACGATTTCGAAGCTTGAAGAAATCTTCAGTACAATGTCCTCGGCCGTGTAAGTCTTGTAAAATTTGGAAGTATGAACTTATGATTGATATGATACAGATCTTCTATGGGCAAAAACGTTTTGACCATTGGGAACACGGCTGCTAGCATCAGGCAAGGTGTGCTGATGATTCAAGAAATGATGTCAACCCTCAGTCTGCACAATCACAATATCGTTTATGTTGAGGATGCTCTTGGTTGGAAGATTCCTGTAATTTTAGATGCTCACCCATCGTGGACGGTAAGCACTCCTGTTCGCTACATTTCACCCGCTGATAACCTTACCTATACAGACTGTACATTCAATACTTCAAGACCAATTTGCCCAACATGGTTCTCCAGGTCTCGGACTTGTTAGATCCAAAAAATACGTTATTCAGGACAGCAATACAGGGATTGAGATGAATCGCATTATACCGTTCTACCAATTAGCTCGTCCCGGGCAGAAACTTGTTATGAGTATGGTTTTCAATGGGGACTGGGCAACTGAGGACAAGGTTCTCCCAAAAGCAACTAATGGCAAGCGCTCTAGGGAAACGAGCGAGAACAAGTGTCCGAGCTGCCAACATGTTAATGTTATAGACGACTTAAATGTAGAAGTTACATGGTATGTCATTTTTTCTCCTTCTAATCCTGACTAATCAACTGAAAAAATTAATTTGCTAATATGTCGTAGCCAGAACCAGAGATGTCAACTTATATACCGGATAGTCGTCGATGTCTCAGACACAAGTGAGGAATATCTCGATGAATGTGTAAGCCGCAGCTATCAAAGGAATATCTTCAATCGTAACAAGGATGAGGATGAGGATGAAGATGAAAATAGCGATAATTACCGAAATCAAGATATTGAGAGCCTCACTCGAGAGTGTCTGTCTTTTTCAGAGTCTATCGTCAATGGACCCGAGATCTTCAAGAGAGTTAAGTTCCTTTCTAGATGGGAGGATCAACTTGAATCGCGAGGCTCTTTCCGAGGAATTGTAGGCAATATTCATCTCTGGGGAATATCTTCTCGTAGTCATGTCACTACTATGGCTCGTTTTCAATTTCGCGTAGCGATATACATCCACCTGAAGATCAGTAGTGCCTGGATTTGTGGCCCTGACCCACTCGATATGCATCGCGTAGGCTTTTTCACAGGTTTTGCCGGTCGTTCACGCAAACAATCTTCACCAGTCATCATCGTTGCATCGGACTCAAAACGTACTAGAAGACGTGCTCTTCGGGTTTTAAAAAGTCTGCCGGGGCTCGACATCCAGTCTCGATTTGCGGTTGTAGCTGTGCCACGGTCGACTTTTGAGGCCGAGATTAGAGTTTGCGATATGCGCCCGACTGCCAGGATGGGAAAAGAAGCACTGAGAAGGATAAAGCTTGCAAAGCATTGCTAAGTGAGTCTTTGACTGTCTATAAGAGAAATTATACAGCGTCATTCAATATTAGATTATCTGTTATGGATTGGAAGCAAGGTCTAGCGAAATTTATTCATACTTCTTTATCAGAAGAATAGATAGTTTAGGGGATGTTTTTAATCTTTATTGGCTCTAACAGACTTGGCGTACATAGCGTTGCTGTAATAATAGTACTTTGATCAGATTGAAGAGTGTTAAGAAGCACTGTGGTGTTCATTTCCATAAGTATAGACTGAGGAGGCTCGGCCATATTATCGCGTCCTTTTCTATAAATTGGAGCGAGTTAGGAAGTACTATAGGACTCGTTTCTATAAATTAAAGAGGCTTAAAGAACACTGTAGAATTATTCCCTAATACAAAAGTAAGATAAAGAATTCTACTTTCAATAGGTTTAGCCACTAGAAGAACTTCAAAGAGAGGAAACCCTCAAAAAGAGGGAAACCTCAAAGAGGGAACTGCCCCAAGTGATAGACTGCCCCAAGTAATAGAGAGCCGCGATGATGGCTGCTGAGAAAGAGGTCCTATTTTTAAGCTAAGGAGTATGACGCATAAAGTATAAAGTAGCCCATGCCAATAGCGCGATAAGTAGCTAGAAAGTACTGGAGGGATGAATAATATCTAAACAAATCTTAAAGTAACAGAAAACGGACGAGCGAGGCGTACAGACGAGGTCAGATCCGGAAAACGCTCTGTGTGAGGGTAGATCTCACTCCATAAACTACCGCAACCGAGCTATCAAGCAATCACATTCAAGCAATCGCATTCAAGCCCGAATCTTGCGAATCGCAATCAAGACCAGAACTCAGATCCAAGTTCCCCAAGAAACATCCAGAGGTGTATCATACTACACTACCCTCACATCCACAGAGATAGGAACATGATCACTCGGTCCCCTCTCCATCTCACTATCCCAAATCTCACACCCCACTAACCCACCCTTTTCAACAAACGCCCTATCCACCAAACACAAATCGACTCTGTCGCAACTACTCCCCCAAGTCACACCCCTCGGAAAGTACGTAAACTTCCTCTCCACTCCCCTAAACTCCCTCCAAACATCCACACCATGAAACATTCTATCTTCCCCTTTTCCATCAAGAAAGCGCCTCCGAAAATCAGCGCGATTGATAACGTGTTGTTCCGGGAAAGTACGGAGGTTGGGGTGGCCGTCTATACGTGCGGGGGCGATGTTCAAGTCGCCTATTAGGATGATGGAGAATCCTAGGGATTGGAGATGCAGGGATTCGGACATCAGGTGGGCGTGGAAGGATAGTTTGCGGTTGTGGCGGGTGCCGACTAGAGTCCCTGTTTTGGGGTCACAGTAGGGGTTTGTGGTACCGTTTACTGCGTAGATGTTTAGGATGGCTAGTTTGTCCTGGGGGTTGGTGGTGCTGGATTGGGAGGGAGTGGTGTCGTGGTGTCCGTAGATTTCGATAATGGAGACACGGCCTTCGGTATCCCATGGTACATCTCGTACTTTGATATTGTACTGCTTCATAATATCTGAGCGGACTATGGAGCATACACCATACACTTTTCCCTTTCCTCCCAATCCTCGTGCATTGAACTTGTCGTTGGGTAGTGTGAAAAAGACGTCGTACTCTGCACCGTTATCGTCGTTTCCAGTTTTGGCATTAACAGCTCTACGGACGGCGGACTGCGTTTTAACATCTGTAGCAGATATCTTCACTTCTTGCAAGCATAATACATGAGGCCAATTGTGGCGACGGAGGAATGCTCGCAGTGAAGCTTGCGGTGTATTCTCTTCAGCATCGGAATTAGGCGAACGCTTCCGTTTGGTGAAGTAGTTAGTCAGTCGGGTTTGAAGAAATGGCGTTATGCCATTGATGTTCCAAGAGAAGATGCGGATCGCATCTTTGTCTTGGGTGTTACTGAAAGCGGCATCAAGTGGCGTTGAGTTGTGCGGTGAGATTGGATCAGTCGTTGGCGAGAGCTTCCGCCGTTTCGGAGGCGGAGGACTGATGTTTCGGTCCATTATAGGAATACGTAATTGGTGACATATTTCCCTTCCCGGCAGATGTGTTATGATGTGAAAGCAAACTTGAGATGAGGCCGAAGAGGAGGCGTGCATGACTCGAGCCGAGGCTGAAACTCGATTGAGTATGACTCGCGCAATGGAAGTTTTTCGCGAATGTCACAGTCCAAAACTTCAACCCCCCCGGTTTTCGATTCCATAACTGCAACATAATCTCCCAAATCACCCTGTCAAGATGGGCAAACGCAAACTCGGCGCCCTCGAAAAAGTGGAGGCCGACCTCCCAAACCTCCAATACAAAATCCGCCGTGATCCCATGTCCTACCGCGAAAACTTTGTAGACCAATACAACCAATATCAATCCAATTATGCCATCTTTGTCGCTGCGCCTTCAACATCCGACAACAGCAGTATTATATCATTGAAAGAATATGTAGACTTTGTTGCGCATGTGGCAGATTGTTATCCTGGGATCACGAAGGATTTCCCGCAGGATTTGATTACCTTGCTGGAGGTTCACCATGCGGATTTGGAGGGGGAGTTGCGGGAGAAGATTGTGGGGAGTTTGGTACTGTTGCGGAATAAGGATATTATTGATTCGACTTTGTGAGTTTATGCAATGTTTCAGATGAGTAGGCATAATGTTGGCTAATAATGGTGGTAGACTGCTTAATACACTGTTTCCCCTCCTTATTACCACATCAAGCAAAACCCTCCGTGCATTCCTCTTCTCGAAAATAATATCCGACCTCCGCTCCTCCAATGTAAAAAGCACAAATCACAAACTCAACCGCAGTGTTCAGACCCTTCTTCATAATCTCATAACGTCCGACCGCAACTCCCCCAAAGGACTATGGGCCGTGAAAATAACCCGCGAACTATGGAAACGCCAAATATGGACCGACTCCAAGGCAGTGGAGATCATGAAAGAAGCTGCCCTTGCGGACAGTGAGAAAGTTATTGTTGGAGGCGTGCGCTTCTTCCTGGGTGGCGACAAAGAGCGCGAAGAAGCTCTCGAGGATGATAGCAGTGATGAAGAGGGCGTGGATATGAGTAAATTACGGCATCAAGCTGGCATCAATAAGAAATCGAAGAAGAGGAGTAAAGATCTGAGAAAGGCTGCCGCGTCGGTGAAGAAGGATGAGAGGAAAAAGAATGCGCCACATCCTCTCAATTTTTCTGCGCTGCACCTTTTACATGATCCGCAAGGCTTTGCGGAGCAACTATTCAATAAGCATCTATTGCCGCAGAAGTCGAAGTTGAGTCTGGAGCATAAGTTAATTGTTCTGCAACTGGTCACGAGGTTGGTCGGGCTGCATCAACTTACGCTCGTAACGTTGTATAGTTGGTTTCTGAAGTTTCTACGCCCGAGACAACAGTCTGTAACGACGTATTTGGCTTGTTTAGCTCAAGCTACACATGCGCAAGTTCCACCGGATTTGTTGACACCTTGCATTCAGCAAATTGCGAATGAGTTTGTTTCTGAAGCTTCGGCGTCAGAAGTTGCATCTGCTGGACTGAACGCTATTCGAGAAACTTGCGCGAGGCAGCCACTTGCTATGGAAGACACGCTCTTGCAAGATCTGGTCATGTACAGAAAGAGCAAGGATAAAGGTGTGGTAATGGCAGCGAAAGGTCTCATGAGCCTGTACCGAGAGAAAGACCCAGAGAAGCTGAAAAGAAGAGACAGGGGGAAGGAGGCTGCCATGTCGTTGCGCAGTGGAGAGAAGAAGGAACTACGGTTCGGCGAACAAGTCACTGATGAGAATATTGCTGGTATTGAATTACTCGAAGCGTGGAAGGAAGAAGAACGCTTGAAGAGACGAGCTGAAAAGGGTCTCGCTACCGATGACGAAGATAGCGAAGATGACGTCGAGAAGGAAGACGTTGCTGGGTGGAAGAACTGGGATGCGGAAAGTGATGATAGTGATGATTCCGGTGGGTGGATTGATGTGGAATCTGATGGAGAGGAGATTGAGATTAGCGATTCTGAGGACGACAGACCGTCCAAGAAAGCAAAACTGGACAAAGCAGCCACAGCAACTAACGGCGACAAATCCAAAGACTCCACAGGCGTAGACGCAAGTCCAGAAACAAAACCTGAACCAGAAAAGAAACCCTCCACCTTCGCCACAACCCGCATCCTCACCCCCGCCGACCTAACCAAACTCCGCGAACTCCAACAATCCCAAAACATCGCCGCCAAACTCCCCGCCGGCCTTCGCAAAAAAGCCCTCACCTCTTCCACCCTACCCCCACGCCACTCAGACGACCCCCTAACCGCTGCACAAATAGAAGGCCTCTCCAAATTCTCCCACAAATCCACCAAAGAAGAAAAAATTGCGCTCGCCAAAGCGGATAGGGAGGATAAGCATCAGTCTACCACGGCGAAGAGGAAGGAGAAGAAGAGGGGGGAGGGGAAGAGTACGACTAATAAGGAGAAGGCGAGGGAGAAGAATTTTTTTATGACACTTGGGAAGGCGAAGAGGAAGAGTAAGAGATCTCTTGGGGAGGCGAGGAAGGTGCTTAAGGGACATGTTTATAGGAGTAAACATGGGGGGAAGAGGGGGAATGCTGGGAATTAGGGGGGATTTCGCTGCGAATATATCTCGGCTGTGGTGTACCAGTGATTGTTCTGTTTTCGTGTGTCTCGTATAGGGCGATTGTGTTCTTTCGCTCTCTTATTTTTTTTTACATATATCGTCACTCTCCCTTTTCGTTGCTACCCTATCTTTCCCTCCCCACCTCACTTCTGCGCCAATTCTTGAGACCGCCATCATATTATCAGCAACCTCTTAGAACAATTCCAATCCTCCAAACACCATCCTTCAGCCGCCTTCATCTCCTGGCATATTCCTCTCACCACCATCCTCAGTCACAACCCTCCGTATCTCAGAATACCAAACTCGACGACACCGCTTCATTCCCTTTTCACCATTCCCATCTATCCACTGTCCTCTGAGTTTCCTAGGAGGAAATATCATAACAGTGAGAAAAACCAGGATGACACGGCACAGCCTTCCCAACTTCTCGGGGTCTTAGTTTTTCCAGTGGTGGTCTCGCCATGGGCAATAAGAGAGTGTCCTGTGAGGCGGTTCGGTGTACGTTGGCAACCTAGTTCCATCGGAAAGGGCTTTTAGTTGCCTTCACGGTCTAATGTGACTTTTTATCTTCGCAGAAGTATGTTTGAGGGAATTATCAATCATGGCGGCTATCGCAACATGTAACAGTGGACAGTCGAGAGATGGGGCAGGTTTGGTTAGGAAAAGGGAGTGGCGAATAATCGAAAGGAAAGTCTTTGCCTCATTCATCACTGCGACCAGCTGGGAGACAACAACCTATGGTAGTCACAGTTGTTACTGCATGGTTTTTTTGGATCCATTTCTGGACCTGTTTGCTCTCATTACAAACCTCCCAATGTACTTCCACAATACAGAAACCCACGTAGAAAAGATTGAGTGTCCAGAACGAAAACAGGTATCGTGCAGATCATAAGCTCTTTCACGCAAATTGTGCAAATGTGTGGGTCCGGGGGTGTCCCTGTACAGAGGAGGGTTTGGCTTACATGTACAAACAACCTGCCGAGATATTACAGGCATTATTCCGTGTCCCAGTGAACTTCCTGGCTACGAATTGGGTTACGAGTGTGTCGGCGGGTCTAATAGAGTGGGATCTGGGGCGGGTTTGAATTCCCTAAAGAAATCTCGAGGGCGCCGTGGGATTTCTTTTTGCGGATCAACCTTGTGTTTATCCAGACTTTTCGGTTCAGTCTATGCTGAAGTGCTGGTATATAGTCAAACGTGCCAAACATGGTGATTTCTCTTCGATCTTTTATTTTGCTCCTTCCGTTATGTCAAACTTCTTCACCAATTCGCCTTGCCCTTTTCAAGCATGTGAATACACAACCATTTCTCAGAGTGCTCTTAACGAATTGAAGCCATTCTTGAGCCTACCAAAACGATAAGATGTCTGTCAGTCGTATGATAGACTCTAGAGATGGCAGATGCGAGGAAGTATGGGCAGATTCTTGGAATATAGACCTCCGCATCCGCCGCTCAATTGGAGTTAGTGACGATGGCTAGTAGCTACAAAGTATAACTAGCGGAGGTTGGTGTATTTGTCAGCATACCAATCGTTGTCGTTGATTCCACATCTGGGAAGAGACACGAAGCTACATTGAATAGTACCGATTATCAGTTTTCTAGACATATTGTTGATCATCTTTGCAAAATAGTATCGTATAATACCATCCACACAGAATTCAGCTTCGTGGGGTTCGATGGTGTGGGCTGATGGCTAAGACAAGTTGGTGATCTGCTTGAGGCTACCATATATTACCGGCGGCTGAAGATCATTTCGACTTGAACCCCATATATTACCGGTGGTTACTCCCGTAGTCGAGTTCTATGCTACAATTTCTTGTCGGCGAATTCAATAGAGAGGTGCGGGGCGGGTTGAAATTCCCTAAGAGAAGCACAAGGGCGCCGTGGTGTCTTCTTTTTTGCTCTCCTAAGGGTCGAATGTTCAGCGAAAGCAATATTCTTGACTACACGTATTAACATTGCTTCATTCCGGGGATGCGGTTGTGTTCATCATAGTTGAGGCTTTGATAGATAATACGAGACAAGATGGTGTGAGAGAAGATGATGTGAGAGAAGAGAGAAAATGCTTACGACGAGGCTCGTTGAGCGACCATGATATTTCCTATTTCTACCGTTACAAAATGCCCAATTAATGTTCCTCCACAAAAGGTGCTCAGCGAGAGCAAAAGTCTAGGGTATCCCGCGAAAACGACCATACGCCACGCCAGAACGCCAGCTTCAGAAGTCGGTAACCGCGACAAATTAACCCAACGCTCCCAGTCCCGCCACAAAATCAATCGAACTCCCAGTCCAGCAAACAAAATACTCTCCTTGAGCTAACAGCATGAAAAATAACCATAAACCTACGATGTCATTCATTCCGTTTTTCGAGTGCTAATTTCCATACACCCGCGAGCATCGAGAACAACCACAGTTATTCTTTATAATCATCAACGTCTTCACAACCTCCTCCAGAGCCATACTGCTCTCACAAAGCGGCACACCAACATAACCAAGCTCTGCGTGCTGTAGCATATCAGCCAGCTCTTTCAACTTTGGCATCAAGTCCCTTCCAGTTGGCGTGTGCATTAATAAGTCCCAGTCTGCTTCTTTCCCCTCAGCTGCTAGTGGTGAGAGTTCGTCTCAGAGCTTATCAAGTAAGCTTGTGGTTGCGGCGAGGAACAACTTTGAGGGTTCGTCAGGATTAGCTTTTCAGACCAAGTCGACGGAGTTTTTAATGCGAAAACGCGCCGAAGCAAGGCGATCGATAGTGGGGATAAACTTGGCGGCTGCGGGGAATAACTCCGGACCGCCAGGCTTTACGCACTCAACGTCAACGGTATAGGCAGGTTCTGGGAAGAGGTGGATAGAGGCTGCGACAAGCTCCATTCCGGCGGAGCTGAACTTGGTTTTGGAGATGGTTTTCGGAAGTCGATATTTCTATTTGATCGTTAGACCCCACAGGTGAAAAGAAAGGAGAAGTACGTCAACAGCTAGAATGTGCTGAACGGCAGAACGAGTGGACAGAAATCACCCACAGCCTTGCATGTGGCCACAGAATTCCACACATCGTAAGACCCAGAGCCCATGGGAAGATCTGCTCTGATACCAGGCCAAGATCGGGCTATGTTGATTGGGATTGAGTGGAAAGGAATATTAATACATACCTCCTTTGCTTTGCTCATCCTACTAGCCAAAGCCTCTATGTCCTCGACCGCAGCAGCGAGATAATCCGCGCCACACCCAGGGATGTCGAGATAGCGACAGGTCAGGGTGAAGTCTTCGTCGCTCACATCGTACATCCTACCATCATGCACCTCATAAGTGGTAGCGACTTCTTTTGGAATGCCACCAACCCGAGAGATTGCTTTGATCTCTTTTGCGTCCTCGTCCTCGTCCCAATTGAAGAGCGTTTGGTACATTGCCACAGCTTGTTTGCACTTTTCTCGCTCGATCTGTGGGACTTTGCGTGTATGCAATACCTTGATCGCTTTGTCGGCTACTCCACTGAATTGCCACTCGAGATTTACGAAAGTTCTCAGATGTTCGTAATGAGGGAAGCGGGCAATGTAGGCAGCCGGGTTTTCAAGCCAAGTTTCGATGTAATTGTTCCGCCAAGCAAACTTGGTCGGCGACAAGCGACCCTCGAAGTATGCAAGCAAGAAAGCGTCTTCTTTTGAGGTCCGCCCCTCGGTCTTTGTCAAGTGCCACGCCGCAAGGCGGACTTTGGTGTTGAGACTGGAGACTGAGAAGTTTGGGTCCATATTGGTGTAGAGTATGATGGCAAGGGCTTCAAAGGCGTGACTCTTTTCTGCTAGGAAGTCGGAGATAACAAGAGGAAAGAACTGTTTCTCAATGACAGGTAGAGTAATGTCTGCGGGAAGTCTGGTAGAGTCAGTATGTGAACTGACTTGCAGATCTTGCCATCAGGCCCAGCGAAATTGAATTGACTACAAAGACCATGGCAATGAAACATTCAAGGACTTCTGACTCATATGCCACTCCTTCTCAACTGATGGACTTCGGATATGTCGGCGATCTTTGAAGCCTTTGATTACTTCTACGAGCTTTCATAGATTATCAAGATGCCCATAGCTTCTGGCGATAGGGTATGTTGATAACGATAGGGGCTCTTAGTATAGATGAAAGACGGCATCAATAGGTCTCCAGCTCAAAGATCCACAGACGCTATCTGAGTTTCCACTGGTGTTGAAGGGAGTACGTAGGAAGACATGGTAGATGAAAGCAGCATATGTAACAAGAACATACGCAGAAAAAGACGAACTTACTCAAATTGCGACAATATCTTGATGTACTGAGCGAACCTATCGTCTTGGTAAGTAAACACCTATATATTGCCAGCGGAAGTACTCACAGTAGGAGCATTTCATGGTCATTGCATAAGCGAAGTTTGAGCTTTTTCTTGAATGCAACATCAGAGCTGGCGTAGGTGTACGCGCGAAGGCTAAGCTTCTCGAATAATGCGTTCTTCTGCTCCCGAAGAGCTGGCCATGGAGTGGGCGCATCCTGAAACACGCGTGGTGCCTTGTTTGCGTTGTCTGTACCAGTTTCCGGATTCCCCTCTGGTTTGCGCTTCCTCTGCGGCTGCGCACCCTGTCCAGATTGTTCCAGACCCGCTTCCGAGCCGGCTTGAGCGCGATCTCCAGCCATAATGGAAAGGTGCGGATATTGCGGCGGTGGTAATGCAGTTGTGAAGGAATTTGGATGTGTGACAATGTTGACGGGGCAAAGTAAAAGCGTGAGGTTGTCACCAATCCTTGGCATATGGGGCAGAACGTCACTAGAAAATACTTATGACGCACGTACTCGAACTATTCACAGCCCAAACAAGTTCCCCAAATACCTGAGTGCCTCCCGTAACATGAACCCGGAGGTGGAATCTAAACGACATGTTGAATGGAGTGGGAGAAGAAGATTAGGAGAAAGTATTTGGAAATGGCAACCATTACTACCAGTCATATGAAATGCGTGTTATATTACCGCCTCTTCTACTGATCGATGGGGATACTATATCCTTTAATCCAAACACCCCCAAATTCACAGTCTCGAGCAGAACTAACTTGGGCACATTCAACTAACACTCCAAGGGGGTCACACAGTCTCAACACCTACTAATTAAGAAAGGAAGCGCGCCAAATCTTGTCAACTGTGGGAATTGGAGGAGAGCATAGCTCTTTCGAAACCAAGAAAATGAAACATTTCCAAAACGTCGGCTTTGTAGTAAACCATTGTGAGAAGGATACCATCTAGCATCAGTTATAGACATGATTGGCGTATTTCGATGCGCATATCTTAGAAGTGTTGTAATAGTTGACAACATCAGAACAGAGAGAAATAGGATAAGAAATTCCTGAATGTATAATGACAATGCTAATCGAAATTGTTGACATGTTGTGGTTTCAAGATTTGTTTATAAGAACAGTTGTGCAGTTTTGTCGACCAGTGGGGCTTGATGGCGTGGGTTAATGGCGTGTGGGAAAAGATAAGTCGGTGGCCTGCTTGACGCTTGTATATCTTACCACAGGCTTAGGGCCGTTTAGACTTAAGCCGTGTATCTACACGGTTGCTCCCTGTAGTGGGTTCTCTTCTACAATTCAATAGAGAGGGTATAAATCAATAGAGTGGGGTCCCTAATAGAAACAATACTGGGGGGTTTGGCGGTTTTAATAGAGCGGTTCTGGGGCGGGTTCAAATTCCCTAAAGCTAATTCCAAAGGCGCCGTGGAATTTCTTGTTGCAGTTTCGCTAACCTCGTAACGATCGCGACTGCTATTCCCGTTTAATGTTACCATATTCTTACCTTTGAAATATAGTAATCCTAGGTTCAATTCCCGTCTGTCCACTTTCCGCGTTCATCAGTAGTGATTATTTATCGACTTTTCCCCCTCTCTTTCCGGTCTTGCGTCAACGACCTTGGAATTCGTCTCGATCTCTGTGTGATTTTAAACGAACAATAGCAGGTACCATGGAGTTGAATTGCACGAGGGGCTCTATGGATGAATCCCAGGGAGCGCCAAATGAAGTCAAAATGATTTTTTATTCCTCGCAGACCATTCGAAGCAAGGAAATCCGCGAAAATAGAAAGGTAGTTAGTATGGTCGTGGAGATGGGGTGAAGAGGAAAAATTCCACAGATGAGATGAAGTTGAAGTGGACTTTGGAGCTAGTCCCGATGCAATCCCCACGGCGTTGAAGGAATATTTGAAGCTAGTCCTAATTTAGACAGTGATGTTTTTGGTTCAGTCGTCAGGGCAACGTCAAAATAATTGGGTAGTTCACCAGACAAGATCTTCTTTTCAGAGGGTACCACGAAAATATGATGATTGGCTCTGCTTTATAGAAAGTTTGGTGTTACACGCAATGCTCTAAGGACCAAGTTTTGACAAGTCGCCTCGCAGAATAAGAGCGGACAAGGCACGAATCTTTCGTGTAAGGTCACGAATCATCAACCATGCTTCCCATTACTCAACCCCTCCCTCCCCTGAGTTTTCAAACCATCCAGCATAATCTTCAAACTCTTCATAGGAACAGGTTTCGTCAAAAATAAATCAATGCCACTGCTAAAGGCTTCCAGTCTCGTATTTGGATTCGCAGCACCTGTCAACGCGATGAGTGCGCACGGATTTATAGAAGTTTCGCGCTCGAAGCGCCGTATGTGACGGGTGGATTCTATACCGTCCATGATGGGCATTGAGATATCTTTTCAAATTGAGCAATTAGTAAGGAATAACGAAGGGAGGCATTGAAAGGAGCATACCCATAAAGATGACATCGAAGCCGCCTTTGGCTTCTTTGTATGCGTTCAAAGCCTCTAGCCCATTTATTGCGGTGGTATGACTGAGCTTCAATTTGCGCATGTAAGCTACTAGAAGTTTCATATTTATCTCGTTGTCTTCTACGAGGAGGACTCGCATTCCTTCTGATGGCACGATCGAAGTATCAATGGTTGTCATGCGAGTGAGTGGTACAGACGGCTCTTCAGTCGGTGTTGCGGCCGAGATATCAGGCTGAGTCTTTTTGTGCGTTGAGTCGGTGGATAAATTTGTTATATTCTGTAGTTTTGTTGCATCCAGGCCATTGGTAGGTGGAGTAATTGGATGTGTGAATGCGTGGTGAAGTGTCTTGGCTATCTTATGAGGACCATACCTAAGAAGGTTTTAGTACAGAGTCTGTCGGCGATAATTTATCACTTACGGTTGGGGAATGTAGAAAACTCTCAAAGATCCGAACGATGTGCTCGCCGATGTAGCAGGATACGTGCTGCAAAGAACAATCGCAACCGAAGGTCCTCCTTTTGCAGCGCAATTTTGCAATTTTTCCACCAAAGAAGGAAGTCCGGACTCCATAATAACGATCACGTCAGCAGACGAGGCCTCACCAGAAATACCCACTGGGACCATGCCAAACCAAGAGTTCAACATGTTGTGGACGGATGACTTCAAGAACATGGCACCTTCAAAGTCGGCGGAGAGAATGCCCGTAGGAGTTTCCGATAGTTCGGGATACATGTCAAACCCTTCAAGCGAGAATTTCTTCCCCTTCGTTGATGCTTTGACTTCTGCGAGTAAATCTGAAACTTCATTGGAAATTGGCGGACTTTGTTGGAGAGGTATTTTAACGGTCGCTTCCGTACCAACGCCTTGCTCGCTTGCAAAATCTATCTCGCCTCCGAGGTCTTGTATAATATGTCGAACTATACTGAGCCCGAGTCCTGCTCCGACCTGTCGATCAATTGTCAGTACTTTTCACCGGAAAGCATGAGGGGGATATTACAGCTAATGAGTCCTCTTGCGTGAATGGCTTGTACAAATGGTGTTTCAAGAACTCTTTCGATATTCCCTTGCCCGAGTCCTTCACTTTGAGCACAAGTGCCGAACGAGTTTTCTTCCCTCTTATCGTCGCCGTCTCTTCCATCGTCAGAGACACTTTGATATATCCGGCTTTGGTATACTTCATGGAATTTCCAAAGAGGTTCAAAAGGATACGCCTCCAAGCACCAGCATCAACTTCATATGTCCAGTTAGGCTCCCACTTGACATCCATAACTACCGTGACAGCAGGTTCGCCAACGGCCATAGATTGACGATTAGACTTCCGGCCGCCATTTGGAGTATCGTATGCCACTTTGCTCAGATTTCGTCCAGCCCAGACACTTTCTACGACCTCTTCGGAAAGAACGCAAATATCTGCGTGGGGCTCAGCTGTATTGTCGAGGTTCTCGTGGTCATGAAATGATAGTCTCGGTTTCTGTCCTTTCCTTGTTCTCGAGACTTTGCCTTGGGTGGTTTTCACTTTTCGATTCACCTTGGAGAAGTCAAGGACATGGTTGATAGTGTCAAGTAGCACTCGTCCAGATGACTGGATATTGCTAACCATATCTGCCTGGATATCGTTGAGGTCTGTTTCCTGCAGGAATTCCACACTCGCCAATACGCCATGGAGGGGCGATCGTAATTCATGTGATATACTTGAGATGAAGTCGGTTTTCATTTGCGTAATCACCAAAGCCGAAAGTCGTGCCACTTCTGCCATAATTGAGTTGCCAAATGCTGCGAGGTAAGTAAGATCTTCAATCGGACACAACGTTCTCGTTGCGCTATTAGTCCACATGAGAGAACCTGCATACCAACGTTCTCGAGATGGATCCCACAACGGAAACCAGAATATGCTTCGTGCACCAGGTAGTGCCTTCAAGAGAGCTGCAGCTTCGACTTCGCGGGAAACTTTCCTGCGTTGGTGATTTCTCTCGGCTTTTGCGAGTCGCTTCGGGCCATCTCCTTCCTCTCCTAAATACGCGTTATCTGTATCACTAGAAGAAAATGAGCCATCTTCATCAAAGTTGAAGACTTTTCCATGAGGATATCGCTTGAGCAATGTCCTCAAAACTTTGTCAGGAAAGGTATGATGCTCAGGAGGAGGCGAATGACCTTTAAGAGTGGATCGTTTTCTGGTGCTGAAGCCAAGGATGCTACAGCAATTCTCCTGATGGCCCGTACCGTTAGTCTGACCATTGGTCGAGGTATCCGTATCTTCTGACTTGCGAGCAACGTCGTCGTCACTCGTTGTCATTGCTTCATCTATGTGAAAGTTTCCAGGTGCCTTCTGCCCCATTATATCTTTTTCTGATGCAGCACCAAATGAGCCAACACTAGCATCGTAGAAGATGGAACCATCCACACCGCCAGCCTCTCGGATCAAGTTGCTCGCTCTCGCAAACACAGCCCTTAGGTCCTTGGTAAGAAGTGCTTCTTGTAACTCTTTTGATACATCTGGATTGACACCTTCTGGGGGCATGTCGAAGGCGACGGAAGTATGTCGAACGTGTTCAGGTGAACGATCTTCTGCAGTGTCCGCAGTTGTGATTGATTCGGCGCGAGGAGCTGACGTAAAAACGCTCGACATGGCAGATGGAGTAGTACTTGTACCATCCGAGGAAGTGAACATACTTTCCCTGCTTGGCATCTTTGGTCTGCCATCGCCCCTGTGATCGATATGCGACAATGTAGATGACGAGGGAGATCGCGAAAGAGCCGGTCTTTCACCACGGTCGGACATCATTTCCATTGCGCCACCAGAGATCTGCTCGGCTGGATCTTGAATACCAAACTCGAGATCTGCTTGACCTTCTAGATTTGCGCCACCATATTTTGTCCTTTTTCTCACTATAGTTTGCTGGGCCTTATGCCCGCCCTGTAACCACCACTCCCTGAGCGTTGACTTCCCCTCGATGAACAATCCGATGGCTTTGACCATTCTCTCGGAGCGGTACGATTTCCGGTTGTTCCGCTGCGCTTCCAGATGGTCCATCACCGTCACACCCATGTCAATCATAAACTCAATCTCCTCGTCGCTCAAGCCATTGCGTGGCTCGTCATCAACAACGATGTAAGTCCCGATCACCATTTTGTACAACGGAGACCTTAACGGAACACAAGTGAGAAATTTGATTTGCGGCCCAGTCGTACAAGTGACGATCATCTGCTTTTGAAACTCCGGAATTGTCCTCAAATCGTTAAAGACCAGATGCGAAAGATTTTCATCAGCACAAAATTGTCTGCAAAGCTGCATTCCGAGACCACACTGCTTTGACAGAGCGCCCGCGCCATGCCATAGTGGATCATTTTTGTCGTCGTCTTGTTGGAGACTTAAACCTATGCCTGATTCGGCAAGAATGTATTCGGTTTCTCTGGTGGAGAGGGTGATGAGTCCTCTTTTCGCTTTCAGCCGGTGGGCACCCAGCTGAGCGAGTGCAGTCAAAAGCGGATCAGTTGAAGATGTTTTCATTTGTGACCTTTCGTCTACCGGACGGCCGGGAGTAGCAATCTCCAGAGGTTGGTAATACCTATCAGGCACAATCAGACTGCAAGCTTCTTTTTGAAACCTTCTGAACCTCACCTGTAGACCTCACGCTCTCGCGCTGTCTGGGATGTTGACTCTGGCATTTTGAACGCGGAGTAGCTCGGATGGAGCACATCAAACGTGATCCAATTAAAGAGAAATTAAGCACAGGAAGGCGCACAGTGCTACAGGAAGTGACAGTCAAGCCAGGAGAAAGCCGAGAACCACAAAGAAGGTGTATGCATGAAAGTTCTGAAAGCAAAAAGGAACCTTTGAAGATCAATCTGCGATGTTCTCGCCATCGTTGGTGGAGTGAGGTTGAATAATCAGCCGCATGCTTACTCACAGGCTAGTCCCAATACAGGCACAACCGCAGATCCATGAGTCGATCGTTTATAGGGAATCTGGAGTCTTGACAACTTCAGACTCCATTTCAAGAACCAAGTTAACTGTGACGCAGTCTGCATTCTCGCATGTTTCAGCAGGTTAACTGTACACGCGTTCGGGCAATGCATGTGATGAATTTCCCCACTTTTACGAACACAGCCTAGCTGAGGCCGCCATGGCGGCCCCCGAGTTCTTCAAATAAAATTCGCTCCCATCTCGTGAGTAGTCATGCTTCTTTCCCTCTTCCACAATTACCCCAAAAATTGGCAACAGGAATGGCTGTCGTCACCTGGCAAAATGTGTTTTGGACGCTTCCACCTCTCGCCATCAACACCATGCTTCAACCATCTGGATCTGTCTGCGGTTTCGATATCGATCTACGTACATACCTCTGTATCTCCCCTATAGTATGTGCGGCGGATAGTTTCGCGATCCTGATTCGATTTCTCGTTTGCTGGATCCATTTGGGGTCGCCTGACACTGCTGCTCACGCTACGCTGGCAGCACGGTTTCCAGGCCCATCACAAGAAGCCCCAAATACCCAAGGGCCTCAGGCGTTGGAACACCTCCCCTTTGCCCGGTGGATCTTCGGATTTCTCCTTGGAGCGCTGCCAGCGTGGATAAAATTGCTCTCTTTCAAAGGTGTACCCTGGACTCAGGCTTGGGGCTGCATGTTCCTCGTCCAGTTTGTCTTAATCGAGACTCTCGGGATGCTGCAAAGATTGGATCGCAGCCCACCAACAACTGGGTTACTGACATTTAGAACCCAACAAATGTTGCGCTTTGTGGATTGGCTCTGTGGGAAAATTGCTCTAGTTACTCACTTCATGCTCAGCATTTGGTTCTTGCACTCTCTTTCGCAGATCAGCACGTTTGCAAATTGGTTGTGGAGCAGATCGCCAGACACAACGAACGTGGGGATAGCTGCATTCTCGACTATGGCAGCATTTCCGGGAATCGTATGGGTTGGCTTGACATTATTCATAAAAGGAAGGAATTTTGCGGGAAATACTTTATTCATGACCCATACCACAAAGTCTTTGATTTTCCTCTTCGCACTCGCCACAAATATCGCGTGGCCTGTGGGATACTCATATACAAGCGCCCTTTCCAGACGAGCAAGGAACGAGCAAACCGCGATTCATGGCATTGGATGGGACGTTATCGTGTTCGTTGTGGCACTTCCAATCGGCCTCAGTGTATCAATAATCACAGAACGCCTAGCAATATTTCAGTGGTGGAAGGAACATATTCTTTTCTGTCAAAGGGGGGCACCAAGATCATCAATTGAGACGGCAGCATGGACCTTCACGATGTTTTTGTCAACTGTCGTCCTAGCGGTGTTGTGGTATGCTTTTAGATATGAACCACAGGGAACACTGAAGCCTAGTTGGGCGGAAGTCTTTGGATGACATAGTGAAGTCATAATTAAATTACTACCTTCTTGCTCATTGTAAAATCTCTCCCTGCACAGCGGCATGTTCTCGATATTCGCTGTGCTCGAATCACAAGAATCGGCCTGGGCATCAAGAACGTGTTGATATTAAGACTATCCCCTAATATCACATTCGATTATCGGGACAATCACAAACATCAGCTTCTCCAATGGCATTTCAGAGTTTTACACGAGATCACTATAACAGCACTTTACTCATTGGGTGGCGGGCTTATACCAGACAACAGTCCTCACCATTGCGGGCTTGTTTTGAGTTTTTTGCCTGACGATGACGGTCACAGTAGTGGCCCTTATAAAAATACACCCCTCGTACTTTCTGCGCAGAAAAGCGAGTAAAGTTTTTCGACTCCGAGCTACGTGAGGGTCCGCTGGGGTTCCTTCTGCGTCGGAAGGCCCTGCGTCGAACAACATGCCAGAGTGATCATTCAGCTCAAATGAATAAGAAGAACTTTTTAATTTCATGTCTTGTTCTATACTTAGGTAGTTTGATCCATCCATTAAACCTACATCCCACACCCGCCATCATCATCCCTAAAAAATGTCCTCACACCCATCCCACGTACCCCTCCCCTCCCCAACCGCACCCCTCTCCCTCCAATACCCCCCATTGAACCTCCAAAACTCCTCCCCCGTAGTCTCACAAACACTCTTCTCAAACCACCTAGGAACAAACTCCTCCCCCATCTGCTCCCTCACCCTCCTCCTAGCCCTCTGCTTCTCCTCCACACGATTCTTTTCCGTAGCCGCGAAATCATACTCGCCATCTTCCATTGCCCTTTGATCGGGCCTCAATCTCGTATCTGTAGGTGCGAGATGTGGTCTCAGAGAATCGGGTAGGGCGTTTAAGGTTAGGACGAAGGGTGTTAGATTGAAGGGTATGCCGGTGGGGCGGGGGTTAGCTTGCCATACTAGGAATGCTTGCGAGGAGGACATGGTGTCGTTTCGGCCGCTGCCGGAGTGGGTGCTGTGGGATGGTTTCGCTGAGTCGAAGGTGTTGTCTTCGTAGCCGGGTGTGAGGCGTGCGTATATTTTATCGTTCCACCGTCCACCGACACTCCAACGTGTCTTTCCGTCTGCATCGCACACACGCCCCGCAACTTGGAATGCGCTTGAAGCTTTCCATCCGCGGGCTTTGAAATCGAGAGTGCATACTTCGCCGGTGGTGTGATTTTTCACTTCCATTATACCGTAGTTGTCTACGGTGGGATTACCAGTTATGATGCCGATGACTGAGGATGTCACTTTCTTCCATGTGTAGAGCTCCTCTCCGCCATTGGAGGGGCGGAGGCGGAGGAACCATGTCCCCAAAGGATTGATGTCGAAGGATTTGCCGTAGAATTTGGATTTTACTGCTGATTCGCCCTAATTGCCAATGTCAGTTTCTGGACAGAAAGATGTGAAAGAAGACACATACATAGTAGTCCCATTTAGGCGATTCTGCATACGCAGCACCAATAGGAGGATGATGGCTAACTTGCTCGATGAAGAACCGGTATCCTTTGTCTGGTCTTGCATACTCATATGTCTCGCCCAGGAGAGGATTGAAAGGCTTTGCAACACGTCCAATAGTGGAAGCGTACTCGCTGGCAGCGAATGCAGCAACATATACCATACGCTCGGTGGAATCCAGACGCTCTGCTGCGGTATC
Source organism: Tothia fuscella (assembly GCA_010583015.1). Taxonomy (NCBI): domain Eukaryota; kingdom Fungi; phylum Ascomycota; class Dothideomycetes; order Venturiales; family Cylindrosympodiaceae; genus Tothia; species Tothia fuscella. Next base: position 318,130 of record MU007036.1, on the reverse strand, counting down.
GAGGAGATCTGTGTACTCCATGTCCTCCGCTACACGCTGGAGCAAGGAAGTGGGCTCGTTGAAGGAGACTGGGAGTGTCATTTTCGTCATGTCCTTGCCAATCATAGATTTCAAAATGCCCTAGATCGTTAATTAGCATGATGACAAAATCAGCATATAAAGCTCCACCCACCCACAGTCCAATCTTCGGCCTGTTATCAGCGTCCATAGCAAGCTTTTTCCGTATCGGATCTTCATAACCCTTGAAAGCGGAAGAAATCTCAGCTGCCTTCCTTTCTCTCAAACTCCGAAGATCCATCGGCTGCTCTACAGGCTTCAATCCCGGACTCGTCGGCGGCATCTGATTGACGACTTCTACATCGCCAGCACCAACAGCGTCAAAGAACTCATCGTCATCTTCGGAGTCAGAATCAGGCACACCGGTGAGATCCGCGATAGTAGGCCGACGCTTCGGAGAAGCCAACACTCGGTCCATTTCTTCTTCTGCTTCCACGTATTGGTCTCTTTCACGAGCCGGAGTGTTTGGCTGGCTCTCTGCAACGGCGAGACTACCCAATGCGTCTCGTAATGCGCGCTTGGTACGTTTGCGTTTGTCTTCAGACTCTCCGATCTTTTGCTCTAGTTCTTCTTGCTCTATCGCGACCTTGGCCATACTCTCCTCCCACATGCGACGAACATTAGCCTCCCTGTCAAGACGATATTGCCAATACGCATCGCGATCTCTTGAGATTTGTAGCAGCTTGCCAACGAGATCCTTCAAGTTCCCAACTGAAGATTCGTATGTTGCCAATGCCTGACCAAGATTGGGGTCTGATAATTGGAGAGACGGGTTCTTTTGACGTTCAGCTTGCAGCGCTTGCGATACTTGACCTAGAAATTCCAGCTGCAATTTCACGGATTGCGCAGTAATGTTGAGGGCATCTTTCGTTTCCGGTTGAGCTTCATGGCTGCTGGCATCATCGCCATATTCTTCGTCATCGTCGACATCGCCAGCAATTGTTGCAGTATGTGCTGAGCTAACCATACGACTTAGATCAGCACCAGCGACACTTGGGTCATAGAAACTTGGATCATCAACAGCCGTACTCGTGGCTACGCGCCAATAATTAGTATGGTACAATTGCACAAGTTTGATCTTGCTTACCGCTGTGAGTGGAGGTCAAAGGAACACCAAAAGCTGTACCAGGTACCAGGTGTTTAGGCTTGGAGCTTTGCAAGCTTGCATTATCGCTGTCGCCTGCCTTTAGTTTTTCCATTTGCTCCATCTTTGCTTGACGTAAGGCCTCGCTTTCCGTCTTCTGGCGCTTCTCGTCCTCACGAGCTTCATCTTTGGTGAATTGAATTGCGTTATTGAGTGCCCAATACCAACGCTTTGCTTCCACCTCATGGTTCGCTTTGAGATGGTACTTGACGGAAGATTTGCCAAGTATTTCGAACTTCAGCTTGTCTTGTGGATCCATGTTCAATTTTGCAATGCGCATGTTGATCGCGCCGCGACATGCTGCACCAGCGTCATCTATTCTCACGTTAGAAGTCATATCATCATCAGTACGAGACGAAATCTTGCCTTGATGCTTATAATAGCTGAGCACGCCATCCTCCAAGACAAACCATCTCAACTTCCAGCCGCCAGTATAATTTGTCCATTTTTTGAGATATCCTTGCATCTCACGGCCATCCTTATTGCTAATGGGATTATCGCTTGGAGCAACCCCACCAGCTTGAGCTGGTCCACCTCCTAGTATACTCTTCTCTTGGATGCCCTGGCGGGCTTCAGCTGCTGCTGGGGATTTTTTGAGGATAGCTCTTGTACGGTCGTCCTTTGTAACGTCTTGCGGTAGCTTCCCCTTGCGATCGCGACGAAATGGGTCGGCGCCATTGAGTAGTAACATTTGAATGAGCTTGACGTCTTTCTTTCGGGCAGCTTCGTGGAGTAAAGTTCCGCCGCTTTGTATTGTAGTCGGATCTGTGGCGAGTTCTCCACCGTTCACGTCTACGGTAGATCTCGTTCGAGGGTCTTTGAGTAACCTTTCCAAAGTTTCGTGGTCGCCACTGGCGATTAGGTCGTGAATCTTGCGCACATTTGCATCGACAACAAGGGAGCGGAATAATTGGAGTTGCTGGAATATCTCTGGTGTGTACGAAACATCGAGAGGCGTCTGGCCGTGGTAATTGGTAATTGAATCATTGATGCCTTCTTGTTCCAGTAGCAACCCAACTACAGGACCTCTCCCCAATTTTGCAGCGACATGTAATGCGGTATTGCCTTCGCGATCGCGAGCGTTGACGCTACCTAAAGCACTATGGGAGAGTACATATTGTATGATTGGGAGTTCGGCGCATTGTATAGCGAGGTGGAGTATTGTGGTGCCTTCGACCCTTCCAACGGGTGTGTTTATGGATGATGTCGAAGTTCTTGCTTGGTTGGCCTCGGAGTCTTGGGACGGTTGTTCCTTTAGCGCCTTTTGTATAGCGGCAGTGTCGCCAGCTCTTAGGGCCTCAAACAGCCGAAACAGCTTTACAGATTGCTCAAGCGATGTAGCCGTCGGAGAAGGAGGGGAAGTCACTCCTGGAGAATTAGACAACGCGGAAGATGGGGCCCCCTCTAGCCCTCCAGCATTAGACATTGTAGTAGATAGGTGTGGACGATGTTTAGAAATGCGCTTGCTTTGCAGGTTGATACTAGATCTTGGTGGTGTCGGTTGCTGAGATGGTGTAAGGGAAACTTTTGAGCCTGCAGCGGAAGATTGATAGCTCGAGGATGCTTTCGTATCTGTTTCGTCGTCCGTATGGCGGTCGTGCTTGCTTCTTCCCAGGAGGGACTTGGCTAATTTTGACTTGGATCGATGGACGTGCTCCTTGCTCTCTTCGGACGACTCCATGGTGGCTTTATGGGAGTCAAGGGAGTGTGGGAACGTGCTTCAATGGTTTAGTTGTTGATGAAAAGTTTTGATTCTGGGTGTACTTGCTGACGTCGAGGTGGGTTGCGGGGAGATCTTGCTCGCTCTAGCCTGGTTCTGCACTCACAAGGACCGCAGGACGGCCAATGCATAAGCTCTCTTACCCACTCCTTTCAACTGCACTTGGTGCGATGTTCCGCTATTGGCCTTACTGTCGCTTTTTTAGCAATTACGTCTGATACACAGGAAAGTGCCCAAAGCAAGAACATCCGTGACATATTCCCTGGTAGGGGAGCGGGCAGGGGTCATACAGCTCTTCTCGAAAACACTGTGTATAGCTACTACCAAAAGAGCCTGAATGCACTCAGGAATATCTCCATTGAACGTGGTATCAATCCTTTTGACAAGACCAATAACACACAGCCTTGTGTGAGTATGTGTAGCATCGTACTGATTACGGCTTATGAGTTCTCACGCAATGGAAGTAACGCCAGATTACTGATGTGGTAAATCAGAACGTGCTGAAGTCAAACTTCTATACCCTGGGCTTGTGTACACAGTTTTCTTTGCTCTACAACTCCTTTGCTTTTCTCTTTCTTTGCTGATTGCATCATACACCAACCTCCGGTTTCCTGTATATGGCTCTCGTCATATACTCCATATGGGTTCTGAGTTCCACAATTCTGTTCTTCCGAGGTTTTTAGATATAGTCGACGAGCATTTTTTAAACAATCACTCTACACACCAAACTTTCCGTATACTCCATATCCAGACACTGCTTCCCAGCCATGGCGGATGCTTTGCCTATATAGACTTCTTTTCCTCGTGGAGAGCGTTGAAGCAGCAGGAAAAACATCTCTTTCCCCCTTCTTCTCTCCTCTCTCCCACGCCCCTGAAGTAGATACATACGATCTATTCTTAGTTCTGGAACATGCACGCTATCGGTATCATACATGTTTCTCTTCTCTACATCGCAGGCCGAGATGTCAGAGGTACGGACCGTTCAAAAGAGCGTCCTGTACAAAAAAAAATCCAAGAGCCAGAGAACGCACACGAAAACATCATAGGATCCAGATGGGCACACCAGCAGATCCCATTGACAGGATTGTCTGCAATGGATGCTTCGCGTGCTCTTCTCCTTGTGGTTGTAGTCAACCTGGACATGCGATGCTGAAGGCTGGAACCAGGACCTGCACGAAAATAGCTGTGCTTTGATTGAGCGCATGACGCGAGAAGAAGCGTCCCTCTTCTTGTGGTTGTAGTCATCCTGGAGGTGGGTACGCTGAAGGCTGGAACCAGGACCTGCACAGAAATGATTGTGCTTTGATTAACCGGATGACGCGAGAAGAGGCGGTCATTGGGGAGCAGCACCTCCTTGGAGAGGTTATGGCCCAGGGGGAAGAGCCGAAACAGACCGTCGCTGGCGCTGCAGTCTCTTGAACCTACTCGAAGCCAAGTTCTAGAGCGGGATATGAAGCACAAGTGCTGACTTATCTGCGGTTAACACGACTATATATATGATGCCGCAAGAATAACGACTTCATGGGGGCAATCGCTCAGGGCCATATCTTAGGTTGGATACATTGCCAAGATGCGTGAATGTAAGTCTTCATGTTTGCGTCCTCCTCAACATGGAGGGGGAATCTATTCAATGTCAGTCTATATCCAACATCGAACCTGGCTAATATGGGAACACGGCAGGGGCAACACCAATTTAATACGACCTCTCATCGACGAGGAAAAGGAATTTGAATCATAGCCCAGAGTCTTTCGGCAACGATGCTGACAAGGAGGAGTTCAAACCATGCCAGGAGCTTGACGATGAGTCCGAGGACGATGCCCAGGCAGGTCACGAGCCATTTATGGAAGAGGAGGTCCATGAGCTCATCTCACATGCGCGCAATACCACACAGTCTACAGAATCGGGCCCAGTAAATTTGAGCTTGTTGGCCGAAGTGTCATATAAGCAGTGGTTGGAGTGCCAGGTTCGACGTTGCATGAATTCAGAGTGCGCCAGACGGATCTTCAAGTCTGTTGTAGCAGATGATGTACTATGCTCCCGTATGTGGTTCTTCTCTCCATTTTTTCATCTGTATGCGAACATGATTTTAAACGCCACCAAGGTTGTCTGCAACAGTTCCCTTGGTCAGCAGCAGAGCACATCGGAGGAATGCCAGAAGGATGCCTGTCGTTCCTACATGGCATTCTGTGTTGCTGTAATAGATACGGCATGATCCTCTGATCACAAGTCAGCTGATATGGAGTGGTGAGTGATAACTTGCTTCTGTCTGTTAATCAAGTAAGTAGGCTTTACACACAGATAGGAGAGGGTCAGTACTCTCACGCTGCTGGACGCTGCTCTGGTCATTGCGGAACAATGGACTGCGAGTAATGGTCAGCTGAACTTGATCAAGAGCATGGATGAGCGGAATGGTCCCACATCTCGAGGAGTCGTCTGCTTAAACTTTTGCAGTACATCTAGTTACCTTCATGGCGTCTGTCCATCTTGTGTCGTTGGATTATCACCATGACCATGACCAGGAAGATGTTGCGAGAGAATGATTCCCACCAACGAATCCAAAACTTGGGAGGAGCAGGTCAACTCACTGGACTATATTCGAATGCGTAAGGCATTCCCGACTGCTTCTTCTTCCTGATTGTCTGCGGTGTTCATTTCAGATCCCGTCACAGGTTCGTGGGCACAAAGAAAGTTTCCAGCACCAGGACCCACTATTATATCCCCTTCCTGCCGCTTCGAGCAACTTTCACTTCTTCGGCAAGCCGAAGGATGTCACGTTTCTGGTCATGGACCCCTTCTTCCTATAGCCTGGTCATTGTAACGTGCAGACATCACTTCTGCTCCACATAGTATCTAAAAAGTACATCAACCTCAAACTCAATTCATTTTACGCCCCAAAAGCCTTTGCTCTACCTCACCGACCTCTTGTCTTCTACCACTCACATCTATCACTTGTCACCTGCAAAACCAATATTACCAAACGTGCCGACTTAATGGCCCGGAAGGACCAGAAAATCGCTCGCACTCGCCCTCGCCCTCGCCCTCGCCCTCGCCCTCGCGCTGATCAAAATGCTCAAGACGTAGCCGCTCGAGAAGCTGCTGATTTGCCGAATCCCAATTCTCTAGAGCAGTCGCCTATGGCCCTTTCTCCTCCAATGATTGAGTCTCCTTCTGTCTCCCCTGATACTCTTTCATCATACGCCGCAAGTAGCACTCCTGTTGAAGCGCTCCAATCAATTGGCCATCGGAACAATACTGCTTTCGATACCATGCAGCAAGGCGCCATGCCCACCTCTCTTGGCCTGCCAGCCCTAGTTCCTGTAAAAGGGGAAACCAAATCCGAGTGCCTCATCAAAGAGGAAGATGTTACACATGCTTCTGCTCGTGTTCCGTCTATCTTGGTTGCATTCGCAAGCACCAAGTCTGAAAATACCACTTCAGACCTTCTTTCTTCGAATCCACCTTCCCCAAAGTCCCCGAATCCGATTCTCACTCCCAACGGATTACATCTTTCCCAAGCTCACTCCGCTAACTACACATGGGACCTTTGCTACTCCTACCTCCACAATCCCAACTACCGCCGCCACCACAGATGGTACTCTCGTCCCTCCGCACAATGTCCACACTATCACCCTTCCTGTTCTGGACACGCTTGCTATTAGAACCTACACCGGCTCCGCACAAGATACCGTTCACAAAACGATCTTCCCTTACGACCGCTTCCTAGAACTTCCTGCGGAATTGCGTAATGCTGTTTATAGATATGCTGTCAATTTCAATGGAGTACAGTCCTACTTCGACAAAGTAGCCTCTTTGACTCGCCTTGAACTTGCAGAGGCTTACACGGAGAGCCCGATGGGAGAAGACATGGAGTTCAAGAACCCTCGCCTTCCTCACGAATTTCTCTTGGTCGACCGAGTCACTCGCAATGAGGCATTAGCCATCCACTATGAGATGGCGTTGATAATCGAGCGCCCACTGCCATATCTTCAACTCGTCCAGCGTCGACATATCATCGACTGCGCACTTCCCAAGGTTGTACGGCTCAACATCGGCCATATTCACTTCCGAATCCCAGACGCTTGGCCTTTTCAACAACTTCAAGCAAATCAGGCTCATCTCCCTTCCTATTGGAGCTTTCTCTTCAGATTTTTCAACCAAGCGTTCTATCCAGCCATAATCGGATCGACCATGTTGAAGACAATCACTTTCGAGTTCGATCCTGGTCCTTCGGAAATAGAACAAGCAAACGTGGAGAATTCCAGCGAGGGTGCTGATTCCGATGGTAAGGACTTGGTCCAAACCGAAGAAGCTCAGACAACAAATGACTCCGAAGATTCTGGCAGCTTGGAAGACTCTGTGGATCCTGTGGACTCGGTGGATTTAGAAGACTCAGAAGGCTCAGCGGACTCAGAAGACTGCGATGAAATGGACGAAGAGCTAGCTATCGGCTGGATCTTCTCTTACACGAGGAAGGACAACTTCTAGTCTGACTTGCCTGATGCTTTGGGCGCAGATTCGGAAGACGATGAGCCCGATAGTCGACGCTATTTACAATCGCCGCTTGAGAAGGTTGTTTATGTCCTGGATCGCCCTGCAGGGAAGGAAACCCAACAGCAGCTTGTGGATTTGGCGCAGAATTACAAGGGTGTAAATTATCTTCGCAAATTTCACGAGTTCTTGCAATTGCATGCGAGGAAGACGTTTCCAAAGCCTGAAAATAGGGATGCTACGACGGTTCCTGCTAGTTCCACTTGATTTCCTGGTTGGCGGGGGAGGGGGTTGGGTCAATGTCTTTTCACATCATCTAATGCTGTATTTACGAAATGGTAGGATGCACAGATGAAGGAAATTTCATGAATTAGTGTCTGTTTTGTTGATACTGGTTTGGTTGAGACGGAACGATATAGTGGGGTAACCGTAGACAATGCTGTAAAAGAGGAAATATAGCTAGCTATTGTGTTCCTCAACAATCCGTCATGTTCTCTTTGGTGGGTTTCTGAATCCTTGATAAGTGACTACATCTGACTAGTAGAAGCGGATAAGTTGATGGGATATGGAAACTCGATATAATTCTTTAGGTACTGAGTATGTAATTATGCTTCAGCAATTTTCTTCTGTCCACTTCCTGCCTCAGCGTTTCATTACCATAATGAAGATTTGTTTTACAGTGCGCTTTAAGTGCTCAAACCTGTCGTGAAGTTGACAAAGGCATGCTCAGCAGTTGATTGTACTCTGGCTGGTATTTCTCTTTGTGGTCGGTTGACAATTTGATCATGACAACGCGAATGGAGCAACACCTAAGGAGGCAAAACACCTCTTCATCTACTGGGACTAGATCAGTTTGTACGGCTATGCATAGTGGTTTAGGCAGCTCAGGATGAAGCAATATCATATATAGGTGATCAGCAATATTGGTCGGAGTTTCCGGACACACTGCGTTATGCCTGACATCATGAACCATCTTGCTCAGACATGTCTGGAGCCAGGTACGGCAGTCCGGACGACAGGCGAATAGGTTGCGTATTCGTGAGATGAGAGCAGTCTCAATATGTTCAAGTCTAGCAGAGAATTTGACACCGGAAAGATCTCACCACAACCGAACACTGCTCCAGAACCGCTGCTCGCCTTCCTGCGTCCTTCTATTGCTTTATATATCTTTCACCACTTAATCACCAAGGCCACACGCGAACTGCATGCAAAGCAACAACCTACAAACACTTCCATAATCACCACGCAACCTAGCTGCCACTAATTCAAAATCTTGCAAAAAAGAAATCGTCAACAATTATCTCTCCTGTCACCACCAAGCCGCACGACCTGGACATGGCCCGCCCACACGTCATCTTGCCCTGGCATCAACTTCCCGGAGAAATACGCAACACAATTTACCGACACACGGCACATTATGACGATGTCCCTCAGTAATTTAACGTCGTCTCACGCCTGACCCCAAAAGAGCGCCAGTGCCACTTCTCCACCACCAACGATAATGAAGACGATCCAATCGCAGAACCAGTAGTTTCCAAAACAGCTCTATCCCTCAATCGTCACTACCGCCAAGAAGCTCTCCATCTTCTGCGCAGATCCTGTCTCACAATTTCTCGACCTCTCCCAGGTCTCGGCCAAATCCAGAGGCGTGATATTATCAATCGCGCCATTCCCCCAGCCGCTCGCTTGAGTCTCCGCAGATTAACGATTCAGGTCCTTGATGCTACTCCATTCCGCAAACTTGATCAAATCCATGGACACCAGGCTGAGATTTGGAGCATGATCATAAGGTTCTTCTTACATTTGTTCTTCTGAAGCATGCGGGCCAAGTCTTGATTGCGGCGGATTCGTTTCGAGTTTGATCCGAATAGATTAGGAGAAGCTGTACAGGAAGCGAAAGAAGACCTCAAGATTCAAGATGCTAAAGAACGACAAGAAGAGATAGACGAGCAAGATGCAGAGAACAACCATGTCTTACGTTACAAGCGCCGAAATGATTATTGGGAGGATGGTGTTCCCGAAGATTGTGGGAGCAATTCTGATGATTATGAGTCAGATAACGAGCAACTTGGACCAACGCCCTGCCAACGAGGGCCATTTACGTATTGAGGCGCCCGACCAGGAAGGTTGTGAGACAAGAGATCCACGACCTCGTCCGTGACTACCGCGGAGCTTCTTTCTTGCGCGAACTTCAGGCGTTTCTCGATAGGCGCGCAAGACGGCTTCCTTTTATTTTGCGCTGTCGGGGCACTGTTCGATACAAGGGGTCAGATTGTAAAACATTTTGAGTAGCGATATGGCTGCATAATTGTATAGACGGTTGGATTAATGACAGATAGATAAATGGGACACGAAATAGCAAGAGTTGGTCGGAATTACCATGTGGATGGTGCTGGAACCCTTGTGGCCAAAGATGGATAGGAAACCATTTGTCTTGTTTGCGATTACATATATCCATTGAGGTAATTAGCTTTAAGCAATGGATATCAACAAATCGTGCTTACCTGAACAAATCATGGCGCTTGGTCTCGACGAATCTCTATTAATTGATTGTTCTTCCTGTAATATTGTGATTGTTCCCATCCGGTCAGGTATGCTTGTAGCTACAAGCGGAAAGGGTAGTATCTCGACGTATAATGGTGTAATAACTATATCAAATCGTGGGACAATCTCTCCGGCGTTGTACACTGTACAACAAAGGAAAGCAAAGAAAGCACCACTGTCTATAAGCTGGTGGAAGAATGTCCGTCTCCTATCCCTAAACCAGAGCACTAGGTTCAGATGTCTGCGTACTGCTTAGCGCTCCTCGCAATCAGAATGACTTTCCACTTGTTAGAGGAAGCCATCTCCGATGATAGTATCCTCCCTTCCGAACCTTTTTGTGTTCGTGGATCATGATTCAGCCTCGTGACCCGAAACGCATTTCAACACCAAAGATGGAGTTCGACACCATGGAAACAGGGTCTGGTCCTCCGTTCCTGGCCTGGCATTACCGCCCAAGCGACCACCCTCCTCCATATATATAATTTCTCACTCCAAGCATCTTGCAAAAAGAGCAACACAAACAGTGCCACCTCTATAGAGCCACCGCGGGCTAAAACTTAAACCAAAGTGAGTGTTCCCCAACACCGAACCAAAGAAAGTCTTGCTCCTACCTTAGTCTCACAGTAATCCACCATCCCCTCAATCTCTTTCTCCGATCTCACATTAACCGCACCCAGGACAAATCACCATGGTTGCTCAGACCCGATGTGCCACTCGCAGCAGGGCTAAATTCCCATGGGCACAACTCCCTCCCGAAACACGCGTCAACGTCTACCAGCAAATCGCAAATTACCAGTCTATCCCAGAGTATTTCGACGACATCGACGCCCTCAGCATCGACGAAATCAAAACTCATTTTTCCTTGTCTCACGTACCCGAACCAGACTGTCCAGCGTATCCGCAAAAAATACGAGGTCTCTTCCTCATCAACCGCCAGACCGCTCATGAAGCAGCTTATGAGTTGGGGCAGGCGAGCTTAGTTATTAGTCGCGCTCTTCCCGAATGGCCCTACATTCAGCGTAGGGATGTAATCAATTGTGCCTTCCCATTAGAGGCGCGCTTGAAGCTTCGCAACGTCGTGTTGCAAATCCCAGATGCAACCCCTTTCCGCAAAACTAGACTCACCGATAGACAGCAGCCATGGAATTGGTCCGCGCATGCGAAGTTCTGGTCGCAGGCAATTACGCCGTCCATGGATGGGAAGTCCGAACTTCAAGAAATCCGAATTGAGTTCGACCCTGGTTCTATAGAGAAGGTGAAGCGCGAATCAGAGCAAGCGACGATTAATCGAGAAAATGCAAAGGAGGCGAAGGCAATGGAAAAAGCGACAGAGAAGCCGAGAAAGACCACGATTGCAAAGAAAATTGAGACTTTCGAGTACGAGCGGTCCGGTTTTTGGTGGGACTATGATGAGGAAGATGACTGTGGTGATGATTCAGATGACTACCAGTCAGATGACGAGGAAGACGAGAGTAGCCAGGTTGAGCCACCAACCAAGGCTGTCTATGTGTTTAGACGGTCGGAGAGTGTGGAGGTCCGCTTGGAGATTCTGCAACTTGGTCGGAATTTCAAAGATGCGGAGTATTTGAGGCAGCTCCAGGCGTACATGGAGAGCCATGGTGTGCGGGAGTAGGGTATACAAGAATGCCCTTGCAAAGCATATTGAAAGGAGAGTACGAATGTGAATAGACTAAACAACCCACTGAAAAGTAGAAAATGGAAATGCGAGAAACTGATAAGAAATAGGGAATTGGACGCATGTAGACCGGAATAAAGGTTGATTGTACATGTACATAACTTACAGCATGGTATGATATCACACATCACCACCAACCAATAGTACAACACCACCCAACTGCCTTCTCAAGTCTTCCTTTTCCACATCATGCGTATCTTCAACCTCGCCCCACATATCCGTCTGCCATCTCACCTCCACACTGCAAGCCTCAGCGGCATGTTCAATCCCAAATTTCTCAGCATCAGCGTCCTGCTCTCTCATATCTGCAAACTCCTGACTCCAGTCAACAAGTAATCTCGTAGCGACCAGTAAGCTCTTCGTCGCAAGAACACCACGCTCCAGCCCCGCCAGCTCGTAGGCCGGGAGTCCTGATATCCAACCCTTGATGACTTCTTGCGTCATTGGTGATTGAGAGATGGGCATAATGCTGTCGTCGGAAAGAACGGGCACAATTTCCACACCAGGCCATACACTACTCGCAAGGTGATCGATGATAGGCACCGCTGTCCTTTTCTGTCTCGTCCGCAGCGATTCGCCTTGCCATTGCTCCTGTCCGTCCTTCAGTGATGGTGGCGTATGTATGTCCTTCTCCGGTACCCAGCACAGTAACGTATCCGTAGTCAAATACCTCATCAACATCGCTACAAGATCATTCCTGATTTTTGTCTTCCCAGCTTTGTCCGCCTCCTCGATATCCAAAGCCCGGTTGATAAGTGACGTAAGCGGTATATAATGATATTTCGTAGCTTGATACGCAGAAACCAATTGATCCCATTCCAATGCGATCGCCGTAGCCAAATCCTTCTTCCCTTTTGGCACCGTCAATATCTCCTTGTTTGACGTCCGTACTGGCCTTGTATCTAGGTATATCTGATGATGACCCTCAGATGTTTCCTTCACTGTGACATCTTTCCAGAATCGCTTCCGTAATACACCCGCTGGCTTCGCTCGATTAGCCTTCAATTCTTGACCGCGTTTCAAGAGCTCAGCATTCTTTCGCTTGCGTTGTAGTCGTTCTTCTGGAGTTGATAACTGAGGGACTGGTGCCGGTGGTGGCGGAGCAGGTGCGGTGTGAAATGGAAGGGGGGTCGCTGGTTTAGCGGTGGTGGTGTGAAGGCATTGATATCGACATATACTCTTGGGAGGCCTTTGAAGTAGTCGTCGAACCGAAACATTTGTCAAAGGACGTAAGGCTTCCATTATCGTTTCCTGATGTTTACAGTTGTTGTTGCTGGGTTAATGTTAAAGGTGGCGTTAAAAATTCATAGTTCACATGAGAGAGCTCTGACCAATCAGAGCACAGCTTCGTTGAGACTTCATCATCCCCTCTCGGCTTCATAAGTCTCATTCTGTACATGCACACAATTGTAGATCCAGATTTACTCCTCGCTATGAAGTCTCGTCAACCTGAATTCATTTAATATGTCGTAATTTCTGTCATCCCGTCAAAATTAGCTGGACTGGGCTTCTCGCGAATCTGATGAGCTATTTCAAGCTTTTCTTTGAAATACTAAACCTTGTCCTTGCAAACAAATCCATCCATGGCCACTCTTGCAGACAGTAAATTTGCGGCCGATGTTCTCAAGGGAAGTTTAACTTGCAATATGCAAAGTTGCGCTCTACATGAAACCATGCTCCCGACTATGACTATGATCCAAAGCCCATCCAAGATTTTAAATACCCCAAAAGGTGCACTCGGACAGCCAAAAAAGAATCAAAGCTCACTCCTCCTCTCCCCCCAATCCCAATTCGTTTGACAATAATCCCTGACCCATGTACATAAACAGTATGATTTCTACTCTACAATATAGAAAGCTGTGACCTCAGCAGGAGCTGCGGGCCAGACCACCCAATTAATAACCGCACTCTCGCTCCCTCTGCAAATTGCCCAGTATTATTACGTCCTAGTGTTAATCCAGACCTTACGTTTGCTTGTCCTAAGATCATCTCAAAACCTTATTCTGCAAGTTTTCGAAGCCCTCTCGAGCTTCACACCCCCTCGATTCCGAAGTCATTTACACTCGAAACAAGTGACATATGCCTCTCACGAATCACATCTGCCGTTCCGCTCGCCAAAGGTAGCTCATTTCAATTCATTCCAGACACGCATACACACACCCGATTATGCAAATTTTATGGCCTTTAAACCTTGCGTTATTGGCATTTACCACGTTTAGTGTCGCTCAGGTTTGTTGATTCCTCCGGTTTTGGCTTGCCCAGTTGGTATGTTTCTAACCATTGGGATTAGCAATGCGATCCAAAAACTGAGGCTACAAAACCAAAATGCCTCCAGGGAGAGTACTGCGTGATGGTGTCGTGTCGTATGGCGGATGGATACCAGGAGGTTGAATGGGGTTGTCGGAATCATCCAAATGGAGTGCCTTGTCCTAAGCACTGATTCATTGGTTGGGAGAAGAGTAATCACAGATATCTGAGAGGTTTATTCAGGACCTCTCTTGCCTCATAACTGGAGCAAGAAATGGAACGGTATGGGGCTCCATGGATTGTAAATATTTCGACACGCAGCGTGTACTTGTACCTGTAGAATAGAACTGGCTCTGCGGATCAAACGCTGTCGTTGGGAACTGGAAAAGACATCGAATATTAATATGCTTCGAAAAGGAAAATCTGCATGCAGAACAGCTCTGCCGCATAATTAAAAACATTTGACGTGATGATAGGTTGAGAAAAGAGAATTGACATGGAAAACGTGATCAAGTTCTCGTGATTGGATTGGGACTAGCTTTAAAGTTTCGCTCCAACTCCATCTCACTCGCAAAGACTCTTGAATCTCAGCATCAGTACCACGGTATTGTTCACACACCCATATACAGCTTATTACAAGAAACCTGATGCGCTTTTATTAATTCTGCAATAGTTTTCCGGCTTACCTAGCATCAGCGGCCTATCAGTACGCCCACTCGAATCGAATTTGCAGCAATGCTTTTCCGTGGGACTGAGCCGGTATTGCGACCTATGCAACCGGCTTGAGATCTTTGAGTATAGAATATATCTCAAGTTCACCGGTAGATTGTGAGATTACGATGATGCACGCGTAGGTTTCGACGAGTTGTGCTACATTCCTTTAGCCAGCATTGCCATGTTGTGCATTGCGACGGAGGAGGTTTCCATTGAATCTTTGGTAGAAAAAGAATACGCGTCAGAGTTTGAGCTGGGGTGTAGAGGAAGGGAGGTAGCAATAAATTGTGTAAGGTATGAAGTGGTGGACAGATTATGTCGTGCGCCTCATAAAGCATTTCACGCAAAACTTTCACCAGTGGGGTTCATTAGAGTGGGCAACAGAAAATGTGGGTTCGATGGCGCAGTGGTATAACGATTGGGGGTTATACTAGCATGCATGACGCGTACCTAACTGTCGACATATTAGTGACGGCTCAGGGTTGCAGTCATTACCCCTAGGTGATTCTCTTGGTAATGGTGAATTCCCTGGTGCGGTTACCTGAAAGAGCGGTAACAGTGTAGCTAGCGATTAGAGACATATTAATTCTGGTTCTTCCTATACATTGCGGAGTCGGCGGTATCGAGTGGTCGAGGGGCGGGTCAAGTTAAGCATGGAACTTGACCTTAAGGAATCCCCAGGGCGCCGTGGTGAATTCTTTTTTGTTCTTATTTTCCTTTTCGACTACTCCTAGAAGCTCACAGTTCTAAGTAATCCTTTCTTTATTTTCACAAGTCATTTCTTTATCTAAAATTCATCTTTACGTTTGTCAGAAGTGTATATCAGTTCGTGACTCCATGTTCGAAGCCCGAACCAATCCTGAATACTTATTTTCTGCTCTTGTATAAATCCTGAACTCCTCGCAAGCGTACTCATATACTGAAATGATTGCTTGGAACGCGATAGAAACTTCGCAAGTACAACGAAAATCGCGTAAGCCGCTTTTACTCAAGGTTGTCCTCACATCAAGTTACAGTATGATCTTAATCCAATTCCATAGATTGTTTCGGATCTTGATTATGTGCAATACCTTATCGTGACTAATCGGAAGTTCGGAATGCTACGAGGCCTAGAATTTTATCGAATGCTTCGAGCAGGTGAAGTTCGTTCATGGTCAACCCTGATTTTCATGGTAACGATCCTCGAAGGCAAGCTGTTAGTAGCATTCTCGTGGCAGGGCAGCGGACCTGATGAAGCTCAAGTCCATGTTCTCTGCTTCCATTTGTACGATGATGTTCGTTATTCTCGCGTTGTGATCCTAGCGCGCCCCGCGTCTAGTAGATATTTTTGGTCAAAATAGGGGTCTATCGTGTGAATGTGAGGAGGTTTGGAGTCATCGGCTTTTGTGCTTGTCGTACGTGAAGGTTTCGCGATCCCCACCACCACGAAGGAACGACAATCTACCCATCTACTCGCATCTCATACACGCGCACTAATCTTTCTTTACAATGTATAGACCTACCAGTAATAGTCGCGAATATACGGGTGCTGCGTCTAGCGAACGCTCCTCGACAGCAGACAAGCGACCATTGAATAATGACCAGGGCGCCAACGGCAATGGTAACGCGAAAAAGCAATGTATTTGCAATTCCGCCGACAATCGTTGGGAAGCTCTCAAGGAGAAGCGAGTCGCCTTGTATCATGCTATCATCCACCCCCAGGCAATTCACGTAGACCCGAAAGTCGCCCCTAAGAACGATCTCAGACACTTGGTCGTGAATACTGTCCTCGTACTTATGCTGTAAGTCAAAACTCATGTGCCTAAATGAACTGGCTAATATGTAAAATAGATTCGCCCAATACTTGTCTTGGCTGTCAATAATCAAGTACATCGAAGAAATTTCGGTTCAACGCATTTGTTTTGCTAATTATCCCACAGGCTCCCCGCAAACATGGATACCGCCGTCAAACTCAGCTGCTTTTGGGAGCTCCTCCCTGTAGACTTCCTCGCAGAAAAGCACCTCTCCGTGAACGCCCTGACAATCATCTTCTACGCCGACTTCGACCCCAACTTCTCCGTCTTCGCCCAATTCGTTCAGGTCTGCAGTCTGGTATGGCACTTGATTATGATGGACGTGAACAATCAGCTTCCGAGGTCCTCTATGGAAGATTTGTTCTTGGCCGCATTCTGCGAGGGACTCAAGAATCCTGACGTTTTCACCTACCGGAATCTGTATATTTGGAAATGGCGCGACGAGAAGTCCACATACCTTTACCGGATTGTGAATTCTGATCACGTCCGGCGTTTCCAATACATCCAGTATGACGTCAATAAAGTTGTGCACCAAGTACTACAGGACCTCGAAGAATTGTCCGAATCGAAGCGCAACGGAGAAGGTCAGGATCTCAAGAAAGCTGTCATGGCGTACACGATGGTATTCAGCCCCGCTTTCAATACCGACGCCAGCATCACGAAACAGGGTACTCTTCGTCGAGTTGGTAAAGTACCACATGCGGCCGCGATAACAACGAAGTATCCTGACGGTGGACTATGCATTTTGGAGGACGAAAACTTTCAACTTAGCTCGCGTGGCTACAGCCTGAGAGAAGATGGTGGTGCGTATCTCACCAAGCTGCTTAACACATTGGAGGCTGTCATCAAGACTGTTAGCGATAACACTGGTGTAAGTCCTTGTCAACATATCATCTAATTGGAAAGAATCCTGTCCCGTCAGCAGTAGAAGCACAGAGATATCTGATCGAGGCACCGGAAAAAGCTCCAGTGTGCCCAAGGCTCCTGGATGTGTTCACCGCTATCTCCTCCAGATGTCTCGAGTGTTTGTACAAAATAACTGCTCTGCGCAAACAAATATTTCCATACTTCTGCTTTCAGCGAGAAGCCACATCGACTCTACAAGAACAACAATTCTATGAGCAATCAGACTAACAGGAAGAAATAGGCATACCGGATGCCTGCTCTGACTTCAGGCGCGCATCCTCATAAAGACACTGCGATCCGCTCCTTTCGAACCTCCATTCCCCGTCTCTGCAAACCCGAAATTACCGCTGCCATCGCTTATACCTGTAATATAATCGGCAGTGTAGCTACTTTCCCCAACACTTTCCCCAACGCCGCGAAGTACTTCAAGACCATAGACAAGCTAGCTACTGCACGTTTTACACTCGAGTCATGTATTTCCATCCTCAATGCAAAAGTGTTCAGCGATCCTGAAGATGTATTTGGCTCCACAGCCGCAAAGTTAGAACACCTTTACGAGAAATTGGCTCCACTCGAGACGGCCGAAGGAGAGCTTGAATGGGTTTCACTACTTCGCACGATACCTGGGAAAGAGATGAGGAGCAAGATGTACGAGTTGTGGCGAGTACTAGAGGATCAAGTTCTCCGCCGCTGTGGGAATCCCCTTCGCGAGAATAGCCGGGACTTAGGGAAGGTCCTGAAGAAGCTTTTGAGGAGGAGGAGGGGTTGCCGTACTTGTGAGGACTGTCTCACGATGACTCAATACTCCTTCGAAACCGATTCGTTTGAGAGTGAGAGTGAGGAAGAGGGATGAATAGGTTTTGCGGAGCCACGTTCTAGGAAGCTAGCTCTTGTTCTGATATCTTTCACGTTTCTTTTAGTCGGGCTGAGGGCGTTTTCACCGGGCTTGATGGCATTTGCTCTGGCTCTCGATTTCACATTGGTATATCTTGACCTCTCTGGCGCCGGCGAGCTTCTAGTATGTCCGGTCGAGGGGTGTAGGGCGCGTCATTGGATTTTGTACAAACGAAAAGGGACGACCGGAGACGAACTTGCACGCCACAAACGCTCTGGTAGACTGGAAGGCTGTGACTGCGCCGTCTGATTCGGACGAGCTGCACTATTGCTGGTCAATAATACTATATTACTCAGCGCGAGGGTGAAAGCTTGCACTTGAGATTTCGCCGAAGGAGAAATACGCACTTATAATTACAGCTCGGGCGCCAAATATTCATCAGAGGAACGAATTTCCAAATATTATGGTTGTGGAGTGGAAGAAAGGCATGTATCAAATACGTAAGTTGTGGAGTGGACAAAAACAGTTGTGCGGCTTATAGGGGATTTCACGCAAATTCGAACTCGTGGGCGTGGGTCGCAGTGGTATTGCCTAGGGTGGGCGTACTAGCATGCACTGCGCATCGAACCGTCTAGGTTACTGACGGCTAAGGGGTCAAACCCAGATGCGGTTGCCTGAAAGAAGTTGGCAACAGTGTAGCACTATAGCATCCGGTAATATTTCCGAGACCTGCTACACATTGCGGAGTCGGCGATATAGAGTAGGCTACGGGGGTGCTAAGGGTTGAGATTCCCCAAAGAGATTCGCTTAGGGCGCCGGGGCGGGTTTCTTTTTGGTAGGTTGAATAAAGGAATGTAGTGTGCAATAAGAGCCTGCGATTGAAGGAGCCAAGCATGATTGGAGGTCCTGACTCAATACGGTTAATCTTTGGAACAATCAGTTTCTTACCATTTGACGCGTGTTATTCTCGTGAACAAGTGACACGAGATATGGGCATCCAGATAAACTTTTTCATTTAATATTCTATAGTTTCGCTTTTGACTTCCGAGGCCGCTCGATTCTATCATTTACACAAGTAACATCAGCATTCCAAACACGGTTGCAACCATTGCTCAACGCTTCCACGCCCAGCATGAAAGAGGAGCCTCAAGAGCTGAGAGCTTCTTACCTTGATCTTCCATACGTAGGCGTGGGCTTTGGCTTATTGTCCAAGATTCCCTCAATCTCCTCCATGATATCGGGGGTCAATTTGTCCATCAAAGTGACAGCCTTGCAGTTGTCCTATTTTCGAATAGGTATTAGCTCGTCAGTACAGTTTAAAGCATTGGAAACAAGACTTACATGAATTTGCTCCACCTTAGTAGCTCCAAGAATCACGGTCGAAACATTGGGATTCTTCGCCGCCCACGCCAGAGCAAGTTGAGTTGCATTTCCTCCCAGTTTTTCGGCAATCTTGGTAAGCTTCCTAACCTTCTCAATCTTGGCCTTTCCTTCTGGGGTTTCGAGTTGCTTGACAGTATCGCTGAAGAACTGCTTGTTGGTCGCAAAGCGCGAGTCCTCGGGAACACCGTCATTGTATTTTCCTGTCAACAGACCCGAAGCGAGCGGAGACCAAATCGTCGTGCCATACTTAAATTGGTCGTACAGAGGCGCATACTCCACCTCAAAGCGCTCACGGTGGAAAGCATTGTACTGTGGCTGTTCTGCAATGGGAGCAATGAGGTTGTAACGCTCAGCGATCTGTGTGGCCTCGGTGATCTGTACAGCGCTCCATTCTGAAGTTCCCCAGTAATATGCGAGATTCAGGTTCCGAATGGCCTGGGTGAACCCTTCAACCACTTCCTTCATGGGTGTAGCAGCATCTGGTCGGTGGGCAAGCACAATATCTACGTATGGCGTCTGCAGGCGCTCCAAACTGCTCTTTAGGCCTTCGACGATATGTTTCCAAGATAGACCTCTGGTGTTGGGTTCCTTGCGTCCAGTACCGAAGAAGATCTGACGTTTCTGTCAGTGCCATCCAGATATTTCAAGAACCTAGAGCGTTACCTTTGTAGAAAGCACATACTCATCACGAGGCCAAGCAAGCTCCTTCAAAGCTCTACCCATCTCAATTTCACTCTGACCTTTTCCAAAATCAGCTGATGCTTCAACGTACCCGTTTTCATTTCAAACTCACCACCCGCGTACGCCTCAGCAGTATCAAAGAAGTTGATACCATTATCCCAAGCCGCTTGAAGACACTCCTTAACAATATCACCCTTCTGCGTCCCACCATAAGTGAGCCATCCACCTAGAGAGAACAGAGAAACCTTTAGTCCAGTGGGACCAAGGTGACGGAATTTCATGTCATGGGGTTCGTAGGATGATTCGACTGCCATTTTTGCGATTGTGATGCTGTAGACTTGATTGTGAGATTGAATTGGGTAATTGGCAGGAGATTTGAGCTTCAATGGAAAAATTTAAGAGAGGAATTGCTGATAAATGCAATTGTTTGTGGCAATGATGCAACCGAGGGACGGAGGTACGTCAAGATGTTTGTAGTGGCGGGGAAGCTCTTTGGATCTACCGGATTTAAAAGTCTGTTAAGACCGGAGTGCTTTTAATATAGGAAAGCTTTGCGATTTGATATAATTTGAGTCATATTTAGTTTCCGTTATTTGAACCTCTGTTTTATTGTTCCAAGGTCGTTTGCAACTTTCAAGTTGAGCGGAAAGCGTTGTGGTATATTTTAAAGCGAAGTAGAAGGCTAAGACAATGGGGGAAAGTAATTCAAAACATTTCGTGTCTTCATTAATACTACAACTCAAATCCAGCTAACGAAAAACCATTATGGAAAGAAGCATCTGCAGCAGCAAGTCTTGAGTAACTCAAAAACGTAAACAAAACTCTTCCAAACTCAACTCAACCACAACTCCGTGGATTGAATACCAAAAACCGCCTCCGTCCACGCCATCAGCGCTGAACACAAACCCCATCTACGCGTTTCTGCTTACCCTTCCTCTTTATCCAATCGCACTCAAAATCGGGATCCTCGCCGTAGTAGTCGGACTCCCCGTCAAATCACAATTGTACTTCGAACACGTCAAATTCGTCCCTTCCAAAAACGGAATTTCACCAAAGGTTCTCGCTTGCCAATAGCTCCCATCTGATTGTGGAGCACCCAAACTGGACGTGATGGTTAGCGCAGTGCGAGGCCCCATTTCTTCATGGGCAATAGAGAGAAAGGAAAATCTTAAAATTAGGGAGAAGGGAATATCGAAGGACGTACTCTGGATCCAAGAACCTGTGTTGAACCTTCAACGTGAAATTGCCCTTGTTTTCATAATTGTCTACCGAGAAAGTCCAATAGGGATAGGAACCTTTACCGGGTATGGGACAATCGTGCTGTAAGTTGAGTATCAGCTTCCAAAGGTCTCCAAAACCCCAATTTTCGAGACTCATGCTAAACCCGGCGACATTGGAACCGTCTGTGATTTGTACTTACACCATCACGAGGTCCTTCAGGACCCCAACGATAAGTACACATGACATTCACATTCCAGTCTTCCACGACTGCATTCGCATCGGTGATATTAAATATGATACCTCCTTCTTTGCCGTCGGGAGTGGAGAGATAGGAGAAGAGCTCTGAGACCTCCCAGTAACCTGTCTGAAATTGCTTGGACGCGAATGTGGAAGCCAGGAATGGTAGAAAGAGGAAGAAAGCACGCATCGTGATTGAGGTCAAGGTATTGGCGAGATGGCTGGATGAATTGTAGATGAAAGAGCTTTTAGAGAGGTAAAATAAGAAGGGAGAATATGACTTGAGAGGATGTAGGTTCATTTTATCTCTTCAAGGTTGTTTGCCTTCTTGTTGATCATGACGCTAGATCTCCAGCCTTCCATTCCAGGTGGGAAAGTTACACAACAAACTTGAACTATCGAAATGATTGAACAAATAATCGATAATGAAGCTGGAGATCGTGTGGTCGAGTTTATGGTTCGAGTCGTTCAGATATTTAATCGCTCAGGTCTACTGTTTTTGATTGGTCAATGGCGCATAAGCAAACTTGAATTTCCTGTCTGGTGTCCATTGTGTGGTACCTAAGGACGACTCGACTGGAGATATTGAGATAGTTGATTTTGAAGCGTCCTGGAATTCTCTCTTGCAACTTCACCGTCACTGTCGGTGTGTGTGTCCATAGTATCATTGTCGGCGGCCTGAGCTGGTTGCGTGTCTCAACAGATAGCTTTCAGAATCAGGATTGGTGATTTTTGTGGCAGCCTGAGGTATAGCTCTCTTTCCACTCATAGGACTCATGGTATATGCCGAATGTCGTCCCTTATGGCGTCTAGGAGGAAATTGCAACAGGTAGAGCTGTATCAGGTTCGATAACGCAACCAGCCAGCAATTAAGACACCGAGGAACTTTCCGATATTCGTTGAATATTGTATGGGGCCGAAAACAATATAGCAAACTTTGGACCCCAAACATGGAAGACGGGCTTCACCAGAGAATGGAAATCGACAGTTGTAACAACTAAGATTTGCGACAAAGTCGGTCTGCAAAACAAGCTGCGCCATTACAAACCAAGAGACCTAGGTTGTAATAAGCTTTTCAAGCACAATATTAGGTGCGGCTCAAGATCAGCAAAGCTGAAAGAACGTTGTTCGAGAGCTGCAGAAACAGTACAAACGATGAACCATGGCTGGGAGGGGTCACCCCAGCACATTCCCGAGGGGTCGCATAATGGGGTCCAAAAATAGATTGGGAGGATCGTGTGTGATACTCTGTTTATCAGGACATCACATGGAAGTAACTGGTCTCAAAAGGTTAATAGTAGAAAGGAATGAAGCTCTTTTAGAAATTCTGTTCCACAGACTTCTTACAGACAATGTACTGAATTAAATCCCATCGTCGAAGCGCATTGCTTATGTGAATGTCTCCAAATAGCACTGCCACCACATTTTGAATTCTCTCCACCAACGAGAAGTCCGCGACTTTATGCTTTGGTTCATGCACGTTTATCAGCTCTTGGCCTAGTGTTGGATTTAGGTACATACTTCCATTGCTTACTGCGTTCGGGAAGAGAGCGAGATAGGATACGTGATCTCAAAGCTAGCTGAGGGGTCGTGGGATGAAAATCTGTGTGAGACGGACGCATTCCTCGATAGGCTGTCTCTTGACTTAGAAGCAACACCATTCCACAACTGTTATATTTAGTAGCTCATAAAGGAAGCTGAGGGGATATAAGACCATCCACGCGCGCGGTTGTTCGTTGTTGGATTTCCCTTTATTCACCGCCACTCCCGTCCGCATCCCTCACAGATCTCCCCACCTTTGCTTCTTGGATTCCGCAACGTTCAAGGCCTCACATCAGAATCGCACCCGCGTGAGTCTCTAAATGAAGACGCTTTTTAGTGGCAAGTCGAAGCAGGAAAGATTGCCTGGATATAATAACGCTGCTTTACCAGGTATGTTCCTTCCAATTTCGTCTGATGTTCTCGCTGCTGGATGCGGGCATTCCCCTGACTCCCGCACTTCGACAACAGTGCTCCCACTTTTACTTTCAGGCCTGCCACTACGTTAGGGCGGTGCCTTGGACAATAGATAAGACCCTTCCATTGCTGTACGAATATATATCTAGGGAGAGCTGTGTATATCTTCATGGGAACTCCTTGTGCAGATGGGACGCGAATAGCTGAGCTGACACAACCGTTCGAACTGTACAGGACAACATCGGACCTCCTCTCCAAGCTACAACACCAATACTGAAGCGCAATCATCGCACTCGAATAGTAGCAATCCAAATCTACAGCGAACACCGAGTCATAGGCAGCCCCAACCGCAGCCGCTAAATACGCAACCCTTGAATAGACCTCCTGTCGACGTAGCGACATCGGTCAACAGCACAACTTCTACGATCAGAACGGTGGTGGATAGTCGAGCATCAGAGCCAAATAGAACTTCCGCATACATACCACCAGTATCTCCGCTACCACAACAATCGGCGGAGAAGGAGCATAAAGGTCTGAGGGCGAGATTTGGAATCGGAGGACATCACGCCAAACAGAGCATAGATCAATCATCTAGCGGAAATCGTGCTTCTGGAATTGGAAGGAGGCAGTCTGTGAAGAGAAAGGATCCCGTCGATCCAGAGAAATTCTATAGCCTTGCACAGGGGGAGCCGAGACCTGGTTACTCGAGGGCGCCTTCAAGTCAACAACAGTTGAATACTCAAGCTGAAGAGGAGGAGGAATCGCAGCACAACGCCTATACACAGCAACAACAAGTTCAACAACAGCAGCAACAACAATATCAAGGAGGTGAAGCAGCATATTCGCAACAACCACAACCGCCTCAAGCTTATTATTCCGATCCTCGTGCTTTGCAACGCGTGAATACAGATCAAGCGTACCACCAAGGAGGAAGTATTGAATTGCTGAGTCCAGCTGAAGGACAGCAACACACCCAAGCCGAAGGAGTTCTGCCTCAGGATCAATACAAGGCATTTAATCCCGACACCGACGAATCTCCCGTGCTAGGACAATACCAGACGACAGAGGATTCAACTCGGTATTCATACCAGCAGCAGCAACAGCAACAGCAAGGGCAACAGCAATATCAGGGAAGAATCCCGTCTGGCGGCCAACAACCGCAATCGGAGCCTCAATATCCACCCCAACAGGGCCGAGTGTCACTTGACAGATACCGACAACCTGAGTTACATCACCCGCAAGCCTCAAGACATCACCAGCAATCCGCGTCGCAAGATCCATTGTTCTTGCAACCACCTCGAGGGACATCACTGAAAAGTCCTCCTTCACCGTTACTCTCCGCAGACCAACAAGCGTACGGACATCAAACCGGTCAACCACAACCGCCTCCCTCGCCTTATCCCCCCTCTACTGCAGATTCCCAACACTCGTCCATCGATTCAATGCCTTCTTCCCATCCTCAATCGCGGAGTACTGCGAGAACGGGCGATAAGGGAGCTCCTCGTGAAGGACAACAGGGAAATCTGCCACCAACGCCTGGACTGCAGAGTTTCGGGTCGAATGTAGTACCTGCTGGTGGTCAAGGACAGCCGTATCGAGGTCAGGGACAGGGTGGACGACCAGATGGCGAATCAGGTCGTGCGACGCCTCCACCCCAGATTAGTGAATTACCAGATGAGGAAGCTGCGGCATATATGCAACTGCAAAGGGAATACAAGGAACTGCGTAAGTCGTAGCACGTTGATGTCTTCCCGATTCTCATAATAAAAATAAAAACAGGCGAAAAATACCAAAAAGTAAAGAAATACTACTTCGAGAAAGAATCCCAAGTCCACCAACTGCAAAACACACTCGCCCACCAACGCCTCTCCCAATCCCGTACCTCCCTAGATGACACCGAATATGCCACCCGCTTCACCCGCCTTGACGGCCTAATAGCCCAGCTCTCCTACTCTATCCGCAAATCCTGGAAGACCATCCCCGAATTCCTCCATAGAGCCATAAACAAAGACGCGCTCGTAACGGGAAAACAAGAAATGACAGCTGTAGGTCGAGCCTACTTCAGCCACTGGATCTTCCACAATGTCTTTGAGAGTTTGTTTCATCCGGATTTGGAACCGGGTTTGAGTAGGGATTTGAAGGAAGTTATGGTTAATATCCGGAGGAATTGTCCACCCTTTCAATCTGGAGAGGAGGAGGAGGCTCTTACCGCCAAATTAATCAATTGGAGGTTGACTACTTTGGAGGGATTACAAGATCGTCTCAAGAGTGCCGAAGCGCAACAACATCGCCATAGACTCGTGGAAAAACTCAATGATAAACTTGTGGCTGATATTAGTGGATTACTTGTTGATCCTGCGCCGCCGGATTTGAATGGCGGTGTGCAGATGATATTGGATTTGGCTATCAATATTGCTGTGCATGTTCCGCTGGAGAGTAGGGATGTGGTTATTGAGTATTTCCCCCCAGGGTATCCTATCGTGCCGGATGTTATGAAAGTGGAGGTGGGGATTCCGGGACTTACGAATGCGATTTTACCGACGGAGACTTCCCCTGCGGATTCTACAGATCGGGCTTCTCTGAAGAGTAATGATACTAAGGATTCTGTTACGGATCCATCCGAGATTACTGGATCGAAAGACGAAGGTCGTGGAGGTGGGAAGAGGGGCATGTTCAGTGGTATCATCGGTGGTGGTGGTGGTGGTGGTGGGAAAGTCACCAAAGCTGCTCCTCCTGGCCAACAGCCCGGTAGTGGTCCCGCTGGGAAGGGTTCGCAGGGGTCGGTAGGTGCGCCTACCAGCCAGGGTCAGGGTGCGAGGGAGACGCCTAGTCCCAAGGAAGAGAGGGTACGATTGGCAGCGTTTTTGGCGGTGCAGATTCGGGGGAGGAGTGTCCTGGTCAAGGCGCCTGTTTATACTACGCCTGTGTGAGTTGCAGAAGAAGCTGGTACGCGCGATGATCTTGGATTGAATGGATGAGGTGGGGATGGATATGTGGAGTAAGTGCCCTCAGAATAGAGCGAACTATTTCGAGCCCGGCTCATCTGGGCTGAGGAAAATCCGTGTTTCTTTTCTGATGGCGCAAATCTCGGTTGCTCTCGGAGCACTTGTTTTGACCTGATTTTCCTTTTTGTTTATTCCAACACATGTTTTTGGGTTTTCCGGTTTTTGCTTCCTCTTCGATTCCGCTGAAGATCAATTCCGAATTCCGTGGAATTTCTGTGCTGTAACCTTGATTTGCCATTACTCTCGTGTATACCCTCGGTTCGTTCTCCCCCTCACGATTTTGGAATAAAAACCTTCACTGCTCTTTTTTCTTCGGACGAGGTCCTTGTGTAAAGGTCTGTATATTGTTTTGTATATCTCCATTTCTCTCTGCAGTTGAGTGTCAACACTCGTGTTCGGAGTCAACAACGTTTTTTTTCATTTGTTGTTGCTAGAAAAGTATGCTAGCACGTGAGGTCTTTTTTTGAGATTGAACTGCGTCCTAGTCTGGAAGGTGTAAGAAACGAGGAAGTTTGGATCATACATGCTGTTTTCTATCATATAGCTATTTTAGTTGATGAGATGAAGCTGTCTATAGTCCAGCATATATCGTTTACATGTTCGATAACCTAATAATTATGAGTGTTTTCTTGGAATGAGTCTCAACTCAATGAGAGTTAAGCTACTCTGTCTTCTTCGATCAAAGGCTGAGAATCTATGTTTCTCCCCCCCCCGCGAGGCATTCCTCGGATAAGCACTTTACACTGGAAAATGGTTGTAGCAATTTATAATAACGATGAAAGTGGAGGCCGTGATAGAAGATACGGTATCGAGCTTCGTACTCAAGAATTCATCGTGTCGATGGAACGGTCTGTCAATGGATTGATTTGGGACCAAAAGATTCCAACTACAGATTAATGCCACTAGCCTTCTCAGTTCAAAACACTCTCTAGATTGAATTTAGTGACAGGTTTACGTAGCAGTGTAAAGAATGATTGATTTATGGTGCATGTTCTGAGTGATCGACCAACCAGAAACGCATCAATTTCCCGAATAGAGTTGAATTTGATCGTGTAATATCCCTCTGCGCATAGGTTCAGTGAGAATTTTGGCTGGAACTGAACTTTAATCCCCAATTTGCAGCTTTACAGGAGGAGGTTGAGATTATTCGAGCCAACTTGAATCCAATGTTGTTATTGCAAAAGATGTCAAAAGCAGTGGGCGTCTGGACGCAGCGCAGCAGAATCCCCTGAACTGACAGTGGTACTCGAACCTACGACTACCTTGGACATGTGGGTGTATTATATAAGTGAGTTAGCTGCATATCGGCACCCCATACATGGAGCCCATAACCATGTTGGTTATCTTCGGTTGTTGTTTCTCGACCATGCAAACGCCGCTTGCACATCGACATCACTGCGTAACAAAAAATTCCGGGAGGATGAAAAGGATAGTGTTCCACACCCGACGATCTGCTTGAACTAGTATAATTCTCTTGAAACCCATGAAGACCCACTCAACACCTTAAGACTGTGAAACCCTTGTTCCCGGTGGATTCCCAAACGCTACCACTACCTGTGTCGACTTGATATAGCCTCCGTGCTATTGCCCCTCAATTCAGAGGGGTAAATCCAACTCAATGCGACGTTCAAGGCGTTGGTGCAGGCGCTGGTGCAGGCGCTGGTGGAGGTGCTGGTGGACATAGGAGCTGAATTGCGGCGCCATCAAGCGCAGAAGGGTCGAGGTTTGGTCGAATTTCGTCGCCATTCCAGCGCGTTAACGTTGTTCGCCTTCCGGGCTTTTTCCAGTTAAGTTTTCCCCCTGCGTGACTACTATACAGCATAATGGACTGCCAATCGAATGCGGGACTCATTCCATTATAGCTGAATGCAGGGTAGGCCAGAAATTCTTTCGCGCTAAAGTCACGCTCATTCGCTACGTTTAAGCTTGTACACGCAGCCTCGTTCCTGTCCTTGATCACTTTACCAAAATCGGCTAAATTTTCGCAGTAAAACTTTAGGAGTGGAGTACTCCTACCAGTAGTCGGGTCGGCTACCCAAGCAGACGGCTTTTGGTGTTCGTGGATGAGTCCAAATGCATGGCCAAATTCGTGTGCCAGATTTGCCGCGGGACTGAGAGTTCCCCAGTTATTACTCAGATCGAATTTCATATTGTTCTTGGGAGCGTTCTTGTTATTGAACGGCCGGTAGCCGAGATCAGTTCCAGCTCGTTTATTGTTGTTAAGCGTGA
Organism: Tothia fuscella; assembly: GCA_010583015.1. NCBI lineage: Eukaryota > Fungi > Ascomycota > Dothideomycetes > Venturiales > Cylindrosympodiaceae > Tothia > Tothia fuscella. The sequence goes on along the minus strand of MU007036.1, from coordinate 289,273 downwards.
CATGAAGCCAGTTGCCGGTTTCGTTTTTGAGGCAAGTCCCAGCATAAGACACCCTCAGACTGGTCCGAGTCAGACCCCCGACAGCATTCGTCCATTTTCACAGTGCAGATATTGCTACATCCGTGGTAGTTAGCATTGCTTGATATCAAGAGTCGTAAATCGTGTCATCCGAGGGTCAGAGACCACGCTGTCTCCATTTCGTGAAGTAGCACCGTCTTCTATGCAGTTGCCAGGCCTCGGAGCAGTCTTGAATATTGCACGCACCAAGATCGACGAAATCTCGATTATCGAATCCTTCTAGACAATAAGTCACGCGGCCATCGGGCCACGGTTTGAAGGCCCCCGAGCCTGCGGGATCGATATAGAAAGAACGTTCAGATAAAACAGAAGAATTCAAGCTCGTAGGGTATGGTGAAGCGAAAACACCCAAACATTGGGCCAACAAGACAGCTGTGAAGGAATACGCGTAGAGGTACAATGTAGCAGGTATTGTATAAGAACGGAAATCAGTAGAGGAAAGACTTGAGGAAAGACGAGATCTGAGTATTGAATGGTTCGCAAAGATGTTTAAAAGTAGAAAGCGCTGGTGTTTTATAATTTCCTCATGAACCACGGACCGTTGGACTTCAACATCCAACAACGCGCAGTTGTTGAAAAAATATTCCTCGAGCGCTGCCTTAGTCTAGGCAGAGTCAGAGTCAACAGCGTTTTCAACTAAATCTCGGCCACCAACATCTCAACTCCGCCGAGTTCGCGTGGTAATGTAGCGGCGTCGAAGCTTTGGAAGAAAGCGGCGTCGTTCGAGTAAACAAAAGCATTCGGGCACATACAGTCGGTGCAACCGCTTTGTCGCCAGGAGGATTGGAGTCATTTTGGATGAACGAGGTTAGTGGCATAGCTATCTGCCACCGCTTATTGGTAGTTCGACACTCCTAACATAGCATGGCGCGACGTCTAAACAATACGCACCATATATACGGCGCGGTGATGAAGAGTTTGGTGTGTTGGGGGCAGTTAGTGGCGACACTATTTATGGAGGAATAAGCAGGCTCCCTTCAATCATGCCGTCGATTAGGACAAAACCCAGCACTCCAGGCAGCACCGAGGTTGACTTCGAGGTTCATACGTTGCTGGGGAAATATGGTGGTATAGCTATAAGATAGATGTGGATGAATTCATCGGCAGTAGAAAATTTAGGTAAGTAGCCAACGGAATAGTTGAACTGACTGGTGCCCGATCTTATGGCTTCGGCAACATCATTCGTGTAATCCGGAATGGGGACGTCAGAGTAGGGTTGCCAATTCTATCTCGATCCTAGATGAAAAATGGATTCACCCAACAGATGCGGCGCAGCAAAAAGCACCCACGCCTTGACACGTGAGAAAATGAAGAACAGGATGTACAGTGGGTTGCTGAGTTGATGATCCAACTTTAGATTGGAACTCACAACAACAACAACATTGCGTACAAAGGCTTCTATGTGAGTACGAATTCTCGTTGCGACAGAATCCACTATGCTGGTGAATAATTAGGCACTACACGTAAGCTGTAGGACTATCGGACATTTGATATCGCAGCAGAGATCACGAACTAGGTACTCCGGTTCATGCACAGTAGGTTGGACAGCTAGGACTAGCCAGGTTGTCAACCACTCCCGCCAGTAGCACATGTTGAAGGAAAATTGGTAGGGGTCTGATCTCTTAAGGATCTATCATACCTGCATTGCCTGTGAAACTGTGTTCTAGCTGTTAAAAATGTGTTGCGGCAACTGGCGCGTCATGAGACGTGCCCTGCGGTTTGCACAGAATCCCGCAAACTCGGTACCGTCACTACGGATAGGACACACTCGAATATTGGCATGGACTAGAGCAATTCATAATCGAGCCAGTGGGATGCAGGTTTGATGCCGGGGCTGTTATTGGAGATTGGGGTGTATTTGGAGAAGGATGTCTCAACCTCAAGCTTGGTCGAAACGAGCTAGGATTGATAAATCGGCTGCCACACGTGATGTTATGTTCGAGAGGCTTATTCTTCTTTCCAGGTTTCTATTTGTTAGACTGAAGGGTTCAGATCGCATAGCGCCAGGATTCCTCATGCTAAGTTAGATAAACTGTGCGCCGCAGTGCATGCTGGCAGTTAATACAGCACTCAGGCACCAACTGCCTACGTTATTTCTGGAGGGGACCACCAGCCTCGCTTTTCTTTCACGAACATGTCATTACTACAATCACACCGCACACTCTAACGGAAGCTCAAATACATTTTACTACTTTATGGGGGAGCAATATGCACACGCTCAGCTCATTGCCGGAGGATATCTTGATCATCATATGCCGAGAACTCCTTATTCAGGATATCTTCCACCTTGGCAGCACCAATCATATACTCGCGAAATTTGTTCTCAATAATAGCACATATATCTGCCACTCAATAGCGCGGAATACTTTCCCCAATGCTACTCTACTGGTACGCCTGCCAGCAAGCGGTCCACCAGATTTTACCTGGTTGAAATCTCTAGTTCCCAAATATCTCGCAGGCGTCCTCGTTGACAGATACCGATTGGCATCACCTTACGTGTGTTTCGATATTTATTATATTCCCATCCAAAGCCCAATAGGCGATTTACCCAGAGCTAGGATAGAAAATGGGTTGTGCGTCTCTAAGAGGCTATCAGATATTTGTCTGGAGGTATATCGCCAACCGCACTCACATGTACCAAAAAGGCCGTTGAAAGTAAGGTTGAAACGAGCTCTTCTACTGGGTTTTCAGAAACACCCTCATGGGTCTACGGTTGACATCACGAAACGGCGCGAGAGAGAAACACTACGTCTGCGTATGACATATCTCTATAGCCTTGAGAGACGCGATATCGAAGACTACGAGCTCTTGTTGAGCCTGCTTTACAGCGCTTTTAGGACGAATCAAAACCCGAAAAACGATTACTGTGGCGCAACACGGCCAAGATACGTTGGACTTGATATCTTTGATTAGGAAGGCGAAGAGGGCAAATGTCTTTGGGCATACGACTCTTGGGTAAATGCATTTATACTCAATGAAGGGCCTATGCTCTTCTGGAAGCAGTGGTATAATTAGACCGAGAAGGACAATATCAAAGACATAATACTCCTTGCTTGGAATCAAAGATCCTTCGAACAAATCGAGATCGAGAGGAAGAGTGCGTACTCGTTTGCTAAAGCGGCGAAGGAATTATTCTATAAAGATCCAAACCCTTTCTTGTCAAGCTTTCACGGCATCTTCGAAGAGTACTTTCTGTACGAGCAGGCGCAAAATAGGGCTGGGGAATATGTTCCACCAACTGATATCTGGGAGGATCCACCGTACTTTGTGGATATGCGGACACGCCACGGTCAAGCCTAGAGCGAACCTGTCAGTGTGATCCCGAATGCATACCATACGTATCCTCTTGCGATCACATTTTATCAAGTAGTGATCTTACCTTTTGCTTCTTACAATCGTGACACAAAAGGCAAGAATGAGTTACGGTGCGAACTGTTGAAGTCCCAGCAGGGGTCAGAGATGAAAACCAAATAATAATCACATAACAATAACTACGGGCTGGGAGCTAGGCTCGACCTGGCCAAAAAAAGATGATAACGTGATATCGGGTATATCGCGCGAATAACAGGCAGTCAACGACGTGTTGGATAAATCTTCGCCACGCGCTACACCCTTGTATTGCAGCCTTCGAATATCCGAGCAGCAAAAGGTACCCACTCCACCAATCCACACGCCCATCGCCCTTTCTATGACTCACTCCGTAGAGATTCGTCCTGTGGTGCCATACATGCAGCGACGCTCAAGCAGCAAACAACACTTGCTGGATCCAATCAGTTGCACTGACAGTCTCCAGGAAGCTTGACACCACGAGCATCTAGCTGCCTACTGGCAACAACCACTAAATTTTCTTTTATTCCTCCGCGACATGTGGATAATCCAAAGTTTCTAGAGCCCAAGCCATAAGTGGACCGATCCCGCGATGCGTTCTGCTAACCACGCCGGGTTAGTATCGCCATCACTTTCACTGCTACGAATCCGGCTCGTTTAGTTGACCCATGCCTTTGGTTGGTGGTATGAGTCACCCATGTTTTCGGCCTTTGTTACCCCTCAAGCATTCCACACCTCGTGCGGCATCAGATTCAATCGGGACGCCGCGAGAATCAAGGCATCTCACATATACCATGCTACTTCATCTTGACTTCTGCGGGCCTTCTCAGATAGGATCGGTGCGCAAACGGAGCCGATCGATTCGTTGCGTTTTACGAGGGGTGACATTTCTGTGATTTGCTACAATTTCGATTCTTCTACCCTTGACAAACGTCTTGTACTCCAACGCCCAAAATCATGGAATCGGATATCGCGAGATCGAAGGGACCTGCTAACGAAGACAAAAAGTCATGAGTTTACTCGTTACAATTTAGAATGGAAGAAAATAGTGCCGATCAAAGTGTAGAGTGATGGGCCAACGAACGCGTGATGGAGTAGAGAGTAAGTGAGAGCGTGCTGGTGCTGTGCGTAGAACGAAGTCGGGGACAAGGAGAGAGATCAGGAATTCATCTCATCACTCTCGTGTGGCTAAGGATCTTCGTAATCCAAGTTCCCATTGAATAGACCGGTCACCACTGCGAGCATAGGAGCGCAAAGGCTTACTTCGTCGCCGGCTTCGCCTCCAAATATGCGCAAGCGCTGCAGTTCAGCGGCTTCGGCTTCGTGTTTCTCTCGCAAGGCCTGATTCTGATGTTGTTCGCGGAGGTGATCTTGCCACGAGTTGTATTGCTGTTGCCAATGCATTGCTGTTCGCTGTAATCCTGGAAGAGGAGGCGGTGGATTGAAAGTTGATAAATCCGAGGAAGACGAAGAAAGAATGGAGCGCGCTTTCATTGTCGCAACTCTATTGCGGGGACGACTTCGCGTGCGTTTTCGATTATGTCGTGAAGCCATGATTTAAGGGGATGGAAAGATTAGAGAGATAAAAAAGCTGCTGTGCTGGTGAAGCACCGGAGGGGAGGGGAGAAGAGATGAAGACCTTCAAAGAAGATGGGACAGATGCAGGTTGCCATCTGGACTTACTTTTATACTATCATCAAACACTTTTAGGTGTGACTCAAAAATAAATTTCTAAGTCACCATGATCCAGATCGATGACTGGAAGACTCCGCCAAGAGGCGCGTGCACACCTTCGGCCACACCAGCCACAGGCATGTGATTCGTCCATGCACGATTTTTCCAACAACATCGCTTTCGCATCGAGTTTGACAACCTAAAATTGACACCTCAACTATGGCCTACCAGGCTGCATCTGGTGTGCGCAACTACCATCTCTCCCAGGTAGCTACGGTGGTCATTTGTAGTGGTCCCGAACTTTCGTCCAGTCATCAGGAACATTCTAATCTTCCACGTTGGCTCTACGGTGTCATTTCCATCACTTAGTAGATATCGCGAGGTACATCGCAGGTTCAAGAACACTGCCCCCATCCGCGACCCATGGTTCGATCACAAACATGTTACCGAAGAAGGTCATGGGTCTTCTATCTGGCCTTCTAGTGTTTCAACGGTGGGCAGTGCATCCGACTGAGTGGATTGCGTGAAAAGGGGAGTACCTAGATGTGGAGGCCAAAGCCTTGTTTCCCCAGATTTTCTTTTTCAGATCTGCAGCCTTGCGGGCCTCACATGTCAGATTGAAATGGAATAAACCTAATCCATAGACTGTTCTTAGTGAGCTCTGCTACTTGGTTTTCTACAAAACTCTGATCCACGAACTGGAACGTCCGCTCGCCCATTCATGCCTTGAAAGCATAATGTGATTTAGAAGTCGCTCGACGCTTTCAAGCGGCTAACGCATGCCTGCCTAACCACTCATGAAGCCGTGAGAAACCGTCTCCACCTACAGTCTTGTACAGCCTTGACTATACGCAAACAACGCATCTCTTGCCCAATATCATAGCATTCCAACTATCAGCACTCAAAACCAACCAAGGCGTCTTGGCAGAGTGGTTAATGCGATGCCCTGCTACTGTTTGCAGCAGCTGCCAGGCATTTTCTTCGGTAAGCTGATACCCATCTGCACACAATGGACACCACATGCTAATATCGTCCCAGGAAGCGCAGGTTCGACTCCTGCAGACGTCGATTCTTTTTGCTTCGTTTTGCTTTGCTGTCATATCAATGTGTTCGTTTCCAATGAAAACTGCATGTCCTCTCGTTTGAATTTGTGCGCAGCAGTTGCAGAATTGCTGACCATCTTCGAGACCAAGACATCAAAAAGCACACGATCAAGCGCGGATATGAAATGATCAAAAGGGAGTCGAAGATGAGATACGTACAATTGAGACAGTGTCTAGACATATGAGGACCTTGTAAAGTAGAATAACCGTTGTGTCTTTTTATCTGTTATTATGAAAGCCAAGATCAGGCCGGCAAATTCAAGTATGTCGCATTCGTGCTGCAAACTTCAATTACTCAGTGACAGCTAGGAAGATCCGAAAGGTGCTCAATGATTCACAATGGATGCAACGTGAGATTCATATTGGTGTTCATTTTATGACACAGAACGCGGTCGGTTTCTAGTTAGACCGTAGTCTGCGAATTTCATTGGATGTATTTCAGCATATTGCTATGGCTTTTCAGCCAGCTTCTGACACTATGTCAGCCCGACGCTGGAAAAGCCGGTTTTTGAAAGTCCTCCGATTTGGAGATATGACACTAATGCCATTCCACCTGAGTCAATTTCCCCTAGCTCCACAGGCACCGCCTGTGGATGCAAAGTAGAACAAAAGAATGTCCAGAAAAATCCCAACGCCAAATATATCATATGCACATCATTTACATGGTCAGCCCGTGAACGCCAAATCGACCTTTGCACAACCGAATCGGCTTAGCCAACAAATGACCGGTACCGCTTGTTCAATTTACCGTTTGAACAAGTTAAGCCACCAATGCTACCCATTGCGACCCACGCGCCATTAGAGCACATTGAGAATGAAGTCGATGTGCATGTCATGGATCCGTCAGGGCTGCAAGCACCCGAAGCACCGTTTGAGACCTCACCGGAGGAGCCGCTTCCGGAAGAAGCTGGCGCTGCGGGGGGAGGAGCGGCAGGGGTAGCTGGAGTTTGAGCGAATTGACCAGCGGGAACAGAAGCACCGGAGCCGGACTTTGCGGTACCACTACTAGCTGCTGGGGGTGCGGCGGGACTGCTGCCACTACCCCCACCACTGCCTCCACTGCCATATGATGGGGTGGACTTGGAATCTCCTCCTGGGACAGCGCCGCCACTGAGACCAGTAAAACTAAGACCACTCAAGCTAGGAAGAGAGCTAAAGTCGCCACTGGCTTTAGCACCAGAAATAGTAATGGGTGCGCAATTCATATATGTCTCCGTGGTAACCTTCGATAGCCAGACCCATGCGAAGACAGCATTGCCATCCTTGAGCTGGTCTGCCATAGGGATGTTGTAGGAATGAACGCAATCAGTTCCACCCTCGCCAGTGGACGCACACTGAGGCCCAGTCGGGTAACCCCCGGTCGTAGAAACGGTTGGCAGATTTCCAGGAGTAGTGGCTGGGCAATCACCAGGAATGGTATAGATATTACGCCAATTGGAAGGATCTTTGAAGCCCGCAGAACCAGGAGTCTCGTAAGTCATGGCAATGAAGCAAGACCTGGTATGCGTTAATTCTTTGGACTTGAATATGAAATGTGAACGTGATTACTGACCCTCCACCATGAGTAGCACCCGAAACAAGCTTGAGTGGTTGAGTTTGGCCGCCAGACCACGTTGTTTTCGAATTCTCGGAGAAAGTCACCTCGTCGGACTTGCAAGGGAAGGCGGCTTTGGCCATAGGGCCGTTGCTGAGGCCAGTGCCGAAACCGTATGGTTTTGGATCCGACATGACGCCATGGGCATTGCTGAGACCAAAGAGGCTTAGAGCTACAACGACAGAGTGGACTGCGAAATTCATGGTTTTATCTTTGCGCGATGGAGTGCTAGCTCTAAATGTTTTGACGTAAGATATTCTGAGAGATTTGTCTAAAAAGATAAAACAGGGCAAGCCGGCTTGCAGTGTTTTTCTGGAAAGGACTGGAAGGTGATGAGGAAATCTGACAAGATTTTCAAGCACAAGTACCTGAATTCAAGGAGTGTGTATAGGCTCAGCCTACAGAACAGTGGCAGCGAAAAGAAGGCGCGGGTGAAGGACTTAAAGAAAGCGTGAATGTCAAACTGGATATCAAGAATGCATCGTTAATGAAGGGCATGCCGACTTAAGTACTTTTTACCTTTGTGGCAATTGCAGGATTGTCTACGGAGCTGTCATACCCCTTTAAGAAGAATATCAATCCCGTGTCAGCTTCCATTTGGATGTTAAGATACTTGGTGTAAGAGCAAGTGAGCGTTGGGATCGGCGAAACATGTATGAACACGAGGGAGTGGTGGGTATCTGGCCTCCAAGCGCTTATGTCCAGTCAAAACGGGGCGCTAATGCCTGTTCCCCTGAATTATGTGAATTCAGCTCCTGCCCCTAAGTTAAGAGAGTTTCAACCAGCGGACGGGCTGCCAGTAACAGCCTGTCGTGAGAGCTCTGTGTTGCGTTCTAGTGACGGACGTCAGAAATTGGTGTTGTTACAATGAGCGCGCGCTGTACGCCCATCGTTTAGGTGACTCCGCTTGTCGCTGGAACTGCGCGACGGAGTGACGGAGTCTCGGAAGGCACATTGGATCTGGATAGTCTGCGAGCCGAGAGTAGGACATCAGAGTTTCCAATTTCAACTTTTGCTATTGTCCACAACGTTCTGCGATATCGTTGGATAAAAATAAGGTTATATGTTTGGCAAGAGAAAACGGGACGTTAGATCGGACCGGACCTCAAGTTTCAAAACGCAGGGGCGGCGGCTACATGATTGGCGCTGAGGCTCCGTGGCGCTAAAGGTTTCAATCAGACACTAAGGCAGTGACCACTGATCCATCCCACATATTCTTCTTCATACAATTGTGAGTACAACAATAAGACATTGTCTTGCACATGGTCTATATTGATCAAAGGAATCGCAGCCAGACTTTGAACAGTTTAGCCCAAGCCAAAAGCTGAATACGACTGGCTAACTTCAGGCTTTGGATGATCGGCCCGCAAAACTCGTGCAATTTCGAGAGAATCTTCAGTCTCTCTTCAAGAATAGCGGATATGTTCTTGCTAGCTTAGAGTATCTCTTCTGCTCGCTATCATGCTAACCTCGCAGCATCGTTCAACGTACACTACCTTTTCGCACAGCTTTGGTTGGCATTAGTCCCCTACATTGGAGAGTATTATAGTCCTCAAGGTACTATACTTCGCGGCCCGTAAACGTTCATCATTGAGAGGTGACAAACTATACACAAGGCAGGACTTCTCGTGACATAAGCAATGCTGACAGTCTCAGGTAAAATCGACTTGGCCCTCTGCCGAAAGTGGTGGAGCTTGACGATCTCGGGCTTCCAAACTGAGAGCATGAGAGAACTTTGAAAAAAACTGAGTGGTGCTCATCCTCCTCCGCGTACCAGAGTAGCTACTATGTAGCTCGCTGGCTGGATTGCTGCAAGTCCATATGTTGGCCCGATATTGATACCATAAGCTTTCCTACTCCGGAAATTTTCTTCCTGCTATGCCTTTGACATGACTCGGAAATGCAACAGAACTCACTGGATAGATGTGTGGCATATCAAACAGTGAGATATGTGGTAACTTGCGAAAGGGTAGTATTCTATCGAGCAAAGGGGTCAAACATAGTGCGCAAGAGGAGCACAAAGCCAGCGGAGACCTTGAAGTCACACTTATGGTGTCCCCAACTCTTTTGAAAACGCGTGCTACTTCTGGTTCAAATCGTGTTCAAGTCTTTGTTGTGACAGGTCAGCTGCATGGAATCGTTCCCGAGACAAAGGGACAGCATATCGCCTCAAGGAGATGTGGAACCGGACCAGGAGATGAATGGGACTCAAAGAAGAGAAGTTGAAAGGTGATGGTCAGCGAACTCTGACAACTCAGCAAGCATGGTCAATTTGTGAGCCAACTCGGAATGCGTGGCCAATTTCTGAGCCATCAGCTTGTGTGTAGGCCATGTCTGGGTCATTCTACATCGTGGACTATAACCAACCTTACTTCTATAGATTAACTCTGCCTTTAAGTCCGCTTTCATTCGAAGTCCTCTTTCGCTTTCCTTGACTGGAGTTCCTAAGCAGGCCAGTGTTACATGCGCGAAAATGGCAAATAGGACCATACAATCGCACTTCACACCTAATATCTGGTGTCTGTGAGCTTTGCAAGTCATCATCCTATCGATATAGGTTGATCGTTCCCATAGCCCTCCTGACAGCTGAGAATGACCACCGGGTGTGAGAAAGTGTAGTTCAAAGGTCGCTGCTCTATAGTGGAAGAGGGAGTCGTGCATGCTGTGTGGCCAGAGAAGCAACTGAGTAGAGGCTGAGCCAGGCAGTATCATAGAAATACGTTCATTGCTATCTGAGAAGGATATTGAGAAAGTTTATCTAAAGCGCATACAAGCGCGTTGGTATTTGCGCCCGAAAGGATGTAAAAGCTCGTAAGCGGTTAAGGATTGTTGGAAAGGCGCAATCGACCAATAGTCCTTGTCCCGGTAAAGTATTAGGCACATATGCGTGTGGTAAGGCCGAACCAAAGCCGCTTAGTTTCCTAAGGCGAACGTGGGCAATGATAATCATGTGGTGGAAGCGAGGCTGTGTTCTTGTGCGCAGCAAAAACCCTTGTTGGAGGAATGTTGTGATTGGTTGATCAAGCACTGCCCTCTTTTGTACCTGTCCTACTATATTTTGCTGTTCACAGCTCCGTTTGTATGTTTTTGAAGATATCGCTTCTGAAAGGTGTCAATGACTCGCTGCGCCCAGAGTGAAGAGTGAGGCAGATTTGCTCATGGCTTTGAAAGGAGTCGTGTAAACACCGGAAGATACACTGCCCAGCAACCAAAGTATAAGATGGGAAGTACCATGGAACTTACATTCACAGATATCAATTCTATCGCCCTTGCCACCAGTGACAAACAGCACATTCATCGGTCTTTCCGCTTACGAATAAAACCATGCCACTTGCCGTGATTGCATCAGCCTCCACTTGTTCTTCCTCGCCAACATTTTTTTCCTCACCTCCATCTCGACGGTCCAGCAGTATTAATACAATAATGGAGCGAAATTTTTTCGGCAGCTTGAGGAATAAGCTCACCGGTAAAGACTCGAATAAAAACGCTTCCGACTCTCAGAAAAGCCCGAAACCCTCAGCTAGCAGAGCCATGCCACCCACCAACCCCTTCAGTTCCTCAGCTCCAGCAACCCGTCGCCCAGATCGCGCAGGCATGAATGCCTTTACGACGCCGTCGACGGAGCCCCCTCCAGCTTACACTCCAGCTCCGGCTCCAGGATCCGCCTCTGCTCCAATAGTTGCTCCTCAGATGCCAAATGCAGGTTCAGCCGCAAAGGATGACCGGTATGCCTTTTTGAGTACGTTCGACACCGCATTTTTGATTGATGACAGTGGATCGATGGCTGGTCGCTCATGGCGTGAAACTGCAAAGGCGTTGGAAGCAATCACACCAATCTGCACAGCTCACGATGCCGATGGGATCGATATCTACTTCTTGAACGCTCGCGATAGCGCATGGTATCAAAATATTACAGCTCCGTCAACAGTTACCGAAATATTCAGCGCCGTACGCCCACAGGGCGGAACTCCAACGGGCCAACGCTTGAACCAGATATTGAAGCCATATCTTGCAAAGTACACCGCCAACCCAGAAGGCACCAAACCACTCAACATCATTGTCATCACAGATGGTGAGCCAAGCGATGACGTTGAATCTCCAATCATCAATATCGCAAAGAAGCTTGACAAACTCGATGCACCGGCCTGGCAAATTGGTATTCAATTCTTCCAAGTCGGCCGCGAACCTGGCGCACGCGAGCATCTCAAACAATTAGATGACGAACTTCAAGAGATCGCAGGATGTGAGATTCGCGACATCGTCGACACTGTTCCTTTCACTGGAGACAGCAACCAGGAGCTCAACGCAGACGGTATTATGAAGGTATGTGAATTGTAGCAAACGCAAAGCTAACTTCTGACTAACTGCTTCAGGTTGTGCTTGGCTCAGTAAATCGCCGCCTGGACCGTAGAAGGTCCAAAGACATGTATCGCAAGTGAGAGGCGTCAAGACTAATTCTTACGACAGCTCTTCGGAACTTTATGGACCGCTCAAACCAAAATCGAAGAGGAGATTTTGGTAAGCAACCCACCTAAGGTATTCTTTGTGGTATTCTGCTACTTTTTCAATACCTTGAAATACTCAAGGCGTAATGGGAGAACAACCTTCCACTTCTACTTCTTCTTCTTCTTGTGTTCATACTTTATCTGTGCTGGTCGGATGATGTTCTATCTTTCTACTGCCTCTTTTTGATTGCATCATACTGCAATGATGGCGGTGCTTTCGAGTCTTTGAAACTTCGGCCATGGGTGCCGACTGGCAAAAAAACATTGCCTGAGAAAGGAGTTCGTTGAGATTCAATTACTTCTCCATATACGTCGTGATAACTTCCATGAAGTTCAAGCTATTGAAAATGAAATTATATTGGTTTTGATGTTGCAATCTCCAACGACATTGGGTTTGTAAACTTTAGACCCATACCTGATTCAAATCTATGTGGTTGTTGTTCCATTTTGGTCTTGCTCAGTAGTAATGCTCTACTGTTAGGGGACGATAATTTTGAATTCCGATCTTCAAGTGCTGGGATCTAGTAACAACCGAGATCTCTCCATTGAAGATCGTAAAGCCGCTTACGCCGATTTATATCGATTAGGCTGATCTCTCCCGTATCGTTTGCAAGCATCACCCACCTGACATTATTAGATATCAGCCCTCGTGGACTTAATTCTTGCTAGAACGCTTACACATGTCATTTGAATTTGATAGCGTTCTCTTGTTGTACACGGAGACTTCCAGAGAGCGGCTGACACTGCTGGACGTCGACACTGTGTGATGCTGCCCTGGTATTGTCTTCCTGCATCGGGCTTTTCCAAGACTTTCGGTCATGTAAGAAGTGTAACCACTACGATCAGAATCGATCAGATATTTAAGCTGTGTGTCCAAAGTCCCCACGATCAAGTATCATGTAGCGTCATACAGCCACATTGTTCAAAAGATTACAGTACCCTCGAAAAGCACGGATGCTTTCATATTGGATCATCGCCAGATCACCGACCCTGGATTCAAACCCTGCTTTGTGCTGCACTAGGCTTTATGGTGCCTGTCGTCGACTAGGGACGCCTGGAGCTACTGTGACAAGCTAAAGCATGGACCAGTTCTTCTATTCACGATGCTATGAGGCAGACAGCCAAGTTTTGAACGCCACCCCAGTGAATTGGGGACCGTTTTAAGCATATGGATCGCGTTCGCCAGGTCTGGAAATGTGGAGACTCGCACTGATAACATCGGACTCGGACGTGTTCTCCGTCACTTGTATTTGGCACAAGACGAAAATGAGACTATTCCAAACACCAAAAAGTGAGGGAAAGGACTGACCGAAGTCGTGCGCAAAACCAAGACCTTCAAGTTTCGAAGCCAGACATTACAGGGTGTGAGTAAACGGTATGCAGACATGGGTCAAACGATGTGGAGAGATGTTCTTGTGATACTTTGGTACATGCTTGAAGAAAGATCCACAAGTGGCGGGAAGGCTTCGCGGAGCATTAAAACAATGGAAAAGACTACGTTGTCGTACGAGAACATAGATATATTTTCATTCTTGAATGATCCTACGAGGAATTCCCCGGTATATGGGCACTTGGCAAGCGGTAGCGCGCATATGGCGTAAGCTGATACAAAGAGATGCGTCTGTCGCACTGGAGAATTGCAATAACGGCGTTCTCGAGAAACAGAAATTGGTACCGAAGTCGTTATTGAGGCCGTTTATATTCTCCCATATCTTGTCGAAAGCTGCAGGAACGATCCACGCCGTTGACGCATTCGTCTTTGCGTTGCTCAACCGACAGTAATTGTGGAGAACGATAACCACTCCATTCCACATACCAACTGAAACATGAAGAGAAAAAGCCGCCGATCAGCCGGCAAAGAGCACTGGTCTACGCGAGGCCAATGCCGCCTTGCATATCGCTGCTGTGTAACCTTCTTCGCCAAACCGGGAGGAACTCTTGCGCATCGCCAAAGCTTGGACGCAACAGGAAATGGCCGAAGGATCGAGAAGTGTGCAAGAAAGAGTTACTCGAGTTAGCCAGTCCGCGCATCTGGGTTGACAGTTTGACAGGTCTGACAGGTCTGGGTAACCACATTAGCTATGCCATATTCCAACCTCGTATTGAGATCCTTCCTATAACCAGTGTCAGTTTTCTCCACCCAAGTCTCTGGGAAAGAACTGCAGTCCTTTGCGACCGATGCCGGGGCGGCCTGGCTTTTAACATAACACTGAAGATTTGAAGAGCTGGCGAATCGATTTCGATTTGACCCTGTATGCTTGGCACAATTGCAGATGCCAATTCCAGTATGCAGTGCAACCCAATGTTGAGAATGTACAAATTCCTTTTGACGCAAGACGTTGTCAAAGAGGAAGGACTTGATAATAATTTTACAGAGCTGGGACAGGCGACTCCTTTGAAATCGATCAGAGTACAGAAGCCAGGGCCACCGTTCTTCATGGGCGCGAAGAGTATTTTCCGACGATGTCTTGCATATGCAGGTTCGAGAGCTTGCAGCGAGCAGCAAAGAACAGTAATAGGCTTTCGATGCAAAACTGGCTTTGGGAGGCTGAAATTTATGGCTATTCGAGAATGGGAGCTGGAATGATCTGATGGGTAGTTTTCTTAGGTATCATTTTTGAAGTAGTCCGAGGCTGACGTTGCAATGCTCGAGACCATTGAGGAAAACCTCCAATCCTCTCCGTCGACTGGCAGTTCCAGCCATTCGAGTGCCCGATCAGTGTACATAACCCTACACAGGCGTGCTGTCTCTTTCTCTTTCAGTCTGCAAGGTTTTTCTTCGACCCCTCTCGTACAATTATCCAGATTTCCTGTTCCTAGATCTTGCAAAAGGTCCTATCCCTTGCATCTGCTGCGCGGTCCAACGGTTCTCGGAGATTAGTCGAGACCAGCAACCGGTTCTCGGCTGATCTTCGAAGCAGTGCAAGTCTTTCCAGATCGACCAACTAAAGGATTTCGCCATCCCACCATTCCAGCAGTCAGTGTATCCTCGAAGCGCGCTCGCGACCGCGTTTCAAAGAGATTTTGAGCATTAAATCATGTTCCACCACCGTACGTACTAGCTTCATAATCTTTGCCACCCTTGAACTGCTGGGGCTGTTCTTGGTATTCCATATTGAGTTCATAAAAGCACACCTCACCCTTCACTTTCTCACTATACTTTCATCCTTACGGCACTACTTATCGTACGTGCTCACGAATTTTCTCGCCCGTATGATATTGGCAAAGCTGAATTTAGCCTACAGAGATGTCAACGTTCCCAACTTCCAAGAGGAACCCAAGCATGGGATTACTTCGAGTAGATACGAAACTTGCCCACCACCATGACCACAATTCTCCCATGGGAGAACTCTTGACTCCAGAGTCGTCTATCTGTGATGGGAGACGGTCTTCGATCGCCTCAAGTCATTACAGCTTTGAATCGATCGGCTCATTAACATCGTCCCATCCATCAAGCGTCAGCTCATACTCGTCAACAGAGCCTAGCACGCCACTACAGCATGGACTGCCTATGCACTTCTCTTTTATTGCCACTGGTACGCCTTTCGAGGACTTTTCATTGACTTCCAGGCATCAAGACCATAAGCCAGCATACCCGGAAAGACAGATGACTCTCCGAAGCTCGCCGCCCACAGCGGATAGCGCCTTTGACTTCCGGCCTGACCCTGAGTGGGAGTATTTACCCAGTCAAAGACAGACAGAGAGTTTACCACAACTCTCTAGCTATGCCAACGATCGGATGATGCCAGCATCAGGTGATTTCGCTTCAGCTGTCGGAGCGTGTATGAACCATGCGCCACAAACATTTGACCAGCATGCGATGAACGATCCATTCTCCTACCCTCGCTACATGGAGCCATATCAGACCAGCGCGCAGTTGGGTATTGGAAACGATATTCCAAACAATTTCCAGTATACCAGCAATGCGGTGGGCTCGAATGCTTACTGGCCAACTTCATTAGGGGCAGTACTACCCTCTAGCACTAGGTTCCACGAGTCCACGATAGAGCCCAAGGAGACAGTCATAGAAGATGCAGGTCCAGAGGATGACGCCTACCTCGATGAGTCCGAACGCCCGGAATCTGGCATGGTGAGTCCGTGCAATAATCCATACTTGGTCAAAGACGAGGAGAGTCTGTCCGATCAAGAGTCCAGCTGGGGTGGCTCCGCCGCTGGAAAGAGGGTTGTCAATAGATATGGAGCTAGGTTTATCAGTAGATATGGAGCTAAGGGGCTTAAAAAGGAGGACTCGACTACAGGATGTCCTCGCAGACAGCAAAGAAGCGGTCCGAGCAACAGGCGCAGAGCCAAGGACGGGAATACTCAAACCTACTCAAGGAATTTTAATGGAGCCCGCGTTAAGATTTCTATCGAGCAATCGCGGAAAAGCCTGAAATACGCCTGCGGTTTTGTAAAACCCGATGGAACGCTGTGTCTAAGCGCCTTCGTAAGGGTTGAGCATCTCAAGCGGCACACTGGGACACACAACGGCGAGAAACCTTACATCTGCCCGGTTCGGAGTTGCTCCAAAGGGTTTGGTCGACGAGACAACTGGCGCGACCACCTGAGAACGCACCTCTCCGAAACGCAAGCGGGAAGGAATGATAGGATCGATTTTGAAGAATTGAAAAATCTCCTCATGGTGTCAGAGGAAGAAGAGGAAGCGAAGAAGACCATCAGAAGTCTCTCCGACTGGAAGGCGTCGGGTGGTCATCTGCTGCAAAAGGGGACCGGTCAGAACAGAAATATTCGTGCACGTTTGTAGCCATCTGTTTTGGGGTAAGTTGTGCTTCTGTACTTGCTTCTTTTATGCGTGCCGTTTTCGGGTGAATCGATGGGAGAAGGTTCGATAATTTAGATTTTGCAAATCCAACTCGAATCAGCGGTCTTGCGGCGGCCACTAGTGTAATGTCTTGTGCTCAATTAAGCTTGTATGCATTTCTTCATCTTTCTGTTTGATTCTTGTCGCGAAACTTGTACATTAGGCGGAGTCCACAGCAGTTGAAGGTTGCTCGAAACCTTTCGAGCCCATTGTAGATGTAAACTACATACATACGTGCTTCTGGAAGACTGAACCTATCTCCTGATTTACATGCGAGGTATTCTCTGTTTGAGCATAATTGTGTACGAATTGTCCCGGTCAGGATGCTTTCGTGAAGTTTGTTGGGCTCGATCTTTGATCCACACGGAAGGTTTTGAGTCTAAGCTCAGTTAGCTTAGCGCTCAAACGTCGCTCTTCCACTCGCCAATCCTGAACTGGACCTATATAGTCGAGTTTGCCGGAACTAAAGCATTAATTCCTTTGGGAAAACTCAGTTTCTCAAGACTCAAATCAACAGGATGGTTGGCGCAATGGTAGAAAAAAATATACGTCCACCAACCCCTACCATGACTAATATTCTCAACCATGAAAAAAAAATTGTATCGACCATCAAGGGGCTGGAGATTGTCAGGAAATATGCAACGGTGTTAAAGAATAAGTTGGCTCACCTCGAACCCTCAACCTTTGGTGTATTCATGAACCGAAAACCAACGCGCTACCATTGCGCCAAACGGCCGGACCATGAACTTTTGAGTAGCTATGCACTCCAAAGAAGTTGAGCCATCTTGACGTACGTTTATTTATATAGCTATAAAGTAGTACGACGCTAGGTTAACATTTTATTTTTTAGGTTTTGAGAAACCCGCTAGATCTATAGTTGAACTTATCTCGAAAATAGACTCTATATAATTGTAGAAGAATAAATATATTAAAGAGTCTGTATAAGAAGCTTATAAGAAAGAAATAAAAGCTTAATCTTATCTAAAATTAAAGAAGAGATCTTTATATAGAAAATCAAAAGAACTAAGGAAGTTATAGGTACTAAGATTATTTCGTCCTTAGAAGGAATATTTGCTCGCATCGAAGCGCCGAGAGCTTTTAGTTCTATCTATATTGTATATCGCCGCTTGATGCATATTTAATAGTTTAAGCCCAATAGCTTCTAGCATAATTGTTCACCACCAGTACAGGTCGCTGTGGGGTTATGGAATTAGGGCAGCCGATTCTGTAACTATGGTGTCGAGGAAAAAATTAGGAGGCCGGGAAGGCAAGCTCTGGAGATACTGGAAAAGTGGGCGAAATTGTTTTCTCTGCGCTCTGAACTCGCCGCATAAGTTACATGTACTATTTGGGAGGTCCGTCATTTTGCTCGACCTATACCAACCCAAAGTGCTGTTAGGATATATCCTACGAGTCTCTCTACCCTATCAATTTTCCTGGTCCCACCACTTGCTGATTGGTATCTCTCGCACACAGCATAATACAGAACACGGAGAACAGATTTGAATAGCGCAAAGAACAAGACATACAGGAAAAACAAAAAGAAAGACCCAAGTAGAAAATCTAGACTCCAGCAATGAACGCTAAACAATGACACAGAATATGGAGCCCGCGGGAAAGAAAGAAAAAAGCAGGGTCGATCTTCATACGCGATAAAGAAAGGGTATATCCGTCAAACGAGGGGCTATACCTTTGCCAATTGAGCCCACTCGAGTGTTTCGAGCGCGAGCATAACGAGTATGATCGTGGAGGGCAGAATCCTACATCATGTATTAGCAGGACGTCCTACAGAATCGAAAAGGAGCAGAAAAACATACCACACAACATAACTCTGCGTGAGCAACCTCGTCATCGCCCCCATATAGACATTGTTGATCTGACAAATCTGACTCAACTGCAACGCCGTCGGCGCACCAGCCAGCAAAAAGCACACGATAATAAATATAGGATCTCCCAAGATATTGAAAGGAGCATATCGTGCCACAATCGCAAGTGCCGGTGCCATCACAATCAATGGCACCAACATCCTCGAAGCCAAAGCAGCGAAGAGGACTTTTCTGTCGAAAGTAGGGTCTTGACTTGTTTTTTGGTCTTCGGGCAGCGTGTTGCGTGCGAGGCCTGCACCAAGACAAACTATAATGAGGGGGACGGCTACGTCGCCTGTTTGGCGTACTGCGGGAATGAAGGAGCGTTTCATGAATTCGACGTCGTAGAAGAAATGTTTTATGGGTGGGAAGAGGACTATTGGTAGGGCGAACAGCATGGCTGCTAATGGTGGAGAGAGGAGTTTCATGATGAAATCGTAAATAATCGTCAAAGTCTTTTGTACGAATGTCGGTAGTGCGTCGAATGCTTTGTGAGAGGCTCTGTCGATGGCGGTTGTGACTTTTGATTGCGTACGCTTCTGCCAGCGCGTGAAACGGGTTATCCATCCTCTGGGTCCACTGGGAATGGCGTCTTGTAGCCATGTTGGTTTGATGGTGGAATCGTGTCCTGGACGTTCACTCCCGATGGGCGCGATGTTTCCATTCGTTGGTGTTGGAATGATGTCTCCGTTGTGATGTTCGTGTAGACCAATTCGTTCGCATTCTTCGCTTTCGCAAGAACATGTTGATCCGGAAGCGGCATACTTTCTATTCCTTGGCGTGGCAGAGCCGGAACCGTAGTCGGAAGGGTCGGAGTGGGATAGATCTGATCGCACTCGTATGAGTGGTTCGTCGGAATCTTCTGATGCAATATCATCGTATTCGCCACTTTCAGCGCGGGCGTCAGTGCGAGCTTTCCGTTCGTGTTCCTCCAATTCGTGGTCTTTGTATTCATTTGCGGGTCTCAACAAGATTTTGTATCCCCAAGACCACCGAATGATTTGTCCCAATTGTTGGAATATAACGAGGTAGGTGATACCGCGGGTAGCAACGGAGCTATCGTTGTCATGCGGTTCTTTATCCCAGTGCAGGCCTTTGATTGTGAAGGCGAGGGAGGTGACGAGCGAAATGGGCAGAGAGTTGGAGTTGCCAAAGACGGCCATGGCTACCACAAAATTCTCTGTACGTTTCTTGAAGCCGAACAGCTTCGATATGACGGTTCCTGATCCCCATGATATTATGGTTTGTAGGATGAAAATGGCGGGTATGAGGACGAGTCCAGGTAAATCCTCGGCGCGTAGCTGTGAGGAGAGTTTGTAGAAGACTGTAATAAATGTGAGCAACAATTCCTTGAACTGTTCAATGGTAGCGACATACTCAGCGCCGGTGTAAAAAGATTGACATTTAAATACGACACCATCTTTTGCGCCTCCTGATCCAGATACCCCGTCCGCGCAAGAATATAGCCGGGAAAGGCCACAAACACGACCTCCAATACCGCCTGCAAAACCAGCACGCACAAGTGCCCAAAGTTGGGATGTGACGCGTGCGGCGGCGGTGGTATTCCTTTGCTCATCATGTTGTATACTCCTTGGTTTGTGAGGGCTCCGGGTGCAAAGTTTGAAGGAGAAGAGAAGCCGAAGCCTGCGAGCAGGTTAAAGTTCTCAAAGTCGTTCTCCATGATCGTAAGAGCAAGTTCCTAAATTAGGGAGACGTCCAGTGGGTTAGGCACGGCTGCCAATGTCCTCACTGTACCCGTAGTACTTAGGGGTTAGAGTTGGGTCGTGATCGTTACGGGTCAGTTCGTAGTTGCAGATTGATGGAAATTGATAAGGAACGGCCCGGTAGATTCCCAGAATATCCTGTGCAACTCAAAAGACAGACCTCTATCCTACGAGAAGTTCAATCTCTGGCGAGGATTGTAAGAAAAGCCATTTTCTCAAACACAAAGTCTGGGCTGATGCGCATTGTTTTTTCCTTGGAACGGAAGTCGTCGCCCACTGTCCTCTCTGCACAGATGATGAAAGCCGTTCGAAAAGATAGCGATCTGTGGCTGGAGGAAAGCTTTGTTTGACCTTACTGTGGCGGAGCAGCTGAAGCAAATTGGCATGTGCGGACTTCATTGGTTGAGATATCTCTTGTTTGCGTCATATTTGACAACAAGTCATCGTACCAAGGAGCTTGCTACACAACAAGATAACCAAGAATCTCCCATCATATCAACTCTCAATCTTACATTGATCCCAAAATATTAAGTACAACTACTTCCCACGAAGAGAGACTCGGATAGCGCAAGAATCTAAATTAGCCGAAATAGATATATAAAACCTTCGTAGCCTTTTGACATACTAAGAATTTCTGCCACTGGTTCTTGGATTTCCGGCTGGGAGTCTAGAGTATAAAAGTATTTTTCTAAAATCTTAAGATAGAAATCAAGTGCTCACGGATCCCGGACATATTCGAGTTTCAATGGGCGAGGAGTAGACAAAACAGCAGCAATTATTGAGAGCATCGAGCTATTATAAGTACTTATACCCCTTCTATTCAAGAAGTATTCGAATGTATCCGGGATCCTTGAAGTCTATAAACCCAAACGCTATAGTTTTCAAGTAATTACTCAACCATCACCTCCTGGTCAATAATCGACTTGAAAGCACGATAGGCTTTGGGGATGTAAGGACTATTAGAAGTGGTTGTTCTCACTCCTTCCCTGCTTGCAGTAACACTCTCAATTAATTGCAGTGGCGAAAAATCCTTTTTCTTCTATGTGTAGGTCAAATTACCCCAAGGTGTGTCTTGAATATGTACGGGAAATGAAATTATGTCAATTACAACCTAGAGGACATATTCTACAAAGCCTCCACTATGCCTCCAAGCAGGGTCTTTGGAGGAAAGCAAGATCGAAATCTTGAAATGCCATGGATCTGTATGGTCGACGTCACTTGTAGAAAATAAACCCTACCGTTTCAAAGCCGACAATTTCTCCTGCATGAATTGTGCAGCAAGAGCACTCATGCCAATGATTGCTGAATTTACCCTCTCATATATGCTTTTGTGCTTGGAAAAAAAGATTATCGTGCCTCCAAGAGTCCAACCTAAGAAGGAGGGGCAGTACGATTTGATTGCTCCCCTCCACAAACTACAGGCCTTTTGACGAACAAAACCCCAGCAAAAGCTTCTATTTCCTCGTTCAACTCCGAAATTCGCCACCTTCACTTCCCAAACGCGCGTGGAAGTGCTGCACAAAAAGTCGAACGACCCAGCACCTAAAAAACCAGTGACGACTCGTTGCATTAGTGCGTGCATACAACCTGCGGACCCTTATCCTACGACGACATCGATTGACGACGAGATACAATAATAAGTTATTGTGTTTTTGACGACTGCGAAGCATTTTCACCTCCTGCAGATGTGCTGAACCATTATTGTTCTTCCTTCTCCCCTATAGTTGCTGTGTCCCTCTTCTCCATTCGCCAGGTCACCTCGTTCGTTCATTTCTTGCTTACATATCTCCTGCTACCCACTTCCACTGCCCCTCGCTCGCATCAGGCTAAGATTGCCATTGAGGAAAAGAAGTTTATATAAAACGGCATAACTTCGGTGTCTTTGTGCCATCAGACTTAAGACGATATCCATAATTACGACGGCATTATGAACGACGGAAGCCAGCCCGATCCCTCCGTACCGTCGACCTCCGAGTCTGATAAATCTACTACTACTCCTACCGATACTACCACCACAGCGAATGCTTCGGATCCCACAAATCCAGAAATTGAATCTCCCACCTCATCTACCAACTCACCAGTAGAATCCCCCAAAGATCCACCAAGGATGGGTTCCATACCTACCAGTGACACGACACTACAACCACCACCCCTCTCCCCTCGATCACAGTCTACATCAGCAGTTGTGGGAGGGATGACTTCCAGCTCAACACCACTCGGCGCCATCAACGCAGCCAGAAGACCGGTACCTACATTTGCGAAACAAGGCAGTGCTAGTAATTCGGACATCATGGCTCGGATGAAAGCGTTTCACTTGGGGAGGCAGAGCATGGGTCCGCCCGTGAGGCAACCCTCGGGTTCAGATTCTGGGACCCCAGATTTATCACCCGTTACTCCTTCAGCTACGAGTGGGGTTGGTGGGGTGCCGGCTGGTTTCAAGCTTCCTCCAACTGCGCCAACACTGAAGAATTTACACTCTGCGCCTGCTGTACCTGTTTTGAGACCTGGCGCGGGAGCGAAGAAGCCTTCTTTGGCGGAAAAGAGAGGATTGGTTATGCCGTCAGCGAATGGAGCACCATCCGCTGCTGCTGGAGCAAGAAAGAGGCCCGGCCTTACACTGTCACAAATCACGGGTGACAAACCGGAGTCGCACACGGAGACGAAACCTACCGGCGGTACCATGATGGATAAATACGCTGATTATTTGGATGCTAAAACGGGTAGTTTACGCTTCAAAGGGAAAGCCATTCTCAATTCCCAGGGTGTGGAGTTCTCCTCTGGATCTACCTTTAGTATATCCCTTGATGAGGTGGATACGATGGATGAACTCGGCAAAGGAAATTACGGGACTGTGTACAAAGTGCGGCATTCACGTCCCAGGATGCGAAGACCAGGCCTTGGACTCGCTGGAAATAAATTGCAGTCTTCGATGCAGACACCCCACTCACCAACACGGAGAGGAAAATCCGATGAATCAGAAGAGGGTAGTCCGGTGTGTACGTCCGCCACTTCAGCGACATCAGGCGGTACCACTGGTGTAGTCATGGCCATGAAGGAAATCCGACTGGAATTGGACGATGCCAAGTTTGCGGCTATTATTATGGAGTTGGATATTCTGCACAGATGTCTTTCACCTTTTATCGTTGATTTCTACGGTGCATTCTTCCAGGAAGGTGCAGTGTACATTTGCATGGAGTTCATGAACGGTGGTTCCATCGACAAACTTTACGGTGATGGCATTCCCGAGAATGTCCTCAGGAAAATCACACTGGCAACAACGATGGGTCTCAAATCGCTAAAGGAAGACCACAATATTATCCATCGCGATGTCAAACCTACAAATATTCTCATGAATACGAGAGGTCAGGTCAAAATCTGTGATTTCGGTGTCAGTGGCAATCTTGTTGCGTCGTTCGCGAAGACGAATATCGGGTGTCAGTCTTATATGGCTCCAGAGAGGATATCGACTGGTAGTATGGGTATGACGGGTGCGAACCCAGGAGGTGGAAGTTACTCCGTTCAGAGTGATATTTGGTCTTTGGGATTGACGATTATTGAGTGTGCTTTGGGACGGTACCCATACCCCCCGGAGACGTACAACAACATTTTCAGTCAACTTAGCGTAAGTGGAAGATGATCAAATTACTGAAATTAGGAATGCTAATTATTCATGTAGGCAATCGTGGACGGCGAACCACCAGACCTCCCCGCCGAAGGCTTCTCCCAAGAAGCCCGGAACTTCGTCCGCAGCTGCCTGAACAAAATACCAAAACTACGCCCTACATACGCGATGCTTATGAAGCACTCCTGGCTCAAACCACTCATGACGGGCTCAAGCGCCATCATCGAAGAAGAAGAAGAAGAGGAGGAGGAGGAAGAAGAAAAAGATCACGACGCTAGTACCGCAGCAAACCCCATTGAGGAAGCGAAGAAGAAGAATCCTTTATTACCGGATGATGTCGTTGATGTGGAAGTGGCGGAGTGGGTTATTCAGGCTTTGGAGAAGAGGAGATTGGGTAAGTTGGGGAAGAGTGAGAAACCGGCGCTGCATGCGGCGCCGTTGGATGCGATGGTTTCTCCTGCAGTGGAGAAGGTGTTGCCGAATGGTGGTGCTGGTGGTGGGGTGATGCCTGTGGCTCCTACGGTTCCTGCGGTTCCGGATGTGGAGGTTCAGGCGCCGACGCCAGCTCCCGAGAAAGAGGAGAAGGTTAAGGCAGATGGGGCATGAGAGAACTGGAGTGAGAGAGCGTGTTTGTGGTTTAAAGTGGGAAATGATGTTGGGCTTAGGAACCTTTTTGGAATGACCCTGTTTCTTTTCCCCTTTCTTGGAACTACTGTGTGATAACAAAACCGTATACCCACCTTTTTGTCTTTGTTTTTCTTCCGGAGTTTATATAAGGAAATTGTATTGTATGGATTCTTGGGCTTTGATGTTTGTGCATTTATCATTGGAACTGTCAACCTTTGAAGTAATTGCCCTGGCTTATTTGTCGTTGTGAGTATGCTAGGCTAACATATAGAGGCTCTGTTCGAAACCTCAAATCTGAAAAATAGCTGGCTAGGTCTTATCAACATTTTCTGTATTTCGAAAATAACTTGGCGGATTGCATGTAGATGATGTCGTGGTGACTAGTGTTCGAAATATTTTTGGTTTTGTGAGTAAAATATTTATTTTAGTATAATTTTGACCAAAAAATTCAATAGTAAACTCAACGATTTAGTATTGCGGCGGTGTGCCATCCAGCGGAGCTACGATTTAAAAGCGTGGTCACGTACTATTCAGTTTTATGCTCAGATACCTATCGAAAGTGAAAAAGCTGGACCCTGCCATGCTATGTCTGGCTCTAGTTGGTAATTCTCGCATTATCAAAACGTCGATTCGAACAGGCCTGTATCATTTGGTATTATCGGCCCATATCAGCACATATTCCGATAATGTAAGAGGTTTCGAACAGACCCTCTTCTCAACTTCTGTAGTCATCCGTTCTCAGCAATACAAAATAAGGCAATCCCTCTAAGATACGAGTTTCTTCTGGAGGATCCCATTCCCCCTCCCTAATTTTCGCCAATTTGTGGACAGTACTCGGAGAATATGTCTGAGTATGACGATGAGTATATCCCTTGGAAACGTGGCGTGCTTCTGTCGTAATAATCATCCAGAGCTTTCGCGACGCCATACCCACTTTCCCTCTCAATGCCAATTTGTTGCGCAGATCGTGCATCCCATGTCTGGCGAAGTCTGTTTGCAACGTTATTCGTATCGGTCCAGGCATACCACTGGTGCCAGAAGAGTAAGGGACCTTCATTGAGGATAAAGGCGTTGACCCAGGAGTCGTGTTTGTAGATGAGTTTGTCTTCTTTACTTCGGTCCCAGTCGAAGAGGTCGGGGCTGTCGTACTTGTAAGTAGGTGCGTTGAATCTACCTGGGATGGTGTTCGTTCTGAATAAATCGAATAAGAATTAGGATGTTGGTACGTAGTCTTGGATTCCTTGCCTTTTGAAATTGTGGAGATGTAGTGTGCGGAGGCGGAGTACTTCTCTTTCGCGGCATTCTAGGATGTCCATAGCTTTGGCGTTGGGTGCATGTCTCGTATGGGGTAGAGCTGACGATAGGGCGGGAACTTGGCTGCGAAATTTATCTTGTATTGGTGCACTATACATACTTCTTTTTCTCCGTGCTCAGGATCTGTCGAGCATTCACGGTCAAGCACTAACCGATAACAAGACCAAGATCATGAAGAAAGTCGGATACTTGAGTCCGATCACTAGGGATTTTTGAATCGAAAATCAACCCAATATGGCAAATCCTCCATGGTCGCTTCTGGCGGCTCATACACCCCAGCATTGACCTTCTCAAGCCAATACACAAAATACTCTCTGAAAAAATCGGGTATACCCCCATCGAAGAAAGAACCGTCTCCGCTAAGAGCCTTCAACGCCTCTACCACGTCAACGGCACCGTTCCTCTCGATGTCAATTTGACGACTAGATCTCGCTCTCCACTCACGCAATACAATCTCCTTGACGTTATTCTCTTCTACTTGCCTATACCATTGTTTCCAGAAGAGCATAGGACCTTTGTGCAGGAGAAAAGCGTTGACCCATGAGTCACCGCGACATATCGTTTTGCCACCTTTGCCGTCTTTGCCTTCCCAGTCGAACATGTCAGGCCCGTCGTATTTAAAGTGGTGGGACATGCGGGCGCTGTAGTCGCCGTTCGTTAGGACAGCGCCGAGGAAGAGGGCAATGGTTATTTTGAAATTGTCAATATCCTGCTTTTCTAGACTTTGAAGGTAGGCTAGACGTCGTTTCGAGATTTCTGTCTCACGACGCTGCAGCATATCGATGGCAGTATATCCGGATCGGAAGATTTGTAGTTTCAAGGTGCGGGTCAGACGCTCTCGAAATGGCTTTTGGGGTATCTTTGAAACTGGAAGTCGATATATCGCATATGAGACATCGGATAGAGTCTTAAACACTAGTAAACCATTCTCAACCCTTGCTCTTGCGCTATCCCCTCTTTCGCTCTCTGCTGGAATAGAGTAAAACTCCCCAAACAAATCAGGTGATCTTAAGCGGTATCTATCCACCAGAACGGAAGCAAAGTATCTGGGGACTAACGATTTCAGCCATTGGAAATCATGGACATTATTGCTGGTTGAGCGAAGGAGAAGACCCGTCTTAGGAAAGGTGTTGCGAGCTACTGATAGTGCGATATGTGTACTATTTGATATAATGAAAGCAGCGAGGTGGGGAGCGGTTTGTCGGAGAGAGAAGATATCGTGAACTTTGAGATATTGACTTATGAGGATTAGAAGATCGTCCGGTAGTGTAGAGAGAGATTGCATGGTGGTTTTCACGGAACGGCCTCTGTCCGTTGTGGTTACTTTCAAGAAATCAGCACACGCTGTTGAGAGCAAGACCACGGACAGTGGGGGAGGACGCTACGTAGCTCCTGATACCTTGTACAGCTACGTGCCTTACTGATCAGTCTAACTACTTGTCACTTAGCGCGCTTGGCGCATCAGGAGTGGTCCTCGACGACCAGACAACCTAAATCCAACAACTTCCCAGTCTTCCACATCGCTTATCAGTGGCTATACCACAAAAGTACCTGCCCCTACCCTTACCTTCCATCGAATCTGAAGGATCATCCCTAAAAATGTTAGAGCTTGAAGGATGTGATTAATGCCGTCTTGTTTGTATCCAGACAAAGGTCATGATACTAACGCCGGACACGAGATTCAAGACATTCACATGACCCTAAAGCATGGGCAGCCTTGAAACACAATCTTTTCCGTTGGCTTTTTCCTTTCTCATCGAGTAATTAAGATTGATGCCGAGCTACTACTCAGTAGTCCCAACAGTCTTGAGATGTCCGGTTAGACCCTGTTCGAACTTGTTGCTCGTCCTAAGCACACCTGCGATCTATTCATCAGGGATTTCACAATTTTATCAATACCATGAAAAGTACCATCCAGCAACTCATTGCCAAAGACGGCTACGCCTTACGAGTCCACAGCTTCCCAGAAAATGGAAGGCAGGCTTGCGAAAACTGCGCCGTATGGGCGTCTCATCCTTCTTCCAACTGAGCGTCAAATTAACATCCGTGTACCATGTGCCTCTCGCCAATTTGCCTTTCGGAGTTCCAACAGGCAAAGGCTCATCGCTGAAGTGGAGAATAAGGGCCCTACTGGTGCTCTCAGGTACAGCGTCACAGCAGTTGCCCAAACCTGCGAGTAGCCAACCAGATCCACCCAACAGCTGTGCCGCCAACATCGTCTTCCACCTTATCATCATCATGTTACCTTTCTTCAGCTTGCCAGATTCGTCATTGCGTCAACAGTAGCAGCCTAATATCCGAACGTGATGGAAGAGATGTTACCGCCACCAACTCCACTCATCACTGCCCCCATGATGACGATGGGCTTTGGGTCAGACGAGTACAGACAATCATACGGCTGATGTCTGAGAAATCCGCAGGCTACCAAGACGTAGCGCTAAATGGTCAAGCTGCCCAGTACCCTCCAAATGACTTCCGTTGGCGTTGAATATGAACATCGCGACAAATGTATGTCGGATTTTCAATCAATCGAGAGGCAAATCAGGGGTATGAAGAGTCGATCACTCCTATGTTGAGCAGGCCATCGGCCTAATGGATCATAGCAACCTGTTTCCAGCATACAACTCGAACAAGGTAGTCTCATTGGTGTGGTGATCAAGAGGCACAGCTGTTGGTATTCAGCCTGGAAAAGCTACGCTTGGGTGTGCGTTTTTTAGACTGGACAAGTTCACTTCAAGCCTATGGCAGAGAAACATCCAACACCTACACTGCACATGGAAGAAACTAGTGAATGTGCACGATTTGGTGAGGCTACGCACTGGCCATGCACATTCACAAGTTTCATCCACTGTGACTGGTTTAAAGTTTGTAGTAATGAGTATTGCAATTGCGGACGATGTATAAATACCTCTTCTCAAAAGATATCACGCCCATCAAACGATCAGCTTCCCCAAACTCTTTTTTGACTTTTGACAGATTATATCTCCCTTACTAGACGGTTGTTCATTTATTAAAAATGTTCTTCCATGTAGAGCTAAGCCTCATAATCATCCTCAGCCAGGCTCTGCATGTACTTGCTAGACCATACTTTTATATCGACCCAACCGGGCCGTTCCGCCAATGGCCTAACTCTGTTGTAGAATATTGTCTCGTAGGCTCTCACAACCAAGACTTTGTCGATCTCAGTAAGTGAAACCACTGCCTTTAGACGCATTAAAACTTTACATCTGTCAAAATCTTCATCTTGGCCTCTGAGTCCTGCATCTATTTTGGGATGGAAGACATCCAGAGTGGAGATGTGGAAAGGACAGGATCTAGTTTACTCGAGCACATCCAAAGACAAAAATCACTGACCAACCCTGCGCTATAGTGCTCAAAGCTGAAGCTAAGTGGTTTAATGCAATCACCCCAAAAGGAGAGACTCCTAAATCAAGCATACACGTCAGCTACGGAGCGACCTGCGAATATGACACGACAGGCGACTATCTTCATGTTACTCTGACCGATAAAAGGCGCGCCCAGTGCTCAATTGGCTACCAAGCTGGAAGTACTAGAGAAAAGCCCAAACAAACCATGGAGTTCGATATGGATCCTCGTTGGGGAACAGGCGACGCAGTAGCAAATCTGGCTCACGAACTTGGTCACGCATTTGGACTCTACCACGAGCATCAGAGGTGGGGTGCATGGCATCCAGACTTTATCGGGGGTAGGCCATATCCCCTCCTCAAGTTTCATTGCGAGAATCTGGCCCATTTTGACAGTAAAAAAGACAAAGTCACAGACGCCAAGTGCAAAAACCGGAATGATGCTATCGAGGCGGAACGCTTCAGTGCATTGGATTTTTTACCTTTGGAAGCGGGGACATCCAACAAACAGAGCACGAAATTCGATTGGGATTCTACCATGATGTACAGTAGCTATGCTGGCGCAAAAGTCGTTAATGGCAGGAGATACCCAACCTTGGTAGACTACAACGACGTCGAGTTGAAACCTAACTTGAATCCGTCGCCATTGGATGCTGAAGCAATCATTGCTTTATATCCTCCAGGCGCGGGATTGATCTAAGCACGTACGAGGTGTGATTTGTGGGTAGAAAAGTTGAGGAGCTGAGCAATATGGTGAATGCAAACAGGATTACAGACTTGGTGGCGTGATTGGGTGTCGAGGTTGTGGTATACATTCATTTAGACTACTGCAGACGCACATTTTTATTCCAAAAGACTACGAGTAGATAGCATCGAATACTATCCTTTATATTCTCCAATTTTAGATTGGAATGCAATATCACCCTTAGTCCATTTCTTTGACTTGAAGACGTACATTCTAGGAGAGATTTAACAGATGTTGCGATTACAGACACTCATGTTTCAAGGCGGGTTGATGAAAAATATGACTAGCGAGCCTGTAGATAAAGCCTAGCAAATGCAGAAAATGTGATTGATTCAAATACGATTGGATTTTGCTCCCATCATGAAACTTTTATCTCGACTTACTATTTAAAGCTGCTCTCAGCTGACAAAACGTCCCATTTAGGTTACCGAAGCGATGATTTAAAAGTGTGGAAATTTCTGGGTGGTTCAAATGTGGTCAATCCTACGCAGGTACCACAACCCGAGTTCCTCGTAGCTTGCCCATCATTCTTCCTCGGCTTTCATCATCCAGAAACACTCAACTGGCTCTATGAAATGATCAGTAATATTCTTTGAGACGTCCAAGCACACGACCATCGAATGATGGTGCTCCAAGACCACACGTCCGCGGGCGCGTTGTACTCCTAAATCAACCTCGGCTCATGATCTCCACGGGCATGACCGTAGATTTACCCAAGGATGACAGGTTTTTGAGCTACCTCGTACTTCCAAAGTGATTCCCATGCGCTTTTTCGAAAATCTAACGATATAGAAAAGGCCACACCTCCGCCATTTCTTCCTTGAAACGGGCATCAGCGACAGTATAACCACCACAATGCCTATTACCATGCCCAGTAACCGGCCAACGCTGGTCAGGCCTCCACACCCCGATTCTTCGCGCGCTGAAATAGAGAACACCTTGGAATTGACACAGTTAAATGATATCGATCCTGTAAATACCACGTTAACTGTGATGTCGGTTGTTACTGCTGACCCCTTTTTCCCAGGACCTATACACAAATACACAACCACTATGGCATCCACCTGGTGCTCGAGGTGTGTATGGCGGTGCCGTCATAGCACAATGTCTCGCTGCAGCCATGAACACAGTTCCCAAAAACTTCTCCGTACACTCGATGCATTGTTATTTTGTCCTAGCGGGAAATGCAGAGATTCCGGTCGTATATCATGTTGAGCATGTTAGAGATGGTCGGAGTTATATTACCAGGACTGTTCAAGCACGACAAAGAGCCAAGGTCATTTTTACAACAACCATGAGTTTTGTAAGAGAGGGTGCGGGCGGAAAGGAATTGCTTGAACACGCAGCAGAAATGCCCTTCGTGCCTGAACCGGACGAGACTCAACCTATGGAGAATGGCGGCACCCCTTTCGAGAGTCAGAGGATCGATATTTATAACAACGATTCGCCAAAGCCTCAAACCAAACGCACCCGGCAATGGTTGAGGGCCCGGGGAAAGATCAGTCCAGCCGGTGGGCATGAAGCGCACCTTGCTGCTTTGGCATACATGTCCGATTCATATTTCATTGGGACTGTCTCACGAGTGCATAAGCTCTGGCGAATACCAAAGCCACTGCCGCGGACTGCGAGGAATGGTAATGGTGGTCCGAGTGTAACAACATCTGTGAAAGAAGAAGACACTGTGGATGATGAGGATGTTGTGTCAACATTGCGAGCTGATGATACCTCTGTGGCAAGTGCTTCCCGGCCGAAAAAGGTACCGAAGGAGGTTGGCATGATGGTGTCGCTGGACCATACCATATATTTTCACAATCCAAGGGGGTTCCGAGCAGATGAGTGGATCTTTACTGAGAACCAAAGCTCTTGGGCGGGTGACGGTAGAGGGCTTGTTTCGCAGCAGATGTGGTCTCGAGACGGAAAACTAATTGCTAGCTGCGTACAGGAGGTATGTCGTCTATTTCTAAAACTAGCAGGATTTGAAACTAATTGTAAAATAGGGCCTGGTTCGGTTAAAGCAGCAATCGGAAGTCTCTTCGAAGCTATAAATGCTTCTGATCAACACGCACGAGACACGCTGGTCGCTGTAACAGATAACATGATAATGATTAGGTTCCCAGTAGAAACAGAATTAGACAGCAATGCCATAATACTGCAGACTGAACAGGATCGGAGGAGACTTTCATCGTGTGAGTCTATTGTCAAAGTTATCTCCTCCAACGAAATCGATGGTTCGAACCCACCACCCAGATGACACCAGATCCTTGGCAACCATCTCCCTTCCTATTCCGGCCTCCTCCTTCCAAATCAAGCCTTCGCCGCCCTTCATTTCGTCCAGAAACCACCCAACAAGCCCCACAATCACCTACATATACCTCTCTGTGCAGAAATATACCAACGCAATCCCTCACTAGTCAGGTGGTATTACCCGCAAGGATATACTTATCACGTAGGACATTACTAGGGTACTTAGTGCTCCATTCAAATGGCCGATCACCGACTGCGAATGACTCTACAATTCCTAAGCTTTAGTGAGGTCCTGATCCACCATGTGTGATGGTTTAGGTTCGTGCCCTGGCTAGTGAGGTAGACGTTCCGGGGAGTCTGCGGTATCAAATATCTCGCCTGAGATATCCCCAGCTCATGAGAGCAAACGTGGGAAAGCGCTTAGCGCGTCTTTTTTTGGTGTTTTCTTGCCTGCCATTATTTTCGCTCTGCTGTGTAGCACTTCCGTCCAGCGACGTATGTCGTTTTTGCTTAGCTAGATGTTCATTTATTTGATAAGCTTTTAAAGGTATTTTCGCATTCATCGTACCCGCCCGTTACTTCAAGGTAACTGAATTGGCATAAACAACAATGCGCAGATATCAATCCCATGCGAGTCTATTGGTGGTACGTTCCTACCTCTAACGATGATGAATTTTAGAATTAATTCTTTATGCAGAGGTCAAGGCGTTCCAAAGGATTTAAACACCAACAGAGAGGCTGTGCGTTGTTGGCCAATCAAGGTGGGTTTTAATCTGCAATAGCATGGACTAAGCCACGTTGCCTCGTGAAAATGCTTAGCCAATACCGGCTCCCCGACACGGTCTACCCAATTTGGATATGCATGGCACAATTATTCTTCTATACGACCTTTAGGCTTGAAGTTGATTGTTGATGGTACCATCAGCTCGACCGAATCAATTTCTTCACAGCGATTTTCTCACACAGACATTTTTCTTTCATGGGCAGTAATATTCAATCTTCTAAATCGAAGATTCGTGCCAGAATGGAAACCATTGAACGGTCATCAAAGTCTTTCCAAGTGATCAGAATATCGAAACAACCAGAAAATGCTCTCGATCCTTGTCCTGACTTTGATTTTATTCCACCTAGAGACTCGGACGAACTCTACAATGCGTTACGTACTGCTTTCCCAAAAGGCAGCACTCACAGGGAAAGAATGATGGAAGCCGTTATTGCCTTTGGAGCAAGCGAGACCGATGTCTCAGGCGAGGTTACTGGACTGAAAATTCCACCATCGATGGGATTGCCCACAGCTCTCAAAGGAAATAGGCCAACCTCCGCCCCAGTGATGCATCAGACTACCTCAGAATGTTCTGCCGACCATCATCCTGATAAAAGACCATGGCAACACATGACCTCTTCTTGGAGTAGTGCAACCGAAGCTTGCAAAGCACGTCCTAAAGCACCAATGACAACAAGGCAGCGGACCGAGTATCGGAAGCGGCGGGAGATAGGAGCTTGTGGCGAATGTAAACGGAAAAAGAAGAAGGTATCGATGATTGAACTCCTCACATCCTGACTTGTTTAATAACAGTACGATGTTTAGTGTACCCACGTGCCGTCTCAGAGTAATGGCCATAACCATTCTGACAAGGCAAAAGAGTCGCATATAATCAAACAGTCAGTTACTGCCAACAGCTCTCAACTAGTGACTAAGTTCTCGCAGACCTTCAGCATCGTTTACAGAGCAGATGAGCATACCCAGCGAGCCTGATTCACTTAAACTCTGTATTGATAGTACTAAATTCCGCACAAACAAAGCGGCTTCCACAATGAGTCAAGATTCCATAACACATACAGCATCAACGGCACCGAAACCACAATCCACACTCAATCTTATGCACGATCTATCCGAAACTGCGCATCCATATCATCAACAATAAGACCTTTGGGGACAACTACTAGATGAGCAAGATCCTGCAACTACTCTTTTGCCAACGATTTTCGATCCCGCATATATACTGCCCAGCGAGGACGTCATACCACTCACGAACATGTCCGA
The DNA here is from genome assembly GCA_010583015.1 of Tothia fuscella. Taxonomy (NCBI): domain Eukaryota; kingdom Fungi; phylum Ascomycota; class Dothideomycetes; order Venturiales; family Cylindrosympodiaceae; genus Tothia; species Tothia fuscella. The sequence goes on along the minus strand of MU007036.1, from coordinate 254,620 downwards.
CTTCGATCAATCGCTTGAAGATGATATCGGATGGCTAGCAAAACCCACAAAATTCTCCCCATCCTCTTCTCCTGGTCCAGTATATTTCAAAGATGATTATGAATCAACTCACGACTGTTGTAATCCAAAGGATACATGGTCTACAGGAGATGCAAGCAATATCATAAGCGAGCTCTCAACTGTGTTATTCCATGTACCATGTCCGACAAATAAGCCATCACACCTGCCACCAGGTGATCAATGGACGGGTTCAAAACCGAGTTGGAACGAATGTTATGGTGATGATGTTAACCTATATCCCGAGTCAAGTTCACGCGACTTCTCGAAAGACATGCCCATCGAACGCAAAAGGAAGCCGTACACAGCTAAGGCTGGGCGTGTTAGAGTTTACGATGATAAAGAAGGCTGGTCGTACGCTCCTCTCCACGTGATAGAAATGCCTGAAACTTCTCCGGTCAAAGCCACCCCATCCCTCGGTGCTGGCAGCAATACTTCAGTGCGAAGTGTTATGACACTTCCAAACTACAAAAGGGGTCTTCACAAGACAAAGTCTCTTTCGACTCTAAAGGGCGAGCGAGGAGGAATAGATGCGGTGCCAGATTTCTCCAAGGACCACGACGTCGAATACCGATGGCTAAACGAGGAGATCGAAGCACTCTACCAGAGAGAACAAGCGGAACTTTATGGTAATCTTTCATCTCAGACATACAGGGAGTTCTCCAAAAGCAAACAAGAGAATCGCGGTCCTGTCCCACAGAGCTACGAAAATGGAGATGTTAGTGGTTTAGCGGCTATTCTTCAGACCTTGGAATTATAGTCAATCACATCTATTCGTCAAGAAGAGAGACTACTAAAGGCTTACAAAAGCCAAATGCTGACCAACGCGGGTAAATCGCAATTGTACATTGCTGCGGAGCAATGGCTCCTTCCAGCGTGCTACGTATCGGCTGCACCCGCTTTCAGATCGCATGTTCGCAGTCGATCAGCATCGTGTCGACCAATTTGAATGAATTCATGCGGTCTGAATCGCACAGCGAAGATTCTGGCTATTCTTGAGACATTATAGCACAAACACTGCTTCGTACGACACAAAATACTCAGCCTCCGCACGCCGCACGGTACTACGTTGTACCATTGCGCCGCCGCCGAGCGCGGTCTACCTCAATTGGTTCGTCGTTCCATTCGGCAAGAAAGAAACTATTGAACCACTTTGATAAAGCACTAACAATCAAAACCTGTCTCGAGGCCACTCAGTTGCTGCCATTCCCCTCAGTTTCCCTCTATGGCTGACTCAGTATCATTTCCTTTGACGTTCAGGGTGGTTCGTATTCCCATAGATCCAGACCTTTCCCTCGATCCTTGTCCTGAGTTTGACTTCGTTCCTCCTAGGGAGTCGGATCAGCTGTTCGATGTGCTGTGCATTGCTTATCCCAAAGGGATAACTCATCGAGAGAGGATGATAGAAGCAGTCGTCGATTTCGTTAACAGCGAGAATAAAATGGCGGCGACTGACCTCACAAACCAAGCCCCTCTGAGACGTCTCATGATCCCGTCTCCCGGCCTTTCAGCCTCGACATTATCTGTTGAGAAAGCTGAATTGGACGTGGAACTGAGCGAAAGCATTGATAAGGAGCCCTGGCTACAAATGACGTCTTCGTGGAGGAGTACACATGCGACCAACAAAGCAAGGCCGAGGGTGCCCATGAATTCTAAGCAACGAGAGGAGTATCGTTATCGAAGAGGGATTGGAGCTTGCGGAAACTGCAAACGAAAGAAGAAAAAGGTAGTTTCGCAAATCTAGCATAGGTAACCAGCTGACGGTGTTTTAGTGTACGCATTTCCCAACTGATAGTCAGTCGATGCCTAAAGCTAGCGGTAAGCTGGAACCACCACGATGTAGGTCAATATTTTTTTGATGTCAACCGTTGTACTGAATCCAAACAGAGTGACCGATAAGCTCTCAAGTAGGACCGCTGTGGAAAACGGTCTTCGTGTGGAGCTAAGAGACCAAGTGACCGATTGTCCGAATATGAATGCCGTACCGATGGCTGATGTAGCGCGCTACTCTGAGGGTCGTCTTTCCCCGTCAACACTCACATCCATCGCCACTAGCGAAGACGGGGCTGAAGTAAACCCACCTGAGGTTGAACAAACCAATGCGGTAACGGTAACAGTGCAGCAGTTGTGGCCGTATCAACAGTTAGAAAATCCAATTACGCTTGCGCCAGCCTTGGAATTTTACGAGGACAATATGCCTCAGCTCCACACCGACTTGGATACTAGCGACCCGAATTTTGACCCATATAGATATGCATCGCTGGAAACCCACTTTCCCTTCGATGACCGAGCTGGACTTGGTGCTCTTGTCAGCAACGACAGGACGACCACACAGCGTTCGACTTTCAAAATTCCCGATACCATGTTGAAGTTCTTGCACAGACATATACCCGCCAGCACTTTTCGCAAGACGCCCAAAGGTCATCACGGACAGCCTCCAATTCCTCCACTTCCGCCCCCCAGAAGGCGATGTGTACCTGCAGGCCTTGGGACCAGCGATCCTGGAGCTCATGTGTCCATTCCTAACAGAGCAACGGTCGCTGCACCACCCCCACCTCCTAAGCCAAACAGACTGCGAGGGGCACCCTTCAGATCTGACTATGCTCTCCATCGCCATGTTTCTCCTCTCCCAGAATCGGATGAAAGAGGACCGCATGAAGCATCCCTAGACGTCGAGTCAGCCACTGGAACTGATTCAATGGGCAGGATGACCTTGATTCACGACCATGTGGACGCCAGAGACTGTGCTGCTGCATTATTACCTCCTCCGAAAACTTCATCCAATCGGTCATCGTCCAATGAATCAGCAAAGTGCTTTTCCAGCAAGGGATCCGTACTATCAAGGAGCGAAGGACTACACAACAGAGCAAAGGCGCCTAGTCTCCATGCTGGATCCCAGCGGGGTGTCAAATGCTATTCTTACCTAGACCGTCACAGCGAGAATGTGTTGAGAAGAAAGAATAAGGAACAAGTTTCAGAGCCATCAAAAGCTATTGCCAAAGACAATGAATTGGCTGCTGGATTTCAGCAATTAAGCATCAACCCAGCTAGAGCCACAGCATCACTGAAAGATGGTGCTTCAGAGCTCACCACGGAAAATAACATTTCTTGGTCTGATAACCAGCCGAATGTTTGTACCGCCTTGTTAGATTAGTCTTTCGAAAAGTACCTGCATTTGATAAGTTGGGATGGCCTCTTCAAGTTCCGACTTGGTGGAATTCATCGAAGGAATGACAGCTTCTGCCTGCGAAACTGTGCCCGAATTTGTAGTTGTAAGAGTAAATTCTAGGAAATGAGCTTTGGCCATCAGCAGTCTACTTTGCACTTATGTTATAACCATTAACGTCTGCGATTCGCGAACTGACGACTCTGTCATCAGCTGCAGAAAGTGATAGGAGCCCATTGAACAATGGACAATTTCATGCAACACTTTCCGATGGCTTACATTTGACATCCCATATTTCCACGTTCTAGTATTATGCTTGAACAAGCATGTATATTAGTAGGATTTATTCATTCTACCTCACAGCGGCAACAACCCCTGCATTAGGAAAGGGAAGCGCCGTTATTCCCGCACTGGGGCCTCAATGGAACGTCATGTCATTCACATCATTATTGTTTCGACCCGTCTTCTGCTTATAGTTGTGTTATCATATTTCTGTAGGAGTCTGCCCTTCGTATTGTTTCTATATCTATCCTTGTCGCCTCCCTTTTTTTCTGTGTCCAATGCCTTCCAAATCGCCTTTTCCCGATTTGGAAATCCCGAATGTAGATCTTTGGGGATTCATGTTTGAAAGAAAGCATAAAGATTTTCCAGACTCTAAAGGTATATATTACCGCAGGTGGTAAAATCTGATGCCATCTTCTTGACATCTCGGCAGTTATATATCGATCCGTTGACTCTTCACGGCACTACACCTTTGCCGAAGTAAAAGCAGCGGCTATCGCGTTTGGAGAAGGCCTTCGTGGACTATGGGATTGGGAGATGAATGATGTTCTAGCGTTGTACGCACCAAACGACATTGATATACCTGCAATCATTTATGGGACCTTTTTCGCGGGCGGAATAGTAACTCCAGCCAATCCTGCCTACTCAGCAGATGAACTGGCCTACCAACTATCAAATTCCGGAGCGAAAGCCATAGTCACGACAAAACAGTTCCTCCCGATCGCATTGAAAGGCGCTGAACAATGTAACATCCCGAAAGATCGCGTAATACTGCTGGGCGCTGAAAAAGACGAAAACCATGTCGTCAAGCATTGGAGTAGTATTTGTAATATTTCGAAATCGACACGGTACCGCCGGCGGAAAGCAAACCCAGAAAAAGATCTCGCATTCTTAGCTTACTCTTCAGGAACGACTGGACTACCAAAAGGTGTCATGCTTTCACACCGGAATGTAGTATCGGATGTATTGATGATCGAAGGAGCGGTTGGTAAATGGTACAATCACGAATCAGACAAGTTTCTGGGAGTACTGCCATTTTTCCACATTTATGGTCTTACCGGTTTGGTTCATCAGATCCTGCACCGGGGAATTGAGCTTGTCGTTATGCCTGCTTTCAATATCGAAGTATTTCTCAATGCTATTCAGGAGCATAAGATAACATTTATATATGTCGCACCACCTGTGATCGTGCGAATGGCAAGAGATCCAATTGTCGAGAAATTTGATCTGAGTTCAGTCAAGATGATCACGAGCGGAGCGGCTCCGTTGACGAAAGAGTTGGTGGATGCCGTTTGGAAAAGGCTCAAAATCAAGATCAACCAGGCGTATGGGTTGAGTGAGACTTCACCTATGACCCATACTCAGGTATACAACTTCCCATATGGCCAAACAGCTCACTGCTAACGAGGATGTAGCCTTGGGATGAGTGGTACTCCTCAGTTGGCTCAGTAGGCAAGATGTTTCCCAACATGACAGCTAAATACATATCAGCGGAAGGGGAAGAGCTCGGTCCTGGCAAATCCGGAGAACTTTGGTTGGGAGGACCAAACATCTTTAAAGGGTAAAAGATCCAGACTGGATCGGTATGATACCTACTGACACTTTTAGGTACTGGAAGAACGAAGAAGCGACGAAAGATTCACTTACCCCAGATGGTTATTTTAAAACCGGCGACGTAGGCTACCAAGACGAATCCCACAATTTTTACATAACAGACCGCGTAAAAGAACTCATCAAATACAAAGGCTTCCAGGTGGCCCCAGCAGAGCTGGAAGGAAAACTAATGGACCATCCTAATGTAGATGATTGCGCCGTGATCGGTATCCAAGACGAAGAAAATCATACAGAAATCCCGCGTGCGTATGTCGTACCTGGCGGGCATGGCAAAGAGGAAAAGCACGCGAAAGAAATTGTGGATTGGATCCACGAGAAGGTGGCAAACCATAAAAGGCTACGCGGTGGAGTGGTATTCATTGACGAGGTACCCAAGTCGGCCAGCGGGAAGATCTTGAGAAGGGTGCTCAAAGATAGAGTCAAGGAAGAGGCCAAAGGCAAAACTGTCAAAGCTAAGCTGTAAAGGAAGTGTGGTTTGTACGACTGTTTCATTATTGTTGCAACATCTTGTTGAATGCGTTATTGTATTATCATTGTATGGGTATTATGCTCAAGTGCAGGCCGTTAACAAAGATCCTCAGATATTTCATCCTCGCTACAAAATCTGTCCTATCTTTACCGTTGATGTCCTGCTCGGCACATTCCCACAGCCGGTTTCCTGGGATCAAGTGATCTTCTTGAATCTATTGACATTCGCTGTTGTGCTGGAGTCAAAGGCTCAGTCCCAGTCGTGTAGACTGAGCTGGTATGCTGCTTCTGTTCGGCAGTTGAATCGACCTGGTCGCGAAGCACGTGGAGTGCATCTCTATCAGCACTTACACGCTCGCGAGCAGCATCGACGACCTCTTTCGTAGATTGAAGAATAGCAAGTGGCTTATCTGCGCCGGCTGCATAGATCGGAACTTGGCGAAGACAGGACATGACAGCAGTCATGAGCTTGTTGCGTCGGGTGGCGGGGAGGACTTCGTTGGCCCAATTAGACTACATTCTGTCAGTGAGCGCCAAAGTGAGTATGAACGGAGTAGAAATACTTTATGCATGACGCCAACCAGTAGCTCGATGGACTTCAGATTTTTGACTTCCATAATTTGAATTTCGACATCTGGGAAGAAGTCTCTCTTATTTTCTGGAGCAATGACAAATGCCTTTAGTTGGCCCTTGAGAACCTCGATATCCGCAGACGAAGTTTCAGCATGAATGGAAACCGAGACGTGCTCCTTCATGGCCTTACTCCTGGCAACATTTTTTATCTAGCTGTCGTTGTTCTTGATATTAGAGATCTGGACCACGCGGTTATTGTCAACGCGTTTGAATTGGGTGTAGAGGAGAGAGATGTGTTCGACGACCATGTGGACATCGGCAATCAGAACTCGGTCATCAACGTCGTAGGGATTGACGAAGAGAAAAATGCAAGAGCCGATGAATTCAGTGACAGTGGTGGAGAGGGCGAAACCAAAGGCTGCAATCTGGCTTCCGATACCCAGCAAATATTTGGAGAAGCTGCTGTTGAAGAAGGCGGCTGTCATCTGGTCAGCACAAAGAGCTTTCGTGGAAGGAATCACACTTACCATAAATGAGACCAATAGCAATAAGAGCAATGGCGAATAGGAACCGGTCCAGAACTTTGACCGCCTGGCCAACATCGTGCACAGACCTAGCGATGGCCTTACGTTCGACGGCAATGACTGTTACCATCATCACCATTTCATCGAGTGAGATGTCACCATTTTGGTCGGCATCGAGAGTGTTGAACATGTCCTCTGCTTCGTCCTTGCGACACTCGCCCATAATGTCGTAGATATCTTGTCGTAACAACGCGTCTTTGCCTTCTTCGACCAGTGAAAGCCAAAGTCGACGCCCAAGAGCTTGACTAGATGTTTTCATCTCTAGGGCATCAACAACAACGTTGTGAGCAGCAGTAGGATTGAATAACTGAGATCCAGTTATTTCACCAGCAACATTCACCGCAGCAGATTGCACGCTTTCCCCTAATCAAGCTACTTTGCCAATGAGTTCAGCGTTAGCTTCTTCATTCTTGCCATTGCCCCTATCGACGCCGGTAAGTATAATGTAATCTTCGTTCCTAAACTCCGGGTAGTAAGCTGGGAAAAGAGTGACCGATGCTGCGTATAGAGAATCCAGCATGGAGACTTTGTGTTTCGACTCGTTGACGCGGGCGTTAAACTGTCGGCGATGATAATTGATGGAGATCAACTGAATAATAAGCTTCTCGGCAAGAATGAGCGCTGCCACGGCAATGCTTGCCAAAAGAACCTTGCGGAAAGTGGTCACCCAATGGAAGGTATTGCCGTGGTCAAATACAGTGATGACCGGCACGGTGGCCCACAGGGAGATACTCCAAAGCATAAATGATATCGGTATCTCAAGAGCTCTGATCACAAGACAGTACTTTCGGGTGCCTGAACTGACGAAACCGCAGAGGAATCTTTAGTTGATAGTTAGTATGTAGGTTCCAAACATCTGTTAGGATGAGCTTACTGAAAGACAAATGGTAACATCTGCGCAAGTAGCTTTGTGATCCAGAGACCTGAGAAGTTGAGTCAGTCTGGTTCTGAAAAATGCGAGGCAAATACTCACACCACCACATGACCTCTAGCCAGATAAACAAACCATGAGGACGGACTCCACCAGCGCGAGCGTTGGCATAGATAGTAGCAAACAGTGCTGGGGGAATAGCGAGAGCAATAGAGAGCGGGAGAATGTAAATGAGGTTTCGTGTAATGACATTGAAGTCCATTATTTTGGCGTATATTTGTCCCAACCTATTGACAGAATCCTGTTCGCCGTCGTAGTTTCTCTCCTGTGTTTTCGCCATATTGGCAAGAGTCTTTCTCCTTCCGAATATGGTCATCTTCAAATCCTCGCCGCCTTCGATCTGGGAATTTCGCATGCTCGTCACATTGACTTGCGATCCCTTCTCGCTGATTGGCATTTGTACATAAACATCTTTGGACATGGTGGGCATTTAAACGGAATGGGACACGTAAAAGGAAATAGAAAAGGACAATGTTTGGTTCGATGTCTGATTGACAACCGTGAAGTTGCACACGACCAGATGAACGAAAAAGACGAGAAGAAGGTGCAACTGATCAAAGGAACGAGCAACGAGATTTTTGATATTCCTTAGAAAGAGGAACTGGACCGCTTCTATGCCATGCAGGAGTTGAATTAACGATAAAATCGGCAGAGCCGTGACGAACTACTCCCTTCTTGAATTAACCAGTATCGACTTTCCCATGGATGCACATTCTAGTCTCGAATCGAATGATAGCCACACGCGACAGCGCGCAAGCGAATTTCCTAATCAAGTTTACATTCTCCTCCTCTCCGAAAAGGGGTGGTGGAATAGCTGTGGCTAGGTCCCGTTTCGCTCCGCACTTGCTTTTGCAACAAATCTTTGACTAGAATACAATGATTTCTGCAACTGTGTTATTCTGAAGAGAGAAGCTGAAAAAAAATCATGAGCTGATTCAGTTTACCTCTGTGCAAAGATCATCAAAAGGTGCGGTCCTTCCTAGAGATGTTGTTGAAGGAGGTTGAATTTGGAACCCTGACGGGAGCTACAAACAGAAACGCCACCATTTGGATAAGGTTAACATCCAGCTCGGCTCGAGCTCCAACGATCAACTTCTTGAATCGTGATAACATTCAGAGTGAGGCAAGCAGAATTGATCAACAGCTTAAGAACAAAACTCTAGACGATCACCACCTACAACTCGATCCCGCAATCCGAGCGATAGAGCTTTCGCGAAAAGCGAGCTTCATCCAGGTTGCGGTCTCAGTGTGTCCACGCCAGAGTACGCCCGTAACAAGGTTGATCTCCCGAGGAGCCCCATAACCCACGTGCAGTCCGTGAGGATCCCTATAAATAGTGGCCCAAAGCTGCAGAAGCTGCAGAAAGCACACAACAAAACCTTATCACCTCAGGCATCTGTGAGAAGGTAGCACTTCGCCTCTGATTAATGATAGTTTCCAGTACAAAAGTATAGGCCAAAATCCAACGTGGGCTCTAGACACACTCTTCATTCGATTTACCAATCCCATCAGAACGATCCTGAAAACTGATAGTTCTGATCTTAACCGTTGGTCTTGCGGATGAGCTTGACACCATACTCGTAGGACTTATACCGGCCCTGAGAGCTTCCCTCTTGTATACATCTGTCATGGAAATAGTCTTCCCGTTCTTCTCAGCTTCTGCCATCTCACGTGCGAAACTATCATCCGTTAACGTAGTATTACCGCTATTCCCCAGGGCATGATCTGCAGCAACGCTGTTAGTGGTGGTAAAGGGATCTCGAAATTTACTCTCTTGAGAAACGGACGTGCTGTCAAAGCCAGCGATGCTTGAGCGCATGCGAGATGTGGCGATATCGGTAAGCTGGTTCAGGATGCGAAACTCGAGCTTCAGCTTTGTGGAATAGACAAAAGCCTTTTGAAATCCATTATCAGCATAGAAACAGTGTGTGCCAGTAAAGCGTTATCCTTGAGACGGGATGTGCTGACCTTGTACAGAACTTGTACCTCGTAGTATCCAATAAATTCCATGATAAGTAGACTTATGTCTAGGATGACGATGAAGATATTGACATAAATTAGATGTCGTAAAACTTTCCGACCTGCGTTAAGAAGAAGACGTAGGGATTAGCATACCGCCTCTAGAAGAAGTTGAAGTTCGACGTTATGCCGCTAGAACCGTTTCCTTTTCCATTGCCTCATGGCGTCAGCATTCCCGCATCGCCTTCACGGATTCCAGACTGAGCCATCTCGCCATGGGAAAGAAAAAAACCCTAACGGCACTCGATCTTACCATATGCAGTGCTCTTACCAGGCTCACTCTTCCACCGCTTTCCTGTCCCCAATGCAGAGAGAACGCTTCCCCTCCTTTCCTTCTGTGGTGGTGGGGTGGCGTGAAAATCTGGCTTGAGCATGCCTGTTACTTCATAGACATACAATCCGGATATAATCAGTTCTTGTACAAAGTACAAGCACAATTGGAGCCGTTCCCATACATAGTACGGTCTATTGAAAGGGCCGGGATTTGCGGACGAGGCGCCAAAAACAAAGACAGTAGTGGGAACATTGGAGATGAACCAGTTGGCTATGATCATCCAAAGAATTCCTCGAAGAACACGAGGCCGGGAACAGACAAGATGGAGCCTATGGAGCAAATTAGTATTGAATCATCTCCTCGTCCACACAATAGTTTGTTCGATCTTTCCTACCGCGAGTAGAGAACAACATTCTGTCCCGTCACCATTGTGTGCCACCCATAAGCGATCAGAGCAATCGCTGCCCAAACATTAGGGTACCCTTGTATGACCCCAAAAATTTGAATAGCAGTCCTAGCGTATAGGGAAATATTCCTGTTGTGGAGATAACTAGACTCCAGAAGTAAAGTCCCTTCTTTTGACGAAATCGAATAAATATCGCGACAAGAAGCTCCATGGCGTTGAAAAGTGCGATTCCGGCAAAGGAGAAGAGAACGCGCTCGATTGTGCGGGTCGTGGTGAGAGTCGTGTTACCCATGCCATAGTTTGGCATTGTGAGAAGAATTCTGAGAAAGGTGTGCAAATAGCTACAGCGAGCTTGTGAGGTTGCGAGTGGTGAAGAACCTAAGAACGGTATGCCAGTATATAAAAATGAATTCGTAGGTGGTCTTGAAGGTATAGGGTAACCCAGGGTAGGTTGCTGAACAGAACGACTGATAATTTTGCTCCCGTTTAAGTCACCAAAATATACGCCTAGACTCAATCTCAATCTTTGGATCTCTTGCCTTGTTGATGCTGGAAGGAGCTCAGCACTCTGTGCTATAGGGTAGTTCCCCAAAAATGAAGATAGATTTCGATCGATACAACTATTACGCTTGCGGACTATACAACTACAGCGCATGACTGCAATATGATTTGGGCCGCATCTCTGCAATCGGTGGCTTGATGTGTGCATTTCGAGGCGGCGTTGCTGTTACAACAGACCTCGAACAAGGGGGAAGCTGGCCAGGTGAAACACATTTTTGGGTTTCGACGTTTTTCATGCTGGAATGCAAAAACGTTCCAGAACTTCAGCTAGTCACAATCAGCCAAAGCCGTTCTCTATAGCAAAGCTGTTTTCGGGGTTTAGTAAAAATGTTTCGTTTGTATGTGTTCTCCACGGCTTAAACTCTCATGCCGTACCTTGGTTCAAGCGAAGGAAGGAAGGCTGTTCAGTACATCGATTCATACGACCGCACAGAATGCTCTTATGCTATTGTGGGGTGAATATACCATTCGTAAACCCAGGAGTGTTAATCTCGTATGTTTCAAAACCTTGTTACTGGTTATCCATGAACAGAACAAGTCATTTCGCAGCAGGAAACTCATTGCAGTATCGATCCTCGACACAATGAATCGTTGCCTGCACTTTATACTTATAAACAAGTGTTCGTGGGAGAGTAGCTACAATTAAGATTCTGTGTTGCCCGCCTGTGCTTGATTGGGGGAATAAACCAAGTCAACGACCATTTACATCGTTCGTCGCACTTGAGTATCATTTACAATCTTCTGAGAAAAGCAGGGAGATTTATGAGAAGGATTTTGATTTATTTCGGGTTCCTTGATGATGGAGCTCTCTTCTCTTGGTGATGGTTAGCAGCGGGGGAGAGCAAATGTGGTTGAAGTCGACACCGACGTCAGCGTCATCTCAAATTTGAAACACGCGACATCTTTCTCTGGGCGACAGACAACACAACATACTTCTTCTACTATTTTCTCACGCCCAGCCGATGATGAACAAGTACTTCTGACAAGAGAGCAAGCCACTTTTGACAACAGAGCAAGATCGCTGAATTGAATTTACAAGAATCAAATCAACTGCAAAACTCTTTCCCACACACTAAAGCATGTCTCGCTTCGCGCAATACGATGAAGACTCCAGGCGTCTTCCCGAGGGAATGACCCGCGTAGGGTACGACGCAGACACGGAACGATACTCCTTCCAAGACCGTGATGGCAATTATTGGGAAGGCCCACCAGGTTCAAGATACGGCACACTACGACCTGTAGGCCACCATCCTCAAGAAAACGACGAGACAGACCCATTTCTCGGATCCCCACCACCTTCTGAACAGCATTTGGACCATTATCAAAAAGAATCATGGCGGATGATGATGCCATTCTTCTTGCTATGCGCTGTCTTCTTACTCGTTGTCTTTTGGTGGGTCGGTCGGTCGAGCGACGATGGTACACCAACTCCAGCCCCTGTTGTTTGTTCTGAGCATAGCATTACGTATGCCATCAAAAAGGGAGACACTTGCTGGGATATTGCAAGAGCGTGTGGGTCGACCGTGCAAGATTTGAACAGAAAAAATAGTGGGTTGGATTGTGCTAAATTACACATTGGCTCATCGATATGTATACCGAAGACTGCTTAATACAAGAAATGGATTCGAAATATGGCGTTCAAGGACTGGATATGATATCAGGTGGCTGTATGGGCTCAATGACTGCGTTCCGGAACGAGCGTTACCAGGAAATACCGGATTGGCATGAGAAATGGTTATTGAAAATAGTTACTACCTCTGTGTATGGTTGGACTAGCTTGACTCGTCATCTGATAGCAGTTGAAAACACCGACCTTTCTGCAAACCGCAATTCCCAGAAAGAAACACAAGCAATCAAAACTGAAAACGATATCATGTATTCGTTAAGTAAGATCATGGTAGCTCCCAAGCCTGATTGCTGCATATCATTGTATCTTGTGGCCACATCATGGCACCACTGACTCGAAAGCGCAAATGTGAGGATAACGAGGCAAAGTTGGAAGGTCTACTCCTTACTCCGAGGCAACAGCGCAACACTCCGAAGCGACAGCGCAAGGAAGCCAGTACCATCACGCGAGCAGATAAAACTGATTCTCCCAGAAGGCGGCTAGACATAACGAGTTTCAACTATCTCCATCTACCCCGAGAGCTCAGGTATCGTATTTTGGGTCTAAGCCATGCCTACCATCATTGTTGCTAATGTTCCTGACAGGGATCAAATTTACGATTACCTCCTACAAGACGCTTGTGCCAAGCCATTGATCTTCCTGCCCCACCTCGAAGATGACTTCAGACCTCCTCTATGCCCCATCTTGCCTATCAGATTCATGCTGGCTTGCAAACAAGTCCACCAGGAACTGTTGGCTACGTACGGAATGAAAGGTAAATTCAAAATCATACTCGACAAAAACCCACAGTACTACTATGGGGTGAAGGGAACCAATGATCCCCTCCAGATGCGCCACTTGTGCAAACAAAATCCACGAACCAGGCCCCGAAAAGATATTGACGGTTGCAAATTCGCTGATTTAGTCAAACACGCCTTTATCCAAAATCTGACCGTATGGATCGAGCTTAGTAGTGACGGATTTAACTTAATCAACACATGCAACATAGAATGGGGTTTTTTGAAAAAGATGAAAACCTCAAAACTATTAGAGTCCTTTTCCCTTACATCATTATACCATCAATTCGATACCATCCAGATCGACCCCGTGTGGATGTATCGACATCATCGCCTCCCTTTTTGGGCCACATCATTCATCTTTTGCGCGCTATACCACGATATGTCACAGTGCATTGGGACCTACCGGACAATCCCATGGAAAGCCCAATCTTGACCACCAAGGCATATTGCCCCAAATCCCTCATTGATCCAGCAACAATACCTTACTCTCCTTACACTGGCAATTGCTACATAGTCGGCGAGCGAAATGAAGAAGAGATTGGCAGGCTGTTGGCTCTGAAGCGTGAATATCGTATCCGCTATGGGCCACAACATGTCCTTGATGGGAGAGAAGTGGAAAAGATTGCTCAAGAATATGGCTTCTTGCGTGGTATGGGTACTATGGACGACTCAAAAGAAGACGAGCAAGAAGGTGTCGAATAGGTGTTTTGAAATAATATGTCAAGATCATAAGCTGTTCGTCACTGTTCGGTAATGCGTATTTCCTCGGCCTCGCATAGCCGCCACTTACACTTACCTGATTGAATCACGCGAATACAACTTCATGATTGTTGAAATCTGATTGTGAACACTAGTGCTACGGCGCTTGCCATCGACAAGCAAGTGGGCAATACGTTTGGCACACGCTGACGGCATTTAAAACCTCCAGCAGAGCTCATACACATCACAAATCCAATGGTCCCCGTCACTGGGAAGCGCAAAGGCGATATTGAGGAAGAGAATGCTGACGCCAAACGTCCACGCATAAGTCAGGAACGAAGGGAGGGGCGGTTACGCAAATTACCAGAATCACAAATGCTCATGTTGTATGCAGGAACAAAGACACCACCACTTTCAATTTCCAGGCGTTACCCCCAGTATTAAGGTATCTATCTTCGAATTCTGAGATAGATACATCACATGCTGACTACCAAAATTGCAGAGAGCAGATATATGAGTTCCTTTTGGAAGAAGCATGTGCGAGGCCTCTCATATTTCATTTCCTGGATCTTGCCTCCGAATTCCCAAATTCTCCATCTCTTCCTATTGGTTTCATGTCTACACGCAAGCAGATCCATCACGAATTGATGACCATCTTTGGAAAGAGAGGGAAGTTCAAATTGATTTTTATCAATGGCGAAACTCTTTACTTGGCCAGCGGTCTTATAGATCATTGTGACTTGCGCCATGCTTGCGCCGTAAATCTAAAAGACCCCTTCAAACGTAAACGCATCTTCACTTGTCGATTTAGAAATTTGTTGAATTACGATTGTATCGAAAACCTAACAATCTGGGTTGGTATAGAAGGAATTGGAATGGGCTATATTGGACACTGGAACTCATGCATCATTGACTGGGGCTTCTTGAAAACAATGAATACGGGTTCTTTTTCCTTGCAGGAAGAATCCGCCAGCGAATCATGATTGGCGTAACAATCCTACTCTTCTGGGCCATATCATTCAGCTTTTACAGGCCTGCCCGAAGAGCGTAACCATTGACTGGAATATGCCTCGCCAACCTGATGAGGTTCCAACTCCCATAACACAGGCAGATGCATCAAAGAAGAAATTAGAGGGTTTGCATTCGGTCCAAACGGGAAATTGGCTCTCTATTAAAGAGCATGGGGAGGAAGGCCATCATAGAATGTTAGTAAGCCATCGTGAATATTACGTGCGATATGGGCCTCAATGGGTTGTAGATCCTGGAAAAGTTAAAGAAATAGTGGAGAAATACGCATTTCTCCGTGGTAAGGATGTATCAGATGGGGTGGAATCGAGTGTGAAGGCGGATGGCGAACAGGCAACATGATCAAGAATGAAGTACGCTCTAGTGGTACAGTAGGACCTGATTTTTTATTTCTCCCTGTCATCTCGTTGTGTCTGAAAATCTTCGTCACCATCACACTGAGCTCCTACATCACACCTTCCAACTATCATATCGTCATTAGCTGCCTCTCAAGAATTTCTTACAGCTATTAACATGCAGCAAGCCCACTCAAAGCATAATTCGCACAGTGAACCTCATGTATGCTTACCGGACTTTCTGCTCACTATTGATTCGGAGTTCCTCTTCTATCAAGTTAGCACTACCGCTTTTCCTTAATCAACACTGCAACATGATTCCACAATACAGGCCACGCATTTTCCTAGGAAGGATCATATCATGAAGAGATCCAGCAATCAAAGTAGAGGCAGAGGTAGGGAGAGAATCGGCGTTGGAGCGCTCATTGGCACGTAATCCAACGAAAGCTTACACCTATATGACTAGATGGTTGCGTCCCTCGTACAAGTGTCCTGTTCTTTTTTGGGGACTTCTGAGCAGTTTTTCTGCTACTATGTCAAGCTTGTATCCGCCGCTTGAATATGATGGGCCAGCAAAAGTTGGGTAGTGCTTCTCTTTTTAGTGGTCATTTGACTTATGCTTGAAACTATATCAAAGCAATTCACCGTAACCTGTGACTTCATGATTTTGCTACGGTCCTACCTACACGTGAGGAATAAAAGGGTCCTCTCAGGATAGTAAATCCTCAAATTTCCAAATATTTCACCTTCAATCTTTCCATTACAACCTCTTCGACTTTTTCATTCCATCACTTCCTGACCAGCGAATTTTTTCGTTCGCAACGAGGAAAATTACGACCGTGCCTCGTGATTACATGGTCTTCCTGCGCTCCTACACGTGAGAAACAAGAGGGTCTAGTAAAGCTTCAAAGTTCTAATTACTTCACCTGCAACTTTCTACTACAACCTCTTCGATTTCTTACTCCCACAACTTCTTTAACCAACTTTCTCGTTATAACGAGAATAATCGCGACCCACTCGCACCTCAATGGCACCGTTGACGCGAAAGCGTAAGCGCGAAGCAGACGCCAACAGCACGGCTCCGAATAGTATCACGACAAATCTTCCTGTCTTGCAAACGCGTAGGCAACCTAAGAGCTTGGGTCCAAATCCCACTACAAACAGCTTACCCCGGACAAAAGGCAAGCTTTTAAATGAAGTTTCATCATGCACAACTAACAGAATTTAGAACTTCAGATATTCGCTCTTTCGAGTTTATAGCACTCCCACCTGAGGTCAGGAACGGTATATATCAGATTTTAGTTGATCGCACCTACCCTTTGATCTTCCGTACAGAGATCCTCCATTATCGGAAGCATCTTCCCTTCAAACACTCTCTCCCATCCGGCTTCTTGAGCAGCTGTAAGCAGATACATGAAGAGCTCTTAACTTTCTACGGCGCTCGGGGTGCGTTCAAGGCAGTTATACAAAATCTTTCGCTGGAGCATGGAAATAATATGGTCCACTTTTATGCGAACAACGTCGATCTCGAGACTTCCAGAATAGCTAGAAGCCGACCAGACGCCAATCCAGACAACACAACAATGTCTACCGCGGCAATTGCACTTCGACAAAATTATGTCCAAACCCTGACCCTTTGGATTGACCTTGGCCGACTCGAAGACCAAGTCGGGGAGGAGACTTTGATCTCAGGCACAATCAACTGGAGCTTCATTCGGGATATGAAAGCCTTGAAGACCTTGCGTGTTCAATTTCCGTTCAACACTTCCCCCTCCCTCACCTCTGACCACGACCCCGAAAATAATATTCAACTCTTCAACAAGATGTGGTTTAGCTCTCCCGTTCTCCTGGGCCATATTATCCAACTTCTGAGGGCAATACCTGCTCGCGTAAAGATTGAGTGGAATCTGGCAGAAAAGCCAGTTGAAGAGCCAATTCGTAATACTACTGTTGTTTTCGAATCAAGCTGGACTCTTGGCGCTTGTGAACTTTCTTTGCTCTCCGGAGTATATTAAGTTTCCTAGAGTTTCCCCCTCCATAACAACGTTATATAGTATATAATATAGTAAATCTATTACCCCTAACTATAGGCTATACCCCTATATAACTATTATTATATAAATATATGACTACGCGGGGGGGTGGTGGGGTAGGTAGTAGAGGCGAATATCTAGTACCGGGATAGATTATCTCCTAACTTCTACCCCCCACCAGCCGCTTCACGATTTTGATTTTTTATATAATAAAAAGGATAGAGAAAGATAGGCCTAGTTATAGGATCTTATAAATATATAGATATTATTATTATATAACGTTGTGAAGGGGGAAAGTCTAGTATACTAAATATACCCTAAGGGAGCAACGAAAAGTTCACGAGCGCTAAGAGTCCAGCTTGATTCGAAAACAACAGTACCAGTGAGCTCGCCAGCCGATACCGAAGAATATTTGGTCCTCGTCACAATTTCAGTTCATGGGACGCTATGTACGATTCATTGGATGGTAACTGGCATAGATCTATGGAGATTGAGGGTGAAGACGAGGTGCACCACAAGGGCCAAGCATCTTGGGGTAGGACTGATGAGTACCAATTGAGATATGGTTCCTACTTCACGCTCGACCACAGCACTGTGAAAATTTGTTCCTCGAATATGAGCATCTACAAGGCAAGGACGTGAAGGAGGATGGAAAGGCGGGAAATGAGCACATGTAAAAATGCATCTCAAGAAGGTTAGTTTATACCATACCTGAGATTACTGCAATCGCATTACTAACTGTGCAGAAATAACCTCGTTATCGCCTCCAGCTAATAGGATATGTAGATCATTCATTTCCAGTTCGTCAACAAGAGAGATTAATCATTGTTTGGTTCTAGTGGGGTATCAGGTGGGTTCGTAGGGAAGTTGTGACAGGGAAAGGTAGAAGGCTGGAGAGTGGGCAACAAGCAGAATTGTAGATACAAAGTCTCAAAATGGTCAGACTCCGATTTATTTGATTCTCAATAACCCAAGAGATCCGTGACAAGCATCGGAACTAAACGTCAAGCCCATCCATGCCAAATATGCTCAGTCATCTGAGTATGTATTCTGTGTGAACGATGAGTAACGATTGTCCCTCCCTGAACATCGTGTTACATTGTAGCTAGAGACTTTCTCAAGCGCGCCGGTATAAAAAAATGCTTGAGGGTTTGAAGTACTTTGAATTCTTTTAACCCCATCACTTGAACCGTCTTACTTGCTCCCAAATGAACCTGAGCTAAAATTTTATAATGCGAAGATCCTTGGCAGATTTCACATGGCTGATATGATATTTGTACACGGAGGTTTAGTGAATCTCCTGGCTGGCCTTCTGAAGGGTTGAGATAGCATGATGGCATACTGCCCTCTGACCAACGGAATTGAGTATGACACCAGCTTTGTTTGACTTTGATACGTACCTCGGCTATAATAGCAAACGAACGTGAGCTATGAAGAGTTTGGATTTGAATTTGGTAAGTATAAAGAGATGTTTCGACATTAACATCCACCATTCCCCTGATACTTTGCAAACTTTGGAGATCCCGTTTCCCAATGGCCTCGAGCAGTAGACAGCGGAAAAGTGCGCCCCATCCAGAAGAGCTTAGAGGAATGAAAAAGAACAAGAACACCGCTAAAGAAGAGGTAGAGCTGAACTCCCAGGAGCCACAGTTGGGTCTAGTGGAGCTACAGTCCCATTATCAGCAGCTTATAGTTGAGGCGAGGTATGCTCAGCAGCAGAAACCCATCCATTCATTCATGAAAAACTGATAAGTAGCAGAGCCAGTGCGATCCCCCCATTCAATTTCTTAGCACTGCCAGCAGAACTCCGCAACAGAATTTATGCTTTGGTAGCAGGTGACTGGCGGCCCATGGTCTTCCGAGAGACATCAGGCCGTATCGACGAAGACAGCCTCCCATTAGTTGAACCTTTTCCGACTGGGCTGATGCGGAGCTGTAAGCAAGTCTTACACGAGTTTCTAAGTCTTTACGCCGAACAGAGATCCTTCAAGCTGATCATCCGGGAATTTCTCACTGAAAAACTGCGAAGACTTAATGTACTATTACATAACACTTCGTGAGAAATTCGTTAGACACATCACAATCTGCATGGAGCTGCCGCCATTTTTTGGGCCGACTTGGGGATATTTGATTGACTGGACATTCATCCAGGATATGGAAGCCCTGGAATGCTTAAGCGTCCAATTCTCGTACTATCGTTCGCTTCATGAAATGGGTGTGCTCGAATCGTTCAAGGCCAAACAGTCAAATTCGCATCTTCTATTAGGTACGATCATTCAATTGCTGCGATCAACTCCGAGACACATCAAAATCGATTTGGATATCGTCGGAAAGCCACTGGAGTTTCCAATGCGGGGAAAAAGAACCATCAGGCCGTCTGATAAAGTTCCGGCAAGAGCAAAGCGAGAGCAGTATGCACCGCGCAGCGGTAATTGTAATGACAAAGGGGACGGTATCTGGTATCTCCCTGTTGAGGAGCAGGAGTTCCAGGAAAAACATGTGTTGCTCTTGCAGGAAAGAGACTACCGCGACCGTTATGGACTACAATTCGTTCTCGACACCAAGGGACTTCAAAAACTTTTCAAGGAGTATGCATTTCTCCAAGGCAAAGACGTTGACGAGGTTGAGGAGGACGATTGAGCTTAGTCAGATTCCATTGTGCGGAAGTCACCACAAGTGTTGAGTATTACTGGTAGAGGGATTTGTTTTCCAATCTGCGTTATGCGTTTGCCACCCTCGTGGCGCCCTGGGCTCGAAAAATTTAATAGCAGAATCTAAAACAAAATCATCATCGCTGAACCCCCGCGGGCTGAGTTAACGGGGTTAAGATGACATCACGTGCCGACCGCAATAGGTAAAGCGCTCCTGCAGGACCGTCCAAACACCACCACATCGTTTTCTTCTGTCATCAACGACACACTCGTCATTCACTACAAGACAGAGTTTTGTATACGTGCAATCGCAAACTAGTGCCCCTGACCATCAAGACCATCTTTACTATCGTTCGCAAAGCGTCATGCGATCCAGCCCATCAATGTTCATAGCAATCAATATTTCGCCATTGAGAAGGCTTGAATGACAATAATTAGTTCTACTGACCGAATCGCGTCAGTATGGAGAGCTTGCAGTACGCACTTAAACGTTCTCAGATATTTGATCTGCTCGAATAGGACGAAATGATGAGCTTGTTTTAGGATGAGGGTTTTTGATTAATTAACAGAGTGCAACCAGGATGCGTCGCCATCGCCTCTTGTCATCGCGTGCCAGTGCACCCATGCGGCTCTGCTGTTACTATTGTTGGATCGAACCACCACTTCTCGACAACACATACGTCTCTAGCCTATCATTACTTCCTGCCATCAGTCCTTTTTGTGGTGGAGTCGCGACTCAATTGTTCATAGTTGCTGACATTGCTCAGGCTTAGGTACTGGCCTAGTATTGGGTGTGTTAACGTCCTTCCCCACTCCACAACTCGATATCTGATTGATATAGGCCTGTCATACTATCATTAGCCCCTCGAAATGTTATCTTTATGCATTGCGGCTCTGGTCTTCTGCATTGCAGTTTATGGTCTTCCAGAATCGCAAAGTGCACTAAAAGCATATGCTCTAAAGAGCTCGCATATGCCAGCTCAACAATGGACCAAAACCAATGCTGTATCGCCAAATCATGTTATCAATCTTCAAATTGGATTGAAACAGGGCAAATTTGATGAAGTCCTTAGACGCCTTGCAGAAGGCAAGACTGCCTCATTATCATTGTTCGTGTGAGAAGATCCCATTTCACTAACACTAAAACAGTGTCCGATCCAGATCATGCAAACTATGGCAGATATCTCTCAGCTCAGGAACTGAACAAGTTGACTCAACCAAAAGAGGAAACAACATCCCTCGTTACAGAATGGCTGAGCGAAAATGGAATTAATCCGTCTCAAATACGATACAGCGCAGCCCGTGACTGGATGTACTTGGACGTGCCTGTACAAAAAGCGAACCAACTTTTGGCTGGCGAGTATTCAATGTATGAAAATCACGCCGGCAAGGCCATGATACGCACTCCGGACTGGAGTTTACCACGCTACTTACACGATCACATTGATACTATCCAGCCAACAAACTCGTTCTTCAATCCCAGCTCCAATGGCCTAAAACCTGAGGCAGAACCTCTGAACTCTGTCTCCATTGTGACACGACCGGCGCAAGGCCCAAGAGACCCCGTGGCGGCCGTTTGCACCATGAATCGCCTAACACCGTATTGTTTGCGAGCATTGTATGGGACTCAGAACTACACCGCTAGAGCTGCCGGCCGCAACAAGATGGCGATGACTAATTATCTGGACGAGCTGAGTCTCGCTGTGGATGCACGACAGTACTTATCAAAATACCGACCAGACATCATCGCTGTTATTAAGCCATCAGCAAAGCTTTTTGATCTCGTCTCCATCAACAATGGCACTATCCAACAAACTCCTTTCAACCCTGCGCAGCAAGCTGCTAACACCGGCATTGAGGGTGGTCTGGATGTGCAGACAATGCTCGGGATCGCATGGCCCACTCCTCTTACGATCTATAGCACTGGAGGGAGACAACCTGATTTCATACCTGATGACTTTACTCCTACTAATACAAATGAGCCATATCTCGATTGGGTAAACTATATGCTCGCATTAGATGATGACGTTCTACCTCAAGTGGTTAGCACGAGCTACGCAGACACTGAACAAAGTGTCGCAAAGGACTATGCAATTCGTGTTTGCAATCAGTTCGCCGCGCTTGGTGCTAGAGGAGTATCAATGGTTTTCGGCAGTGGAGACGAGGGTGTGGGTGGAAAAGGATGCCTCCGAAATGATGGCAGTGGAAAATCTACATTCATCCCTGAGTTTCCGCCATCATGTCCTTATATTACTGTCATTGGTGGAACCCAGGATTTCAATCCAGAAGTGGCCGCGGACGACCCAAACACTGGATTCACTAGCGGTGGTGGCTTCGGTGAATATTTTGCACGCCCATCTTATCAAGATGCCGCAGTCACACAATACCTCGATATCAACAACAACTTTTCCGACAAGTACTCTGGTATATTTAACACAGCTGGGAGGGCATACCCTGATATGGCAGCCCAGAGTGTCAACTACGGTATCGTATGGAATGGAACATTAAGAAACCTTGACGGAACTAGCGCCTCAACTCCAGCTGTAGCCGCTATTCTAGCAATGGTGAACGACGCGTTAATCTCGTCCGGCAAACCGACTCTTGGATTCTTGAACCCTTGGCTCTATAAGAAGGGCTACACAGCCTTCAACGACATCTTGTCTGGAGGTTCAGCTGGCTGCAATACGCCAGGTTTCCCAGCAAGCAAAGGTTGGGATGCTGTCACTGGTTTTGGATCGCCTGTGAGTCGTGATACTTGGTACAATAATTCCATAACTTACATTTTTCCTAGAACTTCCCAAAGATATTGCGAAACTTTGGCGTGGATGATAAACTCGATCGATGAAGCTATGAACTACTCTGAGTAAACCACAATCCTATCCTATCTCTTGCCTCGAGTGCTACAATCACTGATCATCATTGCAACCCGTCATTCTTTCTCGCAACTTGTTCATGAATTATAATGATCACAACCTTGATCATTAAGCAAAGCACTTTAACACCTCTCAATAAGGGTGCCCTCGAAAGTCCAGCTTGTTCCCTTTTTGCGTTCTTCTTAGTCACTCTCGTTTGTCATTGATATTTCTCCTTCAAGATTCAGCTCAAATTCCCTCAACTTAACTTTTTTGGTTCACGACCAATACTCAACCAAAGTATCATCCACAACCTTTAAACGCTTTCGCCACAATATCAGAGCTAGCAAGCTCATCTCCCCCCTCCGCTGCAGCTATTTCCGCTGTCCGCCCATCACGATGGTACCAAAGAATAAGAACGCGAAATCTAACCCCAAAGCCCTAACGAGCACATCCCAACTACCGACCTTCACTCTCCAACAACCATCAGAAGTGAATGTAGGCTTCGGCGCCGAACAACAACCACCACCAGAGCAAGAGCCATCAGACCACGAAAGCGAGACATCGACAAGAGCTACAGTCTCAGACCGAGAACACTCATCCCGCCGCGCAGGCAAACAGCCCACACTGACAAACCACCACCAAAGGATGGATTCCCTCGTCTTTCAAAACAACGCAAAATCAAACACCGCCCAGCGACGACGACGCCGCAAAGAAAATCACACCGACCACGACGATAACGCCAACGACAACGCCCGCTCCACCTCCTCAAGCCCCTCCACCACACCCCTAACAAAATCCCACCTCACAAAGCACACGAAAGCACAATCCCAGCACCGTTCCCCCAGCGAGAAATACACCACTTCCGCCTCATGTAAATACTACGGTCAATGTCCCCATCTGCGCCACCCGTCCAAAAAACCAGGAGGACCACGTCCACCGCCTGTACCTATTACTGTTGATGTTGATGAAGAGAGGGGTAGGTTTGTTAGGAGGGGATTATATGAGAATGGGGTGGAGGTTCCTAGGTTGGGGAATGGTGGGGGGAGGTACTACAAAGGGAGTTGGGTTGATGATGTTTGGAGGAGGGTTAAAAAGAGTAGAGCTGTTGGGAGGGTGTTGGGGCATGTGGGGGGGTATATTTGAAGGGATGGCAGTTTGTGAGGGGGTGGCGTGGATTTGTTAGATTGTTGGAAAGGATAGTGTAGGTTTTAAGGTGAATTAATGTTGGATTTGGTGGATAGATATCATAGAGGTGATTACTGACATATACTTGCAGATGTGTGGTGGAGAATTGAAGATAATCAAAATTTCATAATTCGTAATACCCTCCGCGTGATGAAAGCCATCCTTATTGAATGGTCCATAGCCTCGCACAGCAATGTGTGCAAAAACAAAGCGCCATCCCTAAAATGAAAATAAGAAAATGCAGCAGACGTGAAGAAAAATCCCCAGCAATCATCCAATGCAATAAGTAATACCTTTGCCCAGGTGATTGATATCTCCAAGCAATCCGAGCAACCAAGGTCTACTTCCGCCACGGCGCCAAAATCTGCGTCATAGTAAGTGGAAGTTTAGTCTGCGACTCCACATCCTGCCTACCCCATCCTGAAACGAGCAAAGTCAAGTTAGCGCTGCACCATCTCGAGATCAGCACCTTTAGCAGACTTACGTCGAACACGGAAAAACACAAGCATGCCCATCGACCCCGTGATCAACCACAGTATCCCAGAGACCACGTCAACGAACACTGTGTTGTGCATCCTCCTCACATCCGGATGAACCGTCCCCTCCGGCGCCACTTCTCCCATCTTCGGATGGACATAATCCCTCCCAAACACGCCCACAAGCGCCGCATGCAATACCACAAGTATGAAATCCCATCCAAACATAAAATAAGCAGGTACGAATGGTATGAGATACACCGCCGCAGTGATAACGCTCAGTGTACCGACTACGACAGCGTAAGTCCAGTGGGGGTGGGGGGATGCGCCGTGGGAGATCCCGGCACCAAGGTCGGAGGCGTATATGCCGATTATGATGAGGCCGAGGAGGATTTGCAAGCAGCGGATGAAGGTTTTGATGTAAGTTCCTATGAGGCCGCCGATGTGGTAGTCGAATTGGGTTGTGAATGCCATGTTGTTGGTGAGGGGGTTTGGAGATGTTGAGGGAGAGTATGGTTGGGTGTTGGGTGTGGAGGTTTGTTAGATTGAGCGTTGGATTGGAGAGGGGTGGAGTGTGTGTCGTGTGAGGTATGAGTTGATTGTTGGCGTGACTTATGAGTTGTTTGTCGCAGTTTGTGAGTAGTTTGATTTGATGTGAATTGTGAATATGTGAAGTGTGATTTGATATGGGTGAATTTTGTATAAAGAACCCAATCAGCAGAGGGGATAAAGTCTTTATAAAGTCCCCAACAACGCCTTTGTCTCTTGAACTCCTCTTTAATATGTTAAGAAAAAGAAGAAAGCGTTACGAGAAGAAAGGCGTTGATGTGTTGTGGGGAGAAGTAGTAGAAAAAATTAGGATCAAGAACAATGGGCATTGTTTCAAGTGCTCAATAAAGGAAGGGGCTTCCATTGTTCTTGCGGAACAATAGGACAATAAGGTATGCCTGATGATGGTGACTGAGGCAAATAAGAAAAAAAGACGAAGATTGAAGGTTGTAGAAGGGTCGGGTACACGCGGGTTAATATAGTTTTCTACACGCCCGCGATGATGAAGAACGTCAACAAACGGTGAGTTCAAAGTTGACGAAACTGAATATGATTGAGCCGACAGAAATTGTGTGAGCTAAATGAAATAACTGAGATGGAGGAAAGCCATTCGAACAGCCAACCTTTTCCTGAACAATATTCTTACCTGTATTCTCTGTACTAAATTTGCATGAATGGAAAGAAATATACAAGCAAGCAGGAAGGAGATGCACTTAGCGGAGACCCCTACAGTGCTATAACAATACTACCACTATGGATCAAATGCCGTCATCAAACACGATTGATGTGCAGACGTATACCCAAAGACAAAGGAAGAATCATTCCCCATGAGGTTAATGTAATTTCCATGAAACCCGAGCTCAGGCAATATGCAAAGTCTCCAACGCCGTATCCAGCGCAAGCCATGGATATGCCGTCCGGAGAGTCATGTATAACATAAGGCCAGCATCGACAGGTGCAAATACCCAAAGTCCCAACTCCTGATTCGGATTCATGCATCGCACTAGGCAATATCAACCTTTCCGCCCTTTCCTGATTCCTTTCGCTGGTGCGGTTGATGACTTCGCTGTTCCCTGCACCGGCGCACTCCCACTAACAGCCCTACTCTTACTAGCAGCAGTAGGCGCATCAAATCCCCTCGCCATTCTGGCAGGCCTTTTCGCCTGCGGCGCAACAGCCTCTTCACCCACATCAGCCTTTCTCTTCTTTCCCTTGACAGCTGGGGATACCACTTGTGGTTGTGGTGACGATGCCCTTGCGTTCTTCTTGTCAGGTGTGCGTTTCTCCTCGATGTCTGTAACTGCTTTCCTCTTCTGACCGCGTGGCGGTGTTCCTTCGATGGGTGAATCATGGACGGGTGCGGCTTGTGTGCCCGGTTGGCTTGAAGAGTCAACCGAGCTGCTCGTAGCAGTAGATGCTGGTGTTGGTGGACGACGGTGTACTGGCGTATCCTCGTGAGGTGGCATGGCAACCGCACCCGTCTTAGTTGGCGTGAGTGGCGTATCATCTGTAGTAGTAGCACCCTTGGAGGTTTGAACTTGCTGTGATACCCATTGGGATAACGCACCACCTTCTGCTTCGTCTTCCTCATTTTCTTCTTCTTGCTCCAACAAATTGTCGGCGAGTTCTCCTGCGATGTCATCGGCTTCGCCTTCACCAGCTAGCATACGAGATGCAAACGCCATGAGCATGTCCTCATCAACCCCTGTGAGACCCTGCGCAGCCATCTGTTGTCGAAGAGCCATCTTGAGAACTTCTGGATCAATTTCACCGAGTGGACCCATATCATCCTCGCCGTCTCCCCCTACTGTTGGTTCGCCCTCCTCCATATCTAGCACATCCCCGTCTTCGTCATCCTCATATTCAGGCTCATCAACCACATCGGCCAATTTGACATTAAGATCCCTCTTCGCAAAAATTGGCGCATTCTCCAATTTCTCCCTCCAATCCCCAAGCAACGCCCACGGTTTAACACCCAAACCTCTGCCCCTCTTTTCGGGCGATTTCATCATCTCATTCACCCTCTCATTGACGAGAAGAACGGCGGGGCTGTCATTACCGGCATATTTTATACCAGTGCCATCTTGCACCTTCCGTCTTTTGACAGTGGAAGATGTGGCAAGTTCTTTCCTCTTACGCTTCAAACGAGCTTCCTTTGAATCAGCTTGTCTAGCTCGAACGGCATCACCGTCGGAGTCGTATTCGATATCCATCCAGTATTCAAAGCGCCAATGCTCGGGGTCGATGTCATCGTCGCCATCGTAGGGGACGGGGGAGGCAATGGCGTGCTCAGCTAGGTCGTCCTTTATCTTTTTGTTAGCGAATGCAGTTCGTTTATTCGTATATGCTGAAGTAATAAGACTGTTTTGGGGTAAGAACAAGAGTGAACGTGACGTACAGCTTGGATATATGTATCTTCCATATACATATAATCCTCATCCTCGAATTCATTCTCGTAGTCGTCCATTCTTGCAGTCTCGAATCAAATCAATTGACGTGGATGTTTCTCTGGTTTCTTGTTGTTGTGTTGCTGTTGTCGTAGGCGAGCACGCAAACGCGTCTTATATAGGAACCAGGACTCGAGATTCGAAATGCGGGGAAAGACCTTATAATCAAGAAAGAGGATGTATGTATGCAAGATCTCGGGTGTCTTGTTTATCGTGCCTCGCATCCAAATGCAACTAACCCTTTCCTTCTTTCCCTTCAAGGACAGCTGCGTTGATGTTGGGGAAGCTGCGAGTTTCCGTAGTCCCTTTCCGGTTTAGCTTCGGGGGACCCCAGTAACCCCGCTTAGGCAATAAGGCTGCACGGTTAGAGGCGGCTTTAGTGGTATAACAAAACAACACCATAAGATGGTACATTCCTCAATGTAGAGAGATGTGGTATTGACTGTTAGAACTATACTCAAGATGTTGTTACGGAAGTCGCAGCTGTCGCGCTTATTACGTCCAATACCTGCATCATATCGAAAAGCATCATCCTTCTCCACATCAACCACATCCACATCCACATCCACATCCACATCCTCACAAACCAAACCCCTAACAAACCTCCTCATAGCCAACCGCGGCGAAATAGCCCTCCGCGTAGGCAGAACAGCCACCGACTATGGAATCCGCACAACAACAATCTACACAAACCCAGACTCCCACTCCCAACACGCCCTCTCCTCCCCCTTTGCCATAAACCTCGGCGACCCATCCGCCTACCTCGACGGCGACCTCATAATAAAAGTAGCAAAGCAACAAGGCTGTGAGGGTATACACCCAGGCTATGGATTCCTCAGTGAAAATCCCACGTTTGCGAGAAAATGTACAGAGGCCGGGTTGACGTTTATTGGGCCCCCCTGGGAGGCTATCGAAGCTATGGGGAGTAAGAGTCGGAGTAAGGATATTATGACGGAGGCGGGTGTGCCGTGTATACCTGGCTATCATGGTGAGAGGCAGGAACCGGAGTATTTGAGGGAGAAAGCTGGGGAAATTGGGTATCCTGTCCTACTGAAGGCTGTGAAGGGTGGTGGTGGGAAGGGTATGAGGATTGTGCGGACGGAAGAGGAATTTCTGCAGCAGTTGGATTCGGCGAAGAGTGAGGCTAGGAATTCGTTTGGTGATGAGGTTATGCTGGTGGAGAAGTATATTACCAGACCGAGACATATTGAGGTTCAGGTTTTTGCTGATAAGTTTGGGAATTGTGTTGCTCTTGGGGAGAGGGACTGTAGTATTCAGAGACGACATCAGAAGATTTTGGAGGAATCGCCAGCTCCACATTTGAAAGAAGAGATACGGCAGGATTTATGGCAGAAAGCTCGGGCTGCTGCATTAGCAGTCGGCTATGAAGGTGCTGGTACTGTTGAGTTCATATTCGACAATGACACGAACGATTTCTTTTTCATGGAGATGAATACGAGACTACAAGTCGAACATCCAGTTACAGAAATGGTGACAGGAGAAGACTTGGTCAGGTGGCAGCTCATTGTCGCAGAAGGTGGAGAACTACCACTCACTCAGGAGCAAGTACATGAGAGAGTCAAGTCACTCGGGCATGCGTTTGAGGCCCGCATTTACGCTGAGAATCCAGACATGTGAGTCTTATTGTAAATTAATTCATATTTTGCTGCTCACATCATGGAAATAGGAATTTCACACCCGACTCAGGCACCCTCCTCCACATGCGCACACCACCCACATCTTCGACCGTCCGTGTAGATTCCGGATTCATATCTGGAGATGAAGTATCTTCGCACTATGACCCCATGATAGCAAAACTCATAGTCCGTGGACCAACACGAACGGCCGCTTTACAAAAGCTACGCGCCGCTTTAGAAGAGTACGAGGTTGCGGGTCCGGTGACTAATATTGAATTCCTCAAACGAATGTGCGTATCCCCAGACTTTGTGGCTGGTGAAGTCGAAACGGGATATATCGATAAGCATCGAGAAGAATTATTCGAACGTAAACCCGTACCGGATGAAGTCCTCGCGCAAGCTGCCATCGGACTGTTACTTGCGGAAGTTGGAACTTCCTCCCTCCCAGCACAAACACTCATAGGAACCCAATACCAAGAACGAGAAATTCACCTTGTAGAGCTTGCTGCAAATGGAAAAGGCGAAGCCAAACCAATGACAGTGCGAATATCGCAACTCCCTAACACCATCATCAATACCCCATCATCCCACTTCACCATAACCATAAACAACAAAACCCACTACACCCACACAACCACAACCACATCCCCCTCCACCCCTACAACCTTCACAACCCACTTCCCCCACACCCGCATAACCACAACCCTCATCCACCATCCCATCTCCGATAAACTCACACTCTTCCAACACGGTACCCAATACAGGCTCCAACTCGCAGTTCCCACCTGGGTAGAAAAAGCCCTAGGTACAAAAGATGTAACGAATAGTGTCCTAGCGCCTATGCCGTGTAAAGTCCTTAGAGTTGATGTCAAAGAGGGTGATGTAGTGAAGAGAGACCAAGTATTGTGCGTTATCGAGAGCATGAAGATGGAGACTGTGATAAGAGCGCCGGTTGATGGGGTTGTGGCGAGGGTGGTTCATGGCGTGGGGGGGATGTGTAAGGCTGGGGAGGCGCTTGTGGAGTTTGTTGGGGAGGGAGAGGACATCGAGAAGGGAAAAGAGTGATCGATTGCGGGAGGTCGCATCAGTTGATTGGGCTTAGGGAAGAGGCATGCTGCTCGTACCTCAGGATGAACCGCAAGTAGTCAGAAAGTCACCATGGAATTGCACACACGAGACCTGCCAGGTGAATTAGGGGAACACGTGTATCGGGTGCTCTACTAGAGGACACCACGCGGTATTTCTGGCATGTCGAAGCAGGATTTACGTTAACGAAACAGGAATCCTGAGGCGCATGAACCACCGCAAGCTGGGGGAAGAAAAGCATTAACGATATGGGTATCTGGGTGTGGCATTTAAAGAGCGCCAATAATTGATTTTCGTATCTATTGTCATAGTACTGAGATTTTAGTCATGGATACTCACATCATAATACAACATCAAATACAATCAAAGATTAGACACATAAGCCGTGAGTATTGAGATTTACAAACTCGTTTACATTTCAGCTGACCCATCACCAAAGTATGAAGTATCCACCTCAGTTCTACACAAAATCCTTCTAGTCAGAGAAGCAAGTCGTACTAAACCATCATCGCAGCCTTCTGCTTCTCATCCAGAGAACGTTTAATAGCTACACCAACCACATTAGCATCATCCACGGAGCCACAGAAGAGGTCGACTATATACATACCATCACAAGTAGTCTTAGCATCTCCAAATAACATCCGCGTTCCCGGCATATAAAACATGGGATTCGGCACATCGGCTACACAACATTAGCATTTTTCCGACAAATCATAATAGACTAGACAAAGGCGAGGAGAGAGATTTAAACTCACCAAAACCGCTACTCATTCCTCTCTTCATAACAATAACGTTCTTACTCTTCCAAGCGTGCAAAACGGGCATACCAGCGATAGGTGAACCCGGTTCCAGAGCGATGGGATTGACAGTGTCATTCGCACCGATGACGAGTGTGACGTCTGTTTGTGGGAAATCGTCGTTGATTTCATCCATCTACACCATCAAGTCAGCATCAATATCACACAACCCTCTGAAACCGACCAATGCACAGGAAGAGGGCGAATTTAGAACAATCTCACCTCCAGAACAATATCATAAGGCACACTCGCCTCCGCAAGCAGCACATTACACTGCCCCGGCATCCGTCCCGCAACAGGATGAATAGCAAACCTAACCCTCACACCCCTCCCCCTCAACATCTCCACAATCTCCGCAATCGGATACTGCGCCTTCGCAACCGCCATTCCATACCCCACAACAATAATAACACTCTCCGCATTCTGCAATGCATCAACCGTATCTTCCACAGTAGTAGGAGTGACAGTGCCCTCCATAGGACCCTGCTGCACCTGGGGTGTAGATGCGATACCGCCGAATAATACGTTGGTGAGGGATCGATTCATGGCGACGCACATTATATATGAGAGGATGGATCCGGATACACCGATTAGGGATCCTATTGTTGTGAGGAGGGGGTTACCTAGCATGAGTCCCTCAGCTAGGAGAGCAAAACCGGAGTAAGCGTTTAAAACTGTGATTACGACGGGCATGTCTGCGCCGCCTATCGCTGCTGTTGTGGTGTAGCCCTTTATAAAACTAAGGAGGGTGTTTGCGGAGAGGGCCGCTGCTGCTATAACGGGAGCTCCTGGTGCCATTGTTACGAATGCGCCCATGGTACCTATGTTTGCTGCGAGGAGAGAAGAATTAATGGTGTGGCGGCCTGGAAGTCTGAGCGGTTTGGATGACATTTTGCCGGCGAGTTTCATAAATGCTACGATGGAGCCTGTGAAGGTTATGCCGCCAATGAGGACGCCTAGGTAGCCAGTAACCATATGAAGCATCGTTATATCTTGAATGTGAGCCATGACGGATCCAATACTTGTCAAGACTGCAGCAAGACCAACGACGGAATGCAGAGCCGCAACAGTCTGGGGTAGATCTGTTGGTGAGATACGACGTCCAATGACTGCGCCAACGATGCCACCAATTGCGGCGAGTCCACCAAATTGTGCTAGCACTTCAGGACTAAACCCTGCGGCAGCGAGGGATGCGAGAATACCGGACGAAACACCTAATATGCCGAGAAGATTGCCCTGGCGTGCTGTCGTTTGCGCTGCAAGTCCAGATAGGGATGAAATACAAAGAACACTGCTGACAAGATATCCTGCCTGGATCAAACCTGCCATTCCAGTACTTGCAGAAGCGATAAAGCCAGCACCGAATAGCATTCCCGGTACAGCGTATAGCCAAGGGTACTCTGCAGGATCCGTAGGTCTTTTAAACATATCCAACATACGACGAGTAATGACAAATCCCCCAGTAACATTGACGAACGCGAGAAGCACCGAAAGAGCACCTAGAGTCTGTGGTATAGTTTCTGGTAGGTATCCACCCCCCATGATGAAGAAACCTCCAATGCCCACCATTCCAGAAATGGCATTCGTCACGCTCATTAATGGAGAGTGTAGCGCTGGCGCAACACCCCAAACGACGCGATAACCAATCAGTGCAGCTAGACCAGTAGTGAAAATATTGCTCATGAAGAGAGGACTAGTCAATTTGCCTAGTGCTACCATTCCACCCATACCAGCAGTTACGACTGATACTTCTCGCACAGTTTTTTGCCATGGAGTTAGCGCTTTGACTTCCTCAACAACAAGTGGTGCCGCCTTGACAGTTGCTGGTGGAGGAGTCGCACGAGGTGCTGGTGCAAGAATATCCCCGTTGTTGGTAACAATAGAGCCTCGTACTACCTCGTCTTCTAAATTAATCCCAAACGTCTTGTCGGCTGTGGAGATCGTGAGCAGGAATTTAGTAATGTTGTTGGAGTATAACGTCGAAGACTGAGTTGGCAGTCTAGATGGTAGGTCCGTGTATCCAATAATCGTAACACCCTCGTGAACATACATCTCCCCTGGAGACGTCAACTCGCAGTTTCCACCACCTTCAGCTGCCAGATCTACAATAACGGAGCCAGGCTTCATTGCTGCAACACAAGCTTTGTCAATCAATACTGGACTGCGCTTTCCTGGGATCGCAGCAGTAGTGATAAGAATGTCGACTTCTTTGCACTGCTGCATGAACAACTTCATTTCAGCCTCGACGAATTCTTTGGACATTTCTTTTCCATAGCCACCTGCACCTGATCCGTCCTCTTTGATACTGACTTCCAAAAATTCAGCTCCCAGTGATTCAACTTGCTCACGTGCTGCAGCTCGAGTGTCAAAGCCTCGTACAATTGCACCCATACGTTTAGCAGTGGTAATGGCACTGAGACCCGCTACACCAGCTCCAATAACCAAAACTTTGGAAGGAGGAATCTTGCCTGCTGCTGTCGTCTGGCCGACCAAGAATCGACCAAACTGGTTACTTGCTTCCAATACTGCTTTGTAGCCACTGATATTTGCCATTGAAGAAAGCGCATCGAAGACTTGAGCTCTCGATATCCTTGGAATCATGTCCATAGCAAAAGACGTAGCTCCATGGTGGGCGAGAGCATCAACAAGCTCCCTATTCTGGCTTGGTTGCATAAACGAAATGACAACGGCCCCTTTTTTGAGCTTAGGAACCTCATCTTGACTTGTCGCTCTCACTTTGAGTACGATATCACTTTCAGCCCACACTGTTCCTGGTCCCACAAGAGTTGCCCCCGCTCGATCAAATGCTTCATCAGTGAACTTGGCGGCAGAACCTGCGTCTCGTTCAACGAGAACGCGCTTAAAGCCCTTTTTGAGTAGTAAGGCTACATTCTGAGGTGTCGCTGCTACTCGTTTTTCATTTGGGTAAGTTTCCTTAGGTATGCCTACAGTAAGCTCTGCATATGGAATTCCGGTGGGCTTGATCTCCTCTGTTGAAGCTTGTAGATGCCGAATATGAGTAAATGCAGGTGATGCCGTTGACTTGAGACCCTTGAATCTGCGGAGAGTGGTACAACCGTTTTTGTTACCAGTCAGAGTTGTATGCTCCCTCGGCCGATAGGACTGATTGCCGTTATTCCAGATCCGTTGTCTGCCGACTGAAAGTGACCTTGACGGCCGGAGAAAGTGGACGCCCTCTCCCAGAAGGGACTTCGTTACCAAAGGAGGCCTCATCTCGAGAACGAATCAAGTTCATGCACGACCACAGCAGGGTCCCGTTGCGCCGAAATCACCCGAAGCGAACACCGTAAAGGCAAGTCCCGCATGGGTGTCTCCCAAAATTTTGAGAACAGGCTGAACAAAAGGCTGAAAGAATATTTCACGCTTCAACGAAAGTATTTCGCACACAGCTAGGAAGAGTCAATGTGTGGTGGAGATGGAGTCACGGTCTTGTGATCGCTTGACCGGAAGCCAAGTGCCGCTCATTGCCGAGCATGCTTCAGGAAGGTTGCTCTACGAACCGGAACAGTGATTCGTCTGTTTCATGCATCTTCAGTCATGCCAACAATGTTCACGACTTGGGCTTGGAAATGGACTTGAGCGCGAACTGGTCTGTGCGAGGTCAGAAAATGCGGGAAATTTAATAAAATTTGTGTCAACGGTTGTCGCCAACGTCTTTCCAAGTAACTCCTCGACTTAAGCTCCATGGCGGTCATGAGTTATTCTTCCATGTTAGCTATTTGGTAGACGATTGCGTGAGATGAGCTGAACCTTGTCAAATTGCGATTATAGAGCTTGAATAAAAGAAGGAGGCTAGAATATTAGCAGGTCAGAACTCCGTGCCAAAACACCACTTTCGATATCACTATTTCAGGATGCTTCTTTCCATTATTCGATACGTCCGAGGCGCTGCGAGAAAATTAGGGACACTCGCTCCATGATGAATCTATCATTTTCGCAATACATTTTTGGAATACCTTGTCCTCACTGTCGACGGAAAATGGAAATTACCTAGACCTAGGTGTGGCTGCTGAGACATGGAGGCCGCTCACAGCCCCACGGCTGTGTACAGCCCAGCGCCTCTCTTTATGCACACTTATAAAGGCAAACCAGACCGAGCGTAGAGTCGGCTTTCATTCTTAGTCCCTTTGGAGGAAAATTGGATAAATTTTGTTCTTCTATACTTCTGGATAGACACGATGTTTGATGTTAGTCAGTCCTGTCAGGGAACTGGTAGTAGCAATCCGGATGTCGTGGGTATAGGCGTAAGTTTGTGAGGCAACAGAATTTGAACTTTCACTGAAATATGCAGGTTCTCGGAGCATTCTCTGCTTCAGCATTTATCTCACTGCTCATTGCTTTTTACTACATCAGGATCTCTGATGGTGGCAGCGCGACTCTGTGGGATGTCAGCGACTCCGATATAGATCACAGTTTGAGCCCCCAGGAGCTGGAGAGGAGCAAAAAGTTGACTTTGATGAATAACATTATGCTGGACTTGAGTGATGGGCAGATGCTCCTCGGAATTGCACTGTTGTTGGCTGCTCTAGTTCAGATTAAATCCCTGGGTCTCCATCATCTCCACCTGATCTACGACACAGCAAGCTTCACTGCGTATGTCATATCAAATCTTTTCATGAGCCAGAAACTGATAAAAGCAGTATCTCATTCTGGGTGAGCTTTAGCGCCGCGTGCGGGTACAAGAAAAAGCCAGCAAGCAATATGCCCGAACCAGTTAGCCCGCCATCACGCCGTCGAGCCAGATTATTTGCAGTGCTGCTCTACACTACAATACATGTCACCTTCTCTATGCAGTTTATCTGGCAACTGAACTCATGGAATGACTCTGTTGACGGTAAGTGCTATACTGCTAAAATGGTTTCTGGCTCAAGCAACCACCCGATAGTGGATCAATTCTACGTATTCACCACTACGTTTATGCTTGCCGTGGTCCTGATCGCAATGATAATATACCTCATTGTCATGGAGCAGGAAGAACAAGAAGGTCACATCAAACCACACCCTGTCGCTTACATTAAGGGATGCGCGATCAAAGTGTTCACCTTGCTGGGACTATTCTCGGCTTTGACACAATTTTGGGTCCATCTCTACATGATGGTGGCTCTACGCTATACAAATCGAAACCTCCTGGCAGACTCAGGGGAGAATCAATGGGGTTTTGGACAAAGCATCGCTGTTATCATGCTCCTCTCGACGATTAGAGATTGTTTATGCGCATTCCATGGTAAGTGACATGTCCCAATCTTTTTTAGAGGTATGATGGCATGTATAATTCTGACCCTGCAGATTACTACGTGTGGAAAACAAAAGTTCTTCCAAAGATTATAATCGCTACTGAGCACCAAGAGACTTCTAAGTCCACCAATCCAACTACTCACCCTCCGGAGCTTGCCATGTGTCTCATGCCCAAAGTAGACACACCTGTTCGTCCGTTCACTAAGCGACGCACAAGTAAGCGGCAGAATATATAGCTGTAGCATATGGCAGAATAGTGAGCTATTGACTCAACCAAAGGTGACCTATAAGTTCTGATGCGGATGCTGTCAGCCTTTGGTGCTTTTGGAGAGGAATTCTAATATCACTGCAGGTTTGGATCTTGCAAAATTGTAATTGCCTTCCCTCAATATATCAGAAATTTCGCCACCCATCTCATCAGGCAAAGGACTCTTAGCTGCACTTATCATAGCCCTAGTACTTATTATGGATGCTCAAAAAAGCTGCAATGTGGACAACTCATTCGGATTCAAGTTGACTGTTGATACTAGTCAATCATGATCATTCGATATAACACGTCCACAAAGTCAAAACAGCTTGCTTTAAAGGAATGTAAAGGATAGATATTGTGGTTAAATGCCAAAGAGTCACTAGTATACACGTGGTTCGCGTTCTGTCGCCGTCAACGTTGTCTCCAGAACTCTTCACGGAGCTGTCAGACTAATACGTGTCCATGTGTGCGGTCACAATGCTGAATCGTATAACATTGAAGAAGTTTTATTCACAGGATAGGCTGGAGTTTCAGGTTCTCTACCAAATAATTCCTCCCCAGCAGCAAGTCTGATGGTATTACTCCAAGATGAGGGATTCCTGTCATATTCCGATTAGTGGCTCGTTGTGGAATGCGTATAAATCAGCCATTTAATTGAATTACTTATGTCCTAGGTGGACGAGATGTTGTTAAAGTTAATTCATGCATGCGATTAAAATGCACTCCAGAATGGGCTTAGCTCAAGGTGCGTCACTACTTCTATTCGGCCCTATTTCATTTCATGACTTAACATCAACATTCAAGCAGCTCGACGAGCTTAAACCTTCTCACCTACTTTCAACATGCCGAATCCACGCGGGAAACGAAGAGGATTTCGTAAGAAGCCTGCCAAGCCCAAGCCCCCACGAGCAAGCTTCGAAACGCTTCCTAGCGAACTGCTTCTCAGGATAGCAGAAGAGTTCGATCCGATCCAGTTCATGGGATCAAATGATGCTCCTGAAGGTTTCTGCGACGTTAATGAAGATGGCGTGGAATATTATTCACAAGTACTTCGTAGCTTTTGCCTGGCATCAAAGACATTTTTCCCAATTGGGAAGTCCATTTTAGATACGTTTTGGTGGGAAGATAGGATGAAAAAAGAGAGGGAGAGCTTGATACGCAAATTCATTGCTAATCCCGCTGCTGCTGCTTCGATCCGGGCTGTCTCGGTAACATCTAATGACGAAACTCGCGATCCTTGTTTTAGAAACGTGATTGAGAAGGATGAGATTGGGAAGGACCTCCTCAGTGCTGCGGCCAAATGGGTCAGTATGGATAGTATGTATCTAAACCTTTGGATCAGCTGCGTGATGTCCCCAAACCTTTTCCGGAGTGATCTAGATACTGATAAACTGATATCGTTTCTCGAACGTAGGCAAGTCAATCTGGCTGCAAATGCTCAAAACCCGTGAAGAAGATAGTCTGTTAGTTCTGCTACTCTCACTTCTGCCAAACCTAGAAATCATATGCTTCCGTGTCTTTCTGTCTCTGCACGCTGAATATCCATGGACTCTGGCATATCTCCGGTCGAATGCCCGACAATATCTATCCATGAAAATACGGAATGTCATATCCTACTTCGAAAATGATGCTGGTGAAGGGGACCAGGGCTAATTCCCCACTAGGGATTGCGTCTCTCTTGAACCTACCATCGCTCCGTAGTATAGTACTCTCCCAAGCTTGGGGCCGCAGCAGGAACGAAGCACACCAAGGTGGTTTAACATCTTCAGCGCCCCTCAGATGGACCAGCCCCATCACATGGCCTCGACGAGCTTCGAATGTTGAGAGACTAGTGCTTGAGGAGTGTGATGTTGATCCATATTTTCTCGCCAACATTATTACCGCTTGCAAAGGTCTCAAATACTTCAAATACAGCTGGGCAGAGCATGGCGGAGATACGGCTGCCTTGGATGGACTTGTCAGAAGCTTAGAAACACAAATGGAGACCCTTGAGACTCTGATACTTGACCCGGCCCAAAGTGAAGGTTTCGGGCCAATGCTGACGGAACCTCTCGCACCGTTGGGATCACTCAAGAACTTCTCCAAACTCAGACATGTGGAAATGTCTGCTCATATCATCTTGGGAAACCCTGGCTATGATGGCTACAGCTACTACAGAAACGCCGAGGTGTGGCTCGCTCGAGTCTTCTATAGGTCCGCAGGAGCTTCACCCGCATCTCGAAATAAAGGCATGGGCACAGTCGCTGCCCAACTTTCAATCAAACCAGTTGGTCCACTCGAGTATGACCATGATCCTGAACCTCATTTTCCAGATTATGCTACCATCGCCGACATGTTTCCGCCTTCACTCGAAACTCTCA
This sequence comes from Tothia fuscella, assembly GCA_010583015.1. NCBI lineage: Eukaryota > Fungi > Ascomycota > Dothideomycetes > Venturiales > Cylindrosympodiaceae > Tothia > Tothia fuscella. Next base: position 215,637 of record MU007036.1, on the reverse strand, counting down.
TTGTTTCCGACCAAGGAGAAGGCCCTGTCTACTTTCTTCCTTTTCTCATCCGCCTTGCCGAAAAACTGTCCGCTCTAGGATATGACACCCCGAAACCAAACCCGCTGCCAAATTTACGCGAAATTGACATCTCCCAGCGGTGCTACCCTCCCCGTAAACCGGATTGCGTACTCGCGCTTTGGTTTAAACTCGCTAATTCCTTTTCTAATGTCGGCGTGGAACTTGTGCTTCCACTTGGTATTAGATCTAGGTATATGGAGTATTTGTATAAAAGCAGCGAAGAGGATGATAGCTATGATGAGGAAGACGATGCTGAGTATGGTGGTGATGGCGCCAATAGCGACGGGGTTGATGATGATGAAGATCCCTACAGAGACAAAATATAGTAGACTGGACCCTTCGGGCGATCCTAGAAGATGGAGAAGCTGCTTGGTGGTGCACAGTGACCGAGGAAGGTCTTCCATTTGTGCCGCTTGAGGTTTGATGGAGCCAGGCGTTGAAGCCAAGTGTGTTCTGGTAACTGTACTTCAATTTGATCATGCAGAGTTTGTTTCTAAGCTTATTTGTATTTGCTGATGGCTACAACTACACACTCTACTTATTTTAAGCAGGCTGTGGTATCACCAGTGATTCGATTCCAAACTATCAGGACTAGTCAGTTTTTACTTCAGACTACTACTTTTCGTTCACAATATGGAGGAGTCGTCAAAGAGAGCAAATGACTTGAGTTCACCTCTTGAAGTTCAGGAACCTAAGTGTTCCACAATACCTGGAACGGAAGATAGTCAGGCTTCCCAGTCATCAGATTTCAGTGACTTCCTTTCCAAAAACACAACTACACCCGCCCAATCAACTACAACCGCACAATCAACTATATCACCACCGGCCGACGGAGCCACCACGAGTAAGTCTATCATGGGGAACAAGGATGGGCACGTGATCAGCAACATCGACAAACAATATGAGAACAGCAGTCCCAAGCCCAGATCGCAACGTTCAACAGAAGAAGAGTACCTAAAAATGGAGTCCATGCAATATCGAAAATCTACAAACGACCATGACCCTCATGATGCGAGAACCCATTCAAAAGACCACAGGAAATACCGCACGAAATGTATCCATGCATGGGAACGGGTCAAGAGGCCCGGTCCAAGAGACATGCGCGATGCATGGGAAGTTGAGTCTATATGGGCAACCTGATTAGTGTAAGTTTTTTTTTTTTCTCCATCGATCCCTCTGGTAGTGCGGTGCTGATTCTGTGACAAAGGTTTTGTTGTTGTATCGGAACGTGCGGATGTCCTTTATGTTGTATTTTATGCGTGGTAGTTAGTTAAGGAGTATTTGTAATTTCGCTCGAGCACCACAAGCCTCTCCAGGGCCCCCCAGCCCAACTACTTATAATGAATGCTGGTGAGATCAAGAATCCCTTGATCAAAGTCCGACAAACTTCTGTTCTGTGAGAAAATATGCTATTTCTTCTTCTTCTGGGCGTCTTGATATTCTCTGCTAAAGAGAGCCTGAACAGCTTCTAAGGAGGTTGATGACCTAGTTTCCATGCGATGCGCGAGCCTTTGATGACGATCACGTTGACGAGGCTGTACTACATATGGACATACACTCTTTTAGCAAGTCCAATATCATATCATACTCCAAACACCATACCCATACCCATACCCAAGCAGACGCCCTGTAACTCCTAGCAATGGTTTCTGAATTCCCCATCTTCTCATTTTGCCTCACCTCAATGCCCCCCCGCAACCAAAAAAGTATTAGTAACCAAACAAACAACCATAACCACCCCCCCATAAACCGCCAGCGCCAAACTCATTGGCCGAAGCAATTTCTCCTTCCTGAACCTCCCCGCAAACCCACCACCTCTGGACATGACACTCCCACTCAGCGAAGCACTATCATCGTCGTCATATTCTTCATCGTCGTCTTCTTTGAGTAAACGTTGATGAAGTGGACTATCCGGCGAAGAAATCTTGTAGTAAAATAATCCGGGCAGGATGAATGATATAGACGTCGAACCTGTGGATCCAACATACGCGAGAACTTTTTCTAGGGAGGACACCGTCATTGCAACGACGTAAGATGCAATGATAATAAGAGTGGTAATGGCCGCGAATCGCGCATCACCCATCTCAGGCGCTGGTTTCGCCTTAACCTGCCCATTCGCACCACCACCCCCTCCCCCACCATTCTCACCATCCCTCTTCCTATTAGGCCTCCACCTAAGTATAGCATCAATACTAGCCCTACACGGATGAACCTGCAGGGGATAAGAAAACATAACCAACACCACTATCGCGGCGCGACCGATCGTAGATGCTACCGCGGGGGGATACATCCCGACGATATTACCTAAGACGTTGTTACCGTAGGAGAGGTATCCTGTTACTGCTACGAGGATATAGACGAAGCAGGCTGTGCCGATACTGGTTATCACTACGCCTGTTGTGCGGAAGTGGGAGTTGTTGTTTATTTCGTTGAGGATGGAGAACATCTGGGACAAGTGTTAGATTGTTAACGTAGTGAGGGGAGGGAGAGGGAGAGGGAGGGAGAGGGAGAGGGAGGGAGAGGGAGGGAGGTAAAAGTACATTTTGGTGGCATGTATATGCGAAGACTATCACTGGAAAGGAGGCCAATGCTGCGACTGGGCCTTGCCATTTTATGACGGATACTTCGCCTCTGTCTGCTAGGGTGTCGCCTTTGATGAAGTGGGCGAGTACGAGGACTATTAGGTAGGCTATTGCTGTTAGGGCAATTACGCTGGTGTACTTCAGGGAGTCGAGTCGTCGTAAAAAGGAAAGTGGTATCACAATCAACCTGTCCCTGCAAGTTAGCTCTCTCTCCTCTCCCACAACTTATCTTTGCGCCACATCCAACCAATACTCACATAAACCCCGTTACCCAAAAATGCCTATCAACCAGATACCCCACTCCCCCAGCTTTATCATTAAATCCAAGGACGACGCCCGGCATCAGATCCCCAATAATAATCAAATAACTAATCCCCACCCCGAAGCATTTAATCGCAATGGCGGCGTCAAAAACCACAGAAGCATTCGGATATGTAATCTGTGATAGGGAGAAAAAGGATGCTGTTCCGCGGTCGAGGTAGCGTGCACAACGGGTTTGAAGGTAGAGACCGAATGCTGCGGTGCAGCCGGACCACATAATTACGGTGACGCCTAGGAGGATGCCCATTTGGGAGAGGGCGCGGGGCATGGCTAGAACGCCGGCGCCGACGACTGTGGGTGTGTGTCAGAGGGGGGTATGGTATGGTATGGTGTGATTTGGTGGGGATAGTTACTTGTATTAACCAGATTGATAACGCTGGAAATGAAGCTCGCTTGGCCTATGATTCCTACATCTTTCTTGCCTTTGCGTGCTCTATATAACATTAGCATACATAGCGTAAATATAAGGTGCGAAAGCTCACCTCCTCCCCCGTATACTAGCAACACTGTTAGGAACATTCACCTCCTCCTGGTGGAGGGATGAGTAATTGGACGGCATAATGGCCTATTTTTGAGAACAACAGTAGTTATGAGTGCATGTCTGGTTATCAGTAGTCTCGCGACAGTGACTTAGTGATCCGTGGTCTCGAAGAATAGCTTGGTAGTGCAGTTGTAGTACTCGTGGAAGCAGCAGTAGTTGAATATGTCCAACAATTTAGCGCGCGGATGACGGAATCCTTCCACTTCGCCATTGGGACCATGTCAATTCAACGTCAAGATATTTATCTGCTTCGCAATTGGCTTATGCTTTGTCTGTGATCTGCGCTTTCCGCAAGGCAGTCCATTCTATAATATAAGAATCTTAATTCAAGCTTCAAAAACCTTATCAATCCATCCACGCGCAACAGGATTCGCAACCCAAAACAACACGATGGATCTACCACCAGAAGAACTCTTAGTCCACACTCTCAGCTTACTAGAATGGCGACTCAAACGGATAGAATTCGTCCTCAATGGTGGTACTCCACTTTCAGAGACACCAGCAGTAAACGTCTCAACACGTCTCCATAAACTAGAGCAATCCCTACAACAATTAGCATCGAAATCAGACACAGTCTCCGAACTATTGAAACTTCGTACGCCTAGAGAAAACCTCACGCATGACCAGGTCACATATCCTAATTAAACTCTACAGAAGCACATCACCCCCACCTCTTCACCCCAAACCCCCCCAATCCACCCCAAAACCAAACCCCCCCAGAACTATCCCTCCCCCAAAAAACCACCCTCATCCTCGCCGAAGCATCCTCCTTCTCCACAACCTCATCCCAACTTCGTTCCCTCAACGACACTCCCCTCCCCTCCTCGCACTCCTTTGCTACCCTCGTATCCCTACGACCCCGAATACACCAAGTACGAAAAGTGCAATACGAACAAGCGATGGAGATATCAGAGTTGAGGCGCAGGAGTGGTGTCGCTGTGTTGAGGTGGCATGAAGTCTTTGTACTGGGGGCGGGGAGGTGTTGGGTTGATTTTGAGGGGAGGGTGAGGGATGGGGAGGGGCGGGTGAGGAGGGTAGAGAGGAGGGTTAAAGAGGAGGAGGAGTGAGGGGGGAGAATGCTCTCGTCAAAGACTCTACTTGGAGGAGGATTGAGAGAATAGTACGCGCAACACCCAAGAAGCTGTTGCTCCACTTGGCGAAATTTGCACAGTTGAGCGTTCGCAAACGATTCCAATATCAGGTGTGAGCGTATGACCCAGACTTCGGATTGACAATGCGAAAAGCGCATCATCTCCCTAACATAAAGCCGTAGTGGAAGAGCAAAGATCAATGGTCACGCAGGGAGACGCCCATCAAAAGGCCTGTAATTGGAGGACTGAGGTGAATGGGATCATGCTACATGGTGGTACTATCAGAGGAAGAAAAAGGCGAAGAGAGATTGACTAGATGTGTGTCAAAATTATTATTCCTCAAGTTATGCCCACGTCCAGCGAAACGCCTCGAGCCAAACGACCAAGAGCGAAAAAGTATAAATTTACTCATACAAGACATGACCAACCACGAAAGACCAGCGCTATATACCCAAACGCTACAATTTCCGAAAGAACGCTAAGACGGATATCGAATCGTACAAACTCTCAAACCAAAAACCGCCTCTCCCCATTCCTATACACCTCCCCAGTAAAGCACTCAATCTTAACAGCAACAAGACTGACCTCCACCTTCCCCTCCTCATTCGCATCAACCCTCAACCTCCACTGGCCCCTCTTTACAACCCACTCCCCACCCAACTCCCGAACATCCACATCCACATCCACCCTATCTTTCCACCTCTTAATCTTAGGTAACCCCTCCTCCTCCTCACCATCCCCATCACTACTCCCTTCCTCTCTACCGCTCCCCCACTCAACCACACCCCCATCAACCTCAACCCACGCATCCCTCCCAATAGCCACACGAACCCTATCACCACTAACACCCGAATTAGCAGGACTGGCCGGTAAATTCGCCACACCACCTCCCGATTGCAACATAATCAACCCAAGCGGTAACATACTCGGCAAATTCAACTTATTAGCAATAACTTGAAAGAGTGATGCTATACGTGCTTTTGTTGTACCGGTGAAAGTGGCGCGCATGGCTCCTAGGTCAAGGGTCATGGATTCCGGGGTTGAGATTTCGAGGATGAGGTCGTGGGAGGTTGTGTCTATGAAGGGCCGTTGGTAGGTTATTGTGCCGGAGGGTGTTGTTGTTGTATTTGAGGGTGTGGGATTTGGTTCTAGTGATGGGGTAGCGGGTTTGGATGTTGATGTTGTGGCACTGTTGTTTTTGCTTGTTGGAAGATTGTCGGTTGTACCTAGATCGGGGGAGAAGGATACACCCGATTGTCGTATATCTTCCAAACGGAGTAATATCTCGCTTTTGCCTCTCAGGGCGTTGAACGTGATTTCACATGGTAGTAATTTCTGCTCTAGACCTTTTAGGTGGAAGTACCGCGCATCTCTCAGTAATTCAGCGCGATGTCCTGCATCGCGAGTGTTTACATCATATCCTTGCAGTAATCTTAAGAGATCTGCAAAGACATCGCCTGATCTATTTGGGATATTCGGTGGCAGTATCGAAGGGGGTCGAAGTAGAGTTTGGCGGTCCAATCCGGGAAATACTTCGGACGGCGTGGAGAAGAAGTGGGCGAACCCTAGGGAGAAGAAATTGGGACTGTCTCCAGGGCCTGAGAATATGTCGCGTGGAATTTGAAAGTGCCTATCTCCTACTTGTATAAAGATTTCGGATTTGAAGAGTTGTTGTGTAAGGCGAGGAACTGGAATATTATTAGCATTTGACCTTTTGGTAGGAAGGGCAATGGACTGACGGCTATAAAATTGCGCATCTGCAAATAATCGTACAAAGTGCTCCTCATCTCGAGGTTTGACAAAATATCCTCGAGGCCACGTTAGTACCCAAACTATAATCCATAAGAGAAACATGAAGACCAACCTTGCAGATGCAATCCGATATCCCTAAAAGTCGCCGGATCGCGATCGATATACAGAGTTTTCACCTGACTAGCCCTCCCACCAGTCTGTATCAACTGCTCACCGAAATAATGCGAGAAATAAGAGGGTGCTCTAAAATTGTCAGTACCATCCCCAACTATCTCACCAACAGGATAAGCTGAGAAGGGAGAAAAGCGCAAACTGACCATCAGAACTAATCGAAGCACCAGAAAGCCTAAATAACTCCGATCCAATCTGTATTGGAAACACCTTCCCAGCCGGTAACACAGTAGTCAACTTATTCATTTCCACTATTCTTCTCGTCCTATTCGCCGCCGCAGCTTCAGCATTCTTCTTCGAAGTCGATTCCGAACGTTGCAGATTTCCCGTCTCTCTCCTTGGAGTAGGCTCCACATCGCCATCATCGTCGTCGTCGTCAACGTCGTCATCATCAACGTTGGCTTGACTCCTCGTCAAACGCGAGCTTTGCGACTTTCCCGGTTGAGGGGGCCTAGCCATGGAAGCTCTCTTCGGTGGTGACGGATCCGCGGCTTGGCCTTGCTGTTTAGAGGAAGAAGAAGGACTACTATCGGCTTTTCTCTTTGATCCAGCACGTGTGGGGACCGTAGGGCGTGTGGAAGATGGTTCAGCCATTGTTTGTGCAGTAGTAGTAGAATGGTTCGAAGGTACAGTCATGCTAGGTTCCCTGGTCCTTGGCGGAATCGCACTCTCATGCCCAACGTCGCCACCCCTAGTAGACACAGAAGTATGTCTTTGCAGCAAAGGTGAAGGAGGAACAGATGGCTGAAACTGAAATTGTCGTGGCGTAGGTGTTGGCACAAGTGGTGGTGGGGGTGGTTGCAAACGTAAATCCTGCCTCACGGGAATAGGATTGCTGAAGTCGTTCACAATCAGTGGTTGGGATTGCAATTCCTGCGCCAATTCCCCTTGTGGTTGGTAATGTGTGCTGAACTCGCCAAATGCTAGTGGAATATTCCAGTCGTTGTCCCAAACGAGAGGCCCACCAGGCGGAAAGCCGTAACCTGCAAGTTCCCCAAAGTTCGTCTCTTGTGGTGCTAAATTTGGCTGCGGGTGTTGATACTGTTGTCCTCCGATATCAGAATCGCCCAATGTACTCTCAGTCGCTGATGGGTTTAACGTGGACGGGGACTGCGACTGAGATATTGGTTGATCAAATTCATTATGTCCTCTTCCTCTCCCTGCTCCTGCTGCTCCGCCCCGCCGTCTGTTTGGTTGTTGGCCTGGATTTGTATTTGGGGTTGTAGAGTATGGATTTGTTGCTGTACTTCGAGGATTATTCATAAAATGCGTCTCTCGATCCTTTTCTTCCTTGCCCCTCAAATGAAGGGGCTCTCTGTTATAATTTCTTTTCTTCTCTTTACTCCCCACTCCGGTGACCCGAGAAAGAGGTCTTGAGAGCAACCGACCTGGTCGTGCTGGTGAGACGGAAGTCGCTGTAGCTGAGCTCCGATGCTTTTCAAGGGTCTACGATCCTACGTAAAGTGGACTCTCGTCTTTCGTAGGGCTACGAAACGAATACAGTACTATAAAGTGTGTGTACACTGCAAGATACCTAGTAAATGCTCCCTCTAGACAGGAAAATGTGTCTGATTGAAAAGATAAGATGTAAGCTGACAAGTAAGTCCACAAAAGCTACGTTACAATTATTCTCAAAAGCCACCAAACCCGAAGATACTCGGCCATGTCATATATCTTATTCCATCCGCCAAGTCCCATCCATCTCACAGTGCAGCGCAGCATCTTGCTTCGAAATACACTTTCCTCAGCTACAGAATAGGCACCCAGCGGTACGCGCCCTCCCGTGTCTCCCATAAGCAACACCATCGCATTTCGCGGCCTCGTCACAACAGGATTCGGTGTCCGCGACAGAGATGGGGGCCGAGAAACTCTAGAAAGCAAAAAGGGATCGACAGACGTGCATATACAGCCTCAAACGGACTTACTAATGTCTCATAAATCCGTTCTCCGTTGTTCTTGAATCTGCCTTATAGGAATCTGACGGATGTGTTTTGGTCTGGGGATTGTGATAGGGTCGTTCGTTCGCGCGCTGTATTGGCGATTAGAAGAGGAGTCCAAGCGGTTTGGTTCTTTGTGGCTGTTGGGTGTGGTAAGTCTTCTGACGACCTTTCTTTTTTGCCACAGTATATCTTTCCATTTAGGAGTGTTGGTAATCATATATATTGTTTATTTTGACCATAGCGAAAGGGGAACAATTGGTGTTGTGTTTGGGATATCTCTAGCTGCTTGAAAATGGCTGTGCTTGAAACACCTAGTTAAGTGAATAGTGCGTAATGTAATGTAAGCAAAAGGGATGTGAAAAGAATGAAGTTCAGTTTGGTGATACTCGCCGCCAGAAAGTTCCAAGTGGCGAAAAACACCATCTCAAAGGACGAATTCTCACGGGGAATTGCTGTGCTGGCTGGCGGATGTGTACGGATATCTCAGCCAGTCTAGAACCACATGGTTCATGTGAGTGAGTCGTCCATGCCATCTAATTTTCTAGGTAAGAGTTATATATGCAGAAGCCTAAAGATGACCTATATCAAGTACAAGCGTCACCTCCTCGGGCTTGTGCGAGGTCTACGTAATGCTCATGAACACTCCACCCATCTAAGAAGGTATGAACAAATCATATGAGTAAACGAATACGGGAGAAGCTCCAACAACTACTACACCATCCCCTCCCAAGATCATTTTGTGAATTAGACGTTCGTCAAAGAAGTTTATAGATCTCTACATATGATACACCCACTAATAAGGTACTGCTCTACTGTATACCTCCCAAAAAACCCTCTACAAAACATACCAATTCAATACTCCACAATCTTAATCTCCCTCCTCACCACCTCCGGCAAATCCTCCGTCTTCACGAGACCAAACTGTACCGCATCCCCCCAAAAGAACATAGCCCTCTCCCACGTATACGCCAAATAATCAAACTCCTTCTCCTTCTCCTCCTCATCAGGATCCTCCTCCTCACGATCAGGCCTCTTATCCCTCATATCATCCTGCATCGCCAATTCTTCCTCCCCAAGCGGATCACTCTGCCACTTCTCCTTCTGCTCACCATGACAAGCCACATTAGTCAAATCGACATTGCTAGCCCCAGCAGCAATAGCAGCACTTTGAGTCGGATCGTCAAAATCAGGTAGATTAGGGATTTTCGCTTGCATGACCCCCCACATGACCCATTGAGCACTGTTTGCTAATCTCCACAAGCGAGTTTCTTCCATGAGTCTGTTGACTTCTTTTTCTACTTCCTTTTCTGCTTCTTCATCTGCCTTTTCCACGGATTGGTGACGTGGGGCGCGGGAATCTAGCATGAAGGATGAAATGTTTGACGTGGAGAGGGAGGAACTCGCTGCGTTTAGTTGAGGTGTTTGGGGAAGAGATGGCGTTCCGGGGACTGAGCTCTGCATGCTTTGGGATGAAGAGTGGTTGAATGCGGTTTTGTGGGAGACGTAGGCGCGGAGGAAGCGCTTTTGCTCTTCCGGGGTTGGGTAGCCTTTGTGGTTGCAGGCGTGTGGTGCGTTAGGGTCGTGGTAGTTGTAGCACCATTCCGTCTAAGGTGGTATGAGTAACTTGTGGATGTGAGTACATGGGCAATATGACTTACGAAATGGTTGGCGAATTCCAACCCGGGCAAATTTGCGTTTGCGTACTCGAAATCAATAACGACAAGTTGCTTGTGCTCATTCGCCGGCAACATAAGTGGTGACTCTCCTGATGGGACCATGCGTAGCAGATTCCCATATTGAGCCTACGTCTGTCAGTCTTTACATTTCAAATCCTGTTAAACCAACCAACTCACATCATTATGCGCAAATACCAGCTGACTCTTCACCCTCGCATCACCTCCATACTGCTGATACAGCCACTTTCGATAATTCTCCACCACCTCACGAAACTTACTCCACTCCATGCCACAAACAAGGGGCCGCTTCTTGGATTTACCAGCAAGGCCCTCGGAATCAGCTTCCGAATCGATCCACGTGACGATTTGAGTACATCTGGGCATCCATTTGTCGATATTTTGCCATACGAAAGGATCGTCTTTTCGCTCCTGGGGTAGTAGTTCGATTCCATCGTGAAGTTCTCGGAAACGTTTGGCAATTTGCTTTGAAATACTTGGGTCATGCAGATCCTCAGGATTAAGTGCGCGAGCATGAAGGAATTCTTCAAAGCGGCCGTTGGTGAAGGTTCCTAGTAAGCGAGGACCGATTCTCTTACGGGCTAGACGGCGGAGGATCTGGAGTTCCGATTCGCGGTCTATGAGATGATCCACATTGGTGCCGTATATGCGTAGAAGAAGTTTCCTGGACACTGGTTAGTATATCTTAGACACATATAGACTGGAGTAAACATACGGTGGAGGTTTTCTAAACTGAGGCACCCCGTCTTTCTTATCCCCAGACTTATGAGGAATCTCCTTTGGCGGAGATACAACATAAACAGCATTAGTCAAAGCACCACTCAACCTTTCCACCTCAATCTGACTGCTCATCTCCATAGAAACCTTCCTCCACCCTTTCAAACGCAATGTATGCGCCAACCTCACAATCTCATACTTGAACGTCTTCCATGCGTCCTGATTTATCTGGCTGATACCACGATTGAACTGTGGTCTCTCCCCATCACCAGTATCTTGCTTATCAGTGCCAGCGCCCCCACCAGAATAGGCTAGCGTCTTTGAATTATCGAGGATGGCCTCGCATGTTGGAACGAGAGCATCACCCTCTATGTATTCCGTATCACTAGACGCAGCTGTAGACGTACGTCTCAACTTCCTGAAAGAAGAAGTGGACGGACGATGGGAGAAACGACGACTATGCGACCTATCCGTGAGATTCATCCCCGCCGCAAGAATCTCCTGCAATTTTTCTAGAGCGGCAGAACCTTCGGAACCATCTGAATCGTGAGACTGCCTTCGTTGCATCTTCGAACCATCTTCTTTATCCTTCATCCTCTCATCAATACCAGAGAGAGATTTACCCATTTTCCTCTTATCTTTCGCAGCGACCCTTCTCGCTTTTTCTTGATGCAACCACGTGCTTACTCGATGAAGAAATCCAGGATCATGGTGGTTGATAGAATTGGCGCGTGTCGATGATGCACTTTCATACCCTAGATCTGCGAGAAATTCCAGAGATTCAGTTCTACTTGGTAACCGTTCCGTGGAAAGGCGACCTGTGAGTCTTGAAGCCGCCACTTTGGCTTTACGATGTTTTGAAGATGTCGGACGGTCCAGATGGAAATCGTCCACTTGCTTGGTGTCACCCCTCATCATGGGCGATATACTTTCTACGGGCTCTTCAATCTTGACAGCTGGTCGTAGTAGTGTGGTTAGCGGTTTGCTCTTGCGAAGAAATCAATTGCCCAAGACGAAATATTTCAATTTCAGGCAGCAGAAGGTTTCAGGAAGCTTTCAGCGTTGTGAATAGAATGCAATCTCTAGATATCCCGCTTAAAGCCCATGCTCTTACTAAACGTACACCTAATCTCATTGCTAAAAGGGGCAACTTACCTTTTATAGTACCAGATCCAGGTGATCTCAGTATACCCCTTGTATTCGTAGGCGGAGGCAAAGAACCATCACCAGCCGGTGTCTGCCCTGAAGAAGACATCTTCGAGCTCAAATTCCCTCTGCGGTTTTCTCTTGAGATAAGCTTGGTGTTGTTCGAATGCAACTCGTGTTTAACTTTTGCCCCGTCGTAAGCGGTGCTATGTAGCTTTCCCGAATGGTTTTCGTTGTTGGTAGACGAAGAAGGAGCGCGTGTGACGTAGCTCAAACAAGGTTATCTTTTTTTTCTGCGAAGCGTCAAGGAAATTGCAGGTTCAGAAGTTGTTCATGAACAAAGAGAAGAATTATCAGGTCACAAGTAGTGCTATCAACAGAAATTATCTGAACTCCACATTCAAGCAGGTTTAACCCTTATGCGCGTATCTCGATAAGGTAACGCGTATCCGCTGTTGTTCCTGCGCCTCGTGGGCTCGATGACGATGTTTAACTCGTCTTAAAATATACTGCATATTTCGGCATATGTCATAGTATGTATATTGGAGCATTTCCATACATATGGAGTCTATTGCGGAAGATGTAGTACTCATGAAGTACGCGGCATGTAAATTCACGCATATCGCTCAGCACGCATGAAACCAGACTCAAACCAACCATCAAAAACCTTAGTAACAACAAAGTTTTTTGTATTTCACCCCCCAAAAAAGAGTAAAGAAACACATCTAGCCTCCTGCTACACATGTCCATTACGAAAGTATGAAGTATTCCCCTCGCGATCCTCCAGCAGTACATACCACGCATCTGCTGGTGTTAAAGATAATCAAGCCTAAGCACGCTGTGTATGCATCGCAGAATTGTATAAGGTGATCAGCTCCATGTTCGTATGGTATAATGAAGATAACCTTTTTTGTCCTTCTAGGATCAACCTCACCGCACTAAAAGGCAGGTATTGATAGATTAGAGGACTTTAAATCAGCGTCTTTGAGATATTCCTAGTTGAAGTAGAGTGAGTCATAGGCTTGAGCAAGCATATCCGGTCCCGTTTTTAGGACCTTACGTTCAATAAGAACGGGAACTAGGCACTCTATTTGCCACTAAGTTGGGTCAAAATACTAGGTACTTTCCTACCCTGCCACAGAAATATTTCATATAACTCGAACAATCAAACCGCCAACTTTGTCTATCAGCACTGACTCAACTACACCAATGTCAAAACTTTTCCTCCCGACTTCGTATAAGAGCTAAAATCACCAAACTAATGCCTCCCACAGATAGAACAACGGCCCTTAGAATCCCAAAGAGGGTAATAAGAACAAGTGTCAATGAACTTATATTGGATTTCTGAGGGCTTATGGGTTCCATTTAGTTCTACTCCAATATCAGAGTACCCGACATTCAAATACACGACATCAAAAAGCCTCTTCTTTGGGGTCATTGCACGAAGCAAGCAAGCGTTTTCACAGCCTTCCAAAATCCAGATGCTATCGCCCATTTGGGTGGATACCGGACCAAACCCCAAACTATTATGCGTGCGACCCGCTTGCTCATCCTGTACTGATGTGTTTGGATATTCTCCATTAAGTCAGCGAGCCTGGATACTTCAGGAGCGCTCATATCCCTCGAGTCTCAACATCTCGTACAAAGGACTATGTTGGGAATGCCTCACAATGTCAACAAGAGAGAGCTGCTCTACTAAGCACATAAGTGGTCAAGAACCGCAACAATGGTCTTTACTATCATGAACTCAAAAAAACATCCACAAGACTGTCGCAAACTTTAGCTTACCTTCTAACCCCAACGAAATTTCCATTATTACGGGTTTAATCACTAATTTTCATTCTAAGATAGGTTTGTGAATTACCTGCTATAAGAGGAAAAATAAACCGGAGTTCCTTTGTTCTTTCAATGAAATTTTGTGTCAGTCCCATTCTCCTCTATGGCGTCCCGACAGTGTTGTTCTCATTGTTCATCTACGAAACATGACCCACAGGAGACATCGTCCAAACATGTCTCAGAGGAACGAGTTATTGCAATGCCAGGCCTGTACAGTATTTATACCTTCAGGTTGGAATTCACTTCTACTCCTCCACCACCACCACCACCATAAACCAAAATCATCTCTACGAAATCGTCCCCAGCATTTTACCAGTCTCTCAAAGAGCCGGTTAGACCATATCAAGCAATAGCTACCTCCAATCCCGCGTCGACATATACACACTATATGACGAAGGCCTTTTCGGGATTTGCTTCCCTGTCACTGGTGCAGACATTAAGAACGACGGCGTGTGGCATCGATATGTTGTACTGTTCGATGGGGGCAATGCCACCATCCGTCCACTTGGCGAGGTACCCTATACCCCTAAGAACAAGTCCGTCGCTTGGGGGTGGGTTCCACTTAGCCAGCTTGAGGCCCTTCAGGATGCCTGCACAGCTACTAAAGTCCCTCGATTCCCAATTGGTTCCATTGCTCAGGGTGATATTGATCGAGTTAATCTTTGGCGTCAGACTGTCTTTGCAGCCCTCGGAGCTGCCTATAATCCATACTAATGCGCCGAGGAATGGCAACATGTTCGCCAAGAATCAAACTGATTAAGCGACACGATGGATATGAGAGAGATCAGGGGCACCAAATCGAAGAAATGTACAAGAGATAATTCCAGGTGTTGACATTAATGATGGGCCGCAAGTTTTCACTCTAGGACTACTTAAAACAATCGAGATATATAAGCTATACTGCATATTCCTTAAATCAAACCTCTCGATCCTGTCTACCTCCAATTTTACCTATAACTGCCCTTATCCTTAGTAAAATGAAACAAATAGCTGATGGCAGAGTTGTTGCATAGCTACCACATCCGGATGGCTGAGGTCATCTACAAGTCGGAAAATCCAAACTTGAAAGACAGTCTTAGTGAGAGCGAGTTCACTGTCCTTCTCCCAAGATTCTGCAGTTGTGTCTGGCCCCCAAGCTTTCCCGTGCTCCCGATTGCCTAAGCTCCGCAGACCCTCAACCCAAGCCGGCCGCCAGGCTGAGCGACACCAGTCCACGAAAACCACGTCAAAATTCCTTTTGTTACCATTAGCCTTGACCGGCTTTAGCATTATGTTTTCAAACTTGAGATCGCCGTGAGTAAACTTGGGCTCAATCAGCGAGCATTTCAACAAGCAAGTCCGGTAAAGGTCTAACCAGAGTTCATCAACAGGTAAAAATGGGGTAGGTTCAACGCACGCCATCGCAAGTTGGTACTCTGCAGCTTTGTATAAAGACTGACATAAATCAGAATAGTTGTCAAAGGGGCCTGCGAGCGGTTGATTAGGGCGAGTATAATGCTCAGCCCTATATGAATAAGGTTGGCGATCAACGCGACCATAATAACCTGGTGATGGAGTTTGACGGAGGAGTTTCAGCTGTTCTGCTATCTTCTTAGATATCTCAATTCGTTCATCATCATCCAAGTGTTCCCAATTTTCTTGAAGATTACCACCTTCAATGTATTCCATAATGATATAATGGAACTGTATTTTAACGCCGGGGGGTATGTTCTCCGGCCTTATCGCGGGAGGCCCTGTGAACGCGGCATAAACTTTTGGGACCCGTACTTTGGAATTCCGGGCAAGAAAAAGTAAATTCTCAGCTTCCTACGACCACATGTTAGTCTATCCATAGTTTCTTTAGCTCTTAGTTTGTAAAGACGTACCTCAATGATTTGCGCCCCGGCCCTCATCTTAACGACAAAAACCTCGTTAACCAGACAAACGATACCATCAGTATTGTCTCCAATTTCATTCTCTGTACCTCTGACTTTTATGATGTCCTCAATCGTAGGTAATGGTGCTGGGAGGGATTCTGTCGAGGCATAATATGGCCAATAATTGCTTTTCTTCGTACCCGGAAGCCCTTCAAGCAATGCTTTGTCGTCGCCTGATGACCTTTTAATTTGAGGGCCTGACTTGCCGACAGCACCGTCTCCGTACCATCGTTTCAAAATTTCCAATCTATTCGGCATAATAATGTAGAGAAGATGACCAGAGATAAGGGGAAGAGATGGGAGACAATCTCCAGAAGATAGTAATAAAGAGCTGGTATCCAAGAGATGAATCTGAGATAAATCAATGAAGGAAGCTTAGAACGATCAGCAGCGATAATTTTAAAGTCTGGAATAAAAAGGTACCTTTAAATAGGTATTTTTAGGCTATTGCAAGACTGCGATCCATTGTCAAGATATACGCGAACGGCGAACCTTACAATAACGTTTCGATCGCGCCCAATATATTGAGTCTCCTTGTCATCAACACCATGAGTAAAATTCCCTGAGATAAGGGATTCATTATTAAGGCTTCCGCAAACGGCAAATGTAACATCTATCATTTGAGGTTGCCTCGAATGACGAATCCGTCCTCAATCTTTTACTTATCCTTTGAAAGTTGCAGGCCCTTTGTCGTAACTACATTCAAAGTGGATGTATCAATGAAGAAGAAAGCGTTTACCTGACCCTCCAACGCTCAGCCGTGAGAGCCGACTGGAAGCTCTGAGCGGATGTTGTCATAGTAGCTCAAAGACTTCGGCATTTCTAGCTAGACTTGCTGTGACACAGCATAGCACAAGGAATGCTTAAAGGAAAATCGTGCTCTTTGATTAGCATTCCTGAATCTTTAGCTCCATCCCTCATCTTTAACAACTACCCTCCCGTACAGTACCATGATCAGCGTGGGCTGGATAAAGTGGTGGATACTTTGATTCTTGCGCCATTTTGACAGGTAAATGTATTTGCACATTGAAGTCTTTCCATTGTTGTCTGCCCATGTATAAGAAACTGCATAGAAAACAGGATCGTCTTTCAAATTTGGGCGTAAATTATAGTGCAATTCAAGTCTTTCCTCATAGAGGCCAGGTTTGAGCTTTACAAGCCTGATCTGCTACCCAAGTTCGTAGTTCAGACTTCTAAATGAGTAATGAGTCTGGGAAGCAGCCGTCGCAGATGGACTGAGTGCTTCTGTCAAGGAAGGCTCTTCATTTCCGCACCAGTTATTTTGTTGATCGATAATGGCGAATCCGCAGCTCAAACAACACCAAACATCATCAAAATTTCGAATATCTGGATGATAATAGAAGTTGCTTTCAGAGCTACTAATCTTTGAGAATGTCTCGTTGATTGAAATGATGATCAAGATGCTAGAGTCTAACCAAGATGAAGTTGTGAGAAGAAAGATTCAACTAAAATCTGCCTTGACTAAACTGTGGTGGACTGGCTTTTTACCCAAGGCACTTTCCAAGGTACTGAACGTCAAAATCAGCAGAGCCATGCCCTGTATAGGAAAGGATAACGCGAGCTTGACGAGAGTGGAGTTTGCTAAGCCATTGCTTAGTAAAGCCTAATATCCGGTGTGCGGCCATCATTGCCTGATTAGGCTGTGGAATTAGACAGCAGAAGTTATCTGAGTAAGGAAACAATACTACATTCGTATTGAATAGCTATGTACCAACTGTCGCCGTTCTCGGCGGCACATGCCGCCGTATTCGTAGGGCAGTGTCGTCGGTGGTGGGTCTGTATATTGCACCAAATAACCGTATTTGATCGTTGTTCCAACGCCATATCACGCCTGTCGAGAAAATAACTGCAGCAATCCGTGGGGTCAAGTATAGAGTATAAAGTAATGCCAATAATCACTTCCTCGTTCCCACCGACAACTGCTTCGAGCCTAAAGTATCGCTTCCATGGAGTCCAGTCATTGTTGACGTGCTCTTTTCATGCGTATTTGTTCGCAGAAGCCGAGGTGTTTTGACAGTGATTCAAGCGCCCGTGGGTCGAGAGTGGTTTCATGGCATTACGCCGAGTCGACATGTCAACACCTCGTTTTTCGTAGAAGGATAACAGCACTCCGATCAAGGATCGGAACGCAACAAATGGGGAATAATCGTCTGGGGCAAAAGATATATCGGTACAAAACGTGTTGTGGGGGTTCTAAAAAAGAAGAAAAGGGATATCGCCAGGCATCAAACGTCGTAAAATAAGACTGTAGCAACAGAGTCAATCCGTTCTAGAGCAAGATAAGATAATTGCTCGGCGCAATACCCGTCTCACCATTCTCCTTCTTCGCCTGCCACCACCGTCCACTAACATCCGAAACCTCAAGAATTTCATGCTTCAAGAAGGAAATCTCATTGGCATCATCGGGGTTCGCCTCGTAGGAATATATAGCCTTGGCACAGTAAGGGTATTCCGCTGGTGGAGCCGCATCAGCATCTGGTTGATTGACCGTGGTAGATGTTTGAGTAGCGGGGTTGGTGAATTGTGGTTGAGAGGAGTTGCGTCCCATTGCGCCTACGGGTCCGCCGTGGTAGCCAGATACGGGGGATGATGTCTCGAAGCCGTTCAATTGGGCGGATGTGTACATTTGGGGTGGGTTTGTAACGGTGGTATCTGGGCGGGTGCCGTATCCGTTGGAGATGTTGCGCGAGGAGCGCAGGGAGGGTTTTTCTCCTTTGTGGAGGGCGAAGGAGTCGACGTAGGCGCGGTGGCTGGCGTTGGGTTTGGAGCCGTAGTAGAAGATCCATACAATCTAGAACACATGAATACGCGTTAGTCTACGGTCTTGCTGCGACAGGATGGGTCTGTTTCGCGACTACTTACGCAAACCATAGACAGCAAGATAAACCCAGCAGCGGCTGCTTCTTTGGCACCGCTCGAGGAGTAGACTAGCGAATTGACAGATGAAGTTGTGAAGACGAGGCCCGCACCGAGGAAACCGACAATCTACAGAGTAAGTATTAGTGTTCGTCCGTCGCAAGCGACAGTATCCGGTCCCAACTTACAGCGACATTATACGTCTGTTCCGCATCCGCACCAACAGTGACTAGCACCCCAATAATACAGAAGAATGTATACACCATAGCCCACCACGCGAAGTTAGGAAACCCTTCCTTCGCATCGCTAATAACAGAACTGATGAAAGCAATCAACCACGCCAGCTGCGATGACAGTCAGTATATGCAAGCGCGAACAATCGTCGAACAACAGCAGCAAGTACAGCGACAACGAGGACGGGAACGAGTACGATAGAATTAGAGAAGGACGAGGAGGAAGACAAGACAAGAACAAAAACTCACAATAGCAATGGAAATCGTAGCCAGCGCGAACGGATCCCCAATAATCCTCGAGATGCTAAACCTGGAACCTCCACCACTACCACCATCGTTATAACGACTTCCACCTTCCATTTTGCGAAAAGAGGGCGAAGTCAGTGAGTCGTAGGGCATGGAGGTAATAAACGGGGGGTGCGCGAGCGAGAGCGAGAGAGGGAAACCGCTTTTGAAGAAAGGACCTGATCGATCGAAACGCTGCAAAACCTGAGGCGTCTGTCGTCGTACGGTCCGGACTGTGACGAGTCAAGTCAATGAAAAAGGGAATGGAAACAACCGACGAACAGGGCAAGCAAAGCAAAGCAAGCAAGAAAAAATGAACGTGGGGCAGGGCAGGTCAGGTCCGAGTCGTCGTTGGTCGGAAACAGTGTCAATAACTCCAGTCGAGAAGTGTGAGCAGTGGGACGAAACGGCAGGCGTCGAGAAAGTGAAGAAGGGGGTTCGTCAGCGCGACGCTGTTCTTTTCGGTGTGGTGTCGCGGAGATGATGGGGACGGGGAACGCCAGGGCTCGATCAGTGGACCATGGCTTCCCGACAAAGTTTAGCGTGAAACCCGCTGTATTGGAATTATTGGGCGGGACTACTTCGTAAAATATTTATTATTATTTGCCTTTCTCTCCCGCTTTTATGATTGCGAACCGTGGAGTTTGCGGGTCAAGGAAAAAGTTATGGGCAAAGCAAGTGCCTTTCGATGTTCGTGATTGTGTTTGTGTTTGTGCTGTACTATCTATTAAGTTCTTTCAGCAATCAAACCTAAGGTTAAAAATACATCTGCACAGCCACAAAACACGAGTGATAACTCTACCTTATAGCGGGAGAGTGTATAAGATCGCATATATACTACTGCAGACAATATGATGGAACCTAATCGGAAGGGTTGTTTACAACTACCTCATCAGAAGCAGCATAATAGGGAACTTTTTGTACCTTCCGGATCTAATATCGTGCAGAGAATATCCCGGCTCGGATATATGTACGTACCCATACTGTAGACGACAATTCAAATGTTAATCGATGGGTCGTGAGATGTATCCCATCAAGCAAACGATAGCGACCAGCTCTTTACACGATACAGGTGAAGTGCTTCCTCTGAGAAGCTTTACATTGTACACTGCTCCACACTTATATATACATAACTCTACGCTTCGATAGATATATAAACATTCCCACCATTGATTAACTCAAACACCTCTATTCCCATCCCTCCATCCCTTCCACACACTCTGTCTTCCCCTTTCCCCTTCCCATCCCCCTTCCCTATAATTCTCCATCTTCCTAACACTCCTATAAGCCTCTCTCTCCCTCCATTTCTTCTTCCTCTCCATTGCCAGCTTCACACGCTCCTGCTTTTCGGGCTTAGTCAAGGGCCTCTTTCTAGTTGGTACTTGCGGTATCTTGAACGCGATATCCGAACTTCTGGCCCAGTCTTCCACTATACGCTCCCATGTCCCCTTATCCAATTGAGAATGTCCAAATCGGCTTTTGCAACCTCCGATTGCGGGCTTGTAGCCGAATACAGCGTAGGCGAGCTGTTTGCGCCTTTGGATGATTTCGAGAGGGGTGAGATTTCTGTCTTTGGATTTGTCGAAGAGAGCTGAGGGGCCGGGAGTATTTTGGTACGGCGCCATAAGGTGATTGGCTGTGTTGGGGTCCAACGGAGACTGCTGTGAAGAACTCGACGGTGGTCGGCATGGTAGAGAGGTAACGCTTCCGCCGGCGTCTTTGTGGGATACTTTTCTACTCTTAGCGGAATGTGTTGTTGTGGACAGCACGTGCTCAAACGGGTCTACCCACCCCTTCACAGGCGTGGGTGAATCATTTTGCATTGTGTAAGAGGACAAAAGTCCCAAGAGCGGCAGCTTTCGCGCGTTTGATTGTGCATCTGCGTTCTCCTGTTGATTCTCATTAGGTCGTCTAGTAAATGTCGTAGAGCCGATTCTAGTTGGTGCCGTGGCAGGCATACTTCGCTCAGTCATTGACCAACCGCCAACGATGGAGAGATCTGGGTGTGCAGTGGGTTTCCGTGAAGCCGTGCTCTGCCGAAGTGGCCTTGACTTCCTAAGCGCAGTCGAAGGTCGCCGCAGACCACGTTCCTTTAACGGAAAGGTGCCTCGAACCTGTGGGCGATCTCGTCTTGGGGTTGTGACGGCGGGCTGCTCCACTTCAACTGTGCAACCATCTTCAACCGCGCGCACGTTTTTCAGAAGAGCAGGAAACAGAGGTGGTCCTTGCCATTCAGCCATGATACCCTGCATCATCTCCTCCATTGGGTACGGATTCAACCTCTTAGCCATGACATTCGCTTTCCGGGCAGACTGTCCGGGTCCGTACAGCATCCAAAGCCGTCTAGTTATGACGCGGCTAACATAGTCATGCTCAATATAGACACCTCGTTGCATGAGCTGTTGAATCAAATCCATTCCGCGGAGTAATATCGTTGGCGGCGGTGGCTTGATAGTTGTAGGCCATTGAAGGTTATCAGTTTTGGGTTTCCCTCCAGCTAAATCAAAGTAGTGTCTGATACGCTCCGGATGAGCCCTAAGTTCAAAGAACCCGACCTTGAATCCCCAGCTGATAATCGCGTCAACTGTACTCGGTGAGAAAATACGAGCCAAAGGATTAGAGCGATGATGTCTAGGCAAAAACATTGCCGCTCTCGGGTCGATATCTCCCTTGGCAACTATCGGACCGTTCTCTGTGTTCAATTTGCGTGATAAAACTCGTCTGAAGTGAACAGGATTTTGGGAGTAATAAGTAACAAGACGCAAGCAAAGCCTAGCCAATTCCTCAAAACGATAAGTCATACCATACCGCCGAAGCAGCTCATGCCAGTAACGCGCAGGTAACAATTGTTCTGATTCCATGAACTGAAGGCATATGTTTGTCAGAATGCGTAAGTCATCAAATTCGTGACCATGTTCAGGCCCATGACCGATCCGCCTTTTGACAAGCAAATGTGAAAAGAGCCTTCTCACGGTATGGGATGTGATTTGGACGCCCTTCATTCGCATATCCTCCAATACTTGCTCAATCTTTTTGGCCTTTCGTTCTCGCGCGTATTGTCGGACCAAGATATTCCAGGACTCTTGATCTGGGTCCGCATGGAAAAGAGTAAGAAGTGTTAAGGTACGATAAACGCTGAGCCAGTCGTTTTGAGCGAGGTAAGAAGCTAGCAGCGTCCTCTGGAGCTTATAATCCTCGAGAACGTCAGGATGTTGGTCGCTATTCAAAAGGCTCTGGAGGAGATCGGAGTTGTGGTCGGCAGCCAGCTTCTGTACAGCTTTGCAAAATAGTGAATCCGATATAAAGACGCCCGCACGGCTTAAATTTTCTATGCTGGAGGTGATGTCGTGAGGATTTCCAGCCCTTAGAGCCAGTTCTCGTAGAGCTAAAGGGCCGATCGAGCGAACGCCAAACATACTCAGACAGCTTGTGACCAGGGAAATGGAGAAAGCCCTGGTTGCGAAAAGCCTAGCACAGAATTCATCACTGAATTGCTTGGGAGCGATACCGTGGGATTCTCCCAGGAAAGAGTACATAAATTCGCGGGAGAATTGTATTGGCGGCTCAAAAAGAGTCGTAGCTGTATTTTCAGGCGGAACGGTGGTGGTGTTCTTTTCGGGGACGTTCGCAAACTGCACTTGTGTATGCCCAGCCAACTCCTTGCTATTCCCAACTGCTGTCATCTCGGTGGATGATTTCTCAATCTGGGAAGGAGATTTTGGCTTGGCCAGTTCAGCGAACAACATCCCTTGCCCAAGTCTCTGCAAATGTTCCCAGTGTGAAGATGCTTTAAATGCATCAGACGGCGAATCTCCATGTTCAACCAGAAAAAGGTGCATATCCAGAGCCTCCCGAATCAAATCCCTTTTGATTAGAGTGGTTATCATCTCATCGTAAACCGAACCTTTCTGCCCTTTGAGGTCCACATAGATTTGCTTGTAAATCTCCAAGCGATCTGGAGACATTGCAGCTGGTGGAACCAACCATTTCATTGCTGTTGGTGAAGCTGAAAAATGCTTGCTGAGCCGGTGGTGCCATGATAGAACCGACTGAGGGTCAGCTAAGGTGGGATGAAGGTCGTCCTGAAGCACTGAGCCCATGAAATACTCATAGAAGGCAGGATAAGATTGACCGAGGGTTTCCTTTTGCAGTACTGCATAGTCGTAAACACATTCTCGTACGGCAGCCGGCTTCGTAAAGAGGATCCAGAATGACTTGAGTAGCTTAGAATCGAACCCTTCACAAGGAACGTCCACATTTTGAGCCCGCATGGTCCTCCATACATGCACAATGCCGTCGCGGCCGTAAACTCGTGTCTTGTTCTTCAGAAGTGCGTGCCAACCCTCCAAGGAATTTGGGTATCCGTCTTCTTCGCTCATTATTTGCTTGACAGTCGCTGCTGTGGGAGGAACAGCTGATGTTGGAAACTTCGAGCTCTTGGTCGTCGATCTGCCTTTAATATCTCGGACCGCTCGCGAGAGAAATTGATGGTGTTGTCCAATTCGAAAGCCTGCAATGCCTCTATTTTCAACCTTTAACGTCTGTATCGAAGTTTCGGTAATCTTAGCTGATGTCCTTGCCTTGCCCTTTGACCTAGTTCTTCGATTTCGAACAGGCGCATCTCCTGTATTGGAAGCTGAATTTCCCTTTCCCACAGCTTCCAAGTCCGCAGATAAACTCCAATTCCATCTTTGAGATTGAAAACTAAGCTGCGTCCGTAAGAGACTGGATGGTGAACACTTCAGGAGAACATTCTTATAATCGTTCGAACCCCATCGTGATGCCGTCGGCCTGGCATGGAATCCGCCCAGACCCGTTCGCATCTAACGTGAAGACTCAGACGCACGCAATTGAGTCCTGGCATTGCATGGATGATGGTGGGCTCGTCTGGTATGAAAAGAGTTATCGACGCTGATTTGAATTCAAAATTTTAGAAGCTAATCGGGATAACTTCGGCAAGTTGGCGCTTTCGGCGTATAGCCTCGTATAGCCGTATATTGGCAGATCATGAGGGCATCGCGGGAATTGTAATTGATCAGATAAATTATGGAGATAGACAGAATGAGTACGGAAGCTCTCGAGTCCACAGCCACTAGAAAGCTGAGCAATTATCGAATTTGAGCAGATGGCTCCTGTCATAAGGCAGACGTTACTAGATTCCAAATCCAGCATGTGTAAAGGGTTTCTCCATAACTACACTCAGGATCCCACCAGCGCATGTTTCTCAAAGAACGTCATCAAACAACCCCAAGAATTGAACGGGCTCCAATTGCATGATTCACGATGGGAACATGACCAACTAAAGCATACATACCAAGCAAACCAAGGATAATAGTCGGTCGATTTGTGTTCGTGCCACTGAGGCGCAGCATTGAGCAGTTCCTTCCCTCTTGGTTTTATAAAACGCATCATCATCACCTGTCCCCGTCTCAGTTTCCGTCGTCAGACCTGACAACCTGCCTTCATTTTTTCTGGCTGGTAAACATAACAACATCAACATTACAATTCCCGATACATCAGCAATTAGCGTTCTAATTACTTGAGAGGAAATATCAAAAATGGCTGTGTAAGTTCAATTTCCAGTATCAATACTTCAACTTGTCGCATTGCGCTTGCACCTTGTGCGCACATGTTACTCAGAAAACTAACTTGAATTACTCCAACAGCAGATGTTACTACGACAGCTTCGGCCGTCGCCGATGCAGAAACAACGCATTCAGCAGTTGGGGACGTTGGATCGTTTTAGGCCTAATCCTCTTGTTCGCATTACTCTTCCTTCTCTCAATTTGCATGTAAGTACAGTACTCCTCCCATCCTACATATCTTACACTCCTTACCCGCCCCACCCACCAAACCACCACAATCACTAACACCCCAACCCCAGCACAACCCGTCGCCGCCGTGCCCGCGGCCACAAACCCTTTTATGGCACAGGTTGGATACCCGGTGCTAAACCCGCCCAAGGTCAAAACGTCAACGACAACGCCAACGCAAACTACGGCAATGAGCAAAACTACCAACCACCCTACAATAGCAACAACGGTGCATATGCACCACCTCAAGAACCAAAGCCTACGTATGGTCAAGGTCAGCAGACATATGGTGGACAGCAGAACGGGTATGAGATGAATAATAATAGTGCTGGGTATCAAGCTCCTCCAGGACCGCCTCCGGGGCAGTACCAAGCTCCTCCTGGACCACCACCGGGGCAGTACCAAGCACCTTCTGGGCCACCACCGCAGCAGTATCGTTAGAGTTAAGGTGGAAGCGAAGTACTAGTGGTGAAGGTGGATATTCGTAATGGTGGAACTGGAGAGTGGCGTTCATAGGATGATGGAGGTTGGCGTTGAATTAAGCTGTTTATGGGATTAATTCCATCGGTACTAGTATCGTAGGGGAATGGGATACAGGCATGACTATGGGTCAGCGTCAGGAAGTGTATTAGTTCTTTTTACGTCTACCATCAAAATAATGCGAATCGTAATGATGCTGAACAATTGCTTGATTTGGTAACATCATGGAACAACGCTGTGCATCTGAAATCGATAGTATTCTAATAACGTCAATTACACAATATCTACCATCTCTATATCCCATGCCTAAAGGCGACCGCCGCGTTCGTTATTCGTACAAAACCTAATAAGCCATGTACACAAGCGCTCGCGTGTGAAGAGTACAACAGGAGTGAAGAGTAGAAGTGCCAATACAAGCTCGCTCGCTTTAACGGTTCTTCGACAATCCGTACCGTGAAAGCAAATCCAGCCCACCTCTCCAAAAGCTTGAAATCGTAACACTTCATAAACCCAACCTCCACCCCCAATATACATGTACACCTTCAAACAGCATAAGCAGGCGGCGCATCACCCATCCCATCCAAACTCCTCACTTCATCCAATTCCCTCCTCTTCCCCTCACCACTTACACCATCCCTATTCCTCTCATCCTTCTCCCTTTCTTCATGGACTTTCTTGGCAATTTCCCTGGCTATCTTGTTCATCCATGCTTGTTCGAGTATACCGCCGCTTGATCCTTCACTTGGGGAATATATCGACGGTGACATTTGTCCAAAGGTGATTTTATCGGTTGAAAGTGTGCGTAGAAGTGACGGTGGTGCTGCGGATGCGCTTGCGACGGGGACTGAGGTTTTGGAGGATAGGAGGGGAGGACGGGTGCGGTGTTTGGGTTTGGTTTCGGAGGAGGGGGTGTGGGTTGTGGTTGTGGTTGGTTCGGAGGGGACGGTGTATGCTGGTGGTGCGGAAATGATGACCTCTTCCCCCTCTTCCATTGCGCTAGTATTGCGGCTACGAGGATTAGGGAGAACCGTTGATGCACGTGGTGTGGCATCCGTATCTACACCATCAAGACTGGACGCTCTCCGTCTGAAGTGCACTTTATTCGGCGTCCGTGGTGGCGTGACCAAATCATCTTGTTGATTCTCAAATATAACAGACGGTGCGGACGAAGGCGCAATACTAGGTTCCGGTGTCGACGCTTCCGTGCCAGAGTCTGAAAGAATTACTGGTTCTGGAGTTGGTGCTGCTTTTCTCAGGTCGATGACTCGCTTTTTCGCTTTGCGTTGTTTCGTACCACGACTGGATGTTGTGCCGTGGAAGGTATACGACGTTGCTGTAGAAAGTGTAGGTCTAGCAGAATATTCACTACCAGCATCACTTCGCACACTGGAAGTCGATGCCGCACTCCCAAGATATGAACTCATCCGCGATATCGTAGGTGCATTATGTATCGGTGCTTGTATACCAGATGCTCCTCGCTCACTCGAGCCAGCCCATGCTCGAAAAACAGTATCGCGAATGGGAGGTGTAAACAAAGCGAGTGTACGGTGAGACTCCGTCAGAGCTGCCAACCGAAGCAAGTTCTTCTGCGAGAATGAAGCGTGATGTTCCGTCCCACCATCGAGTGCATATGCTGGCATATCGGAGTCTTCCCAGGGCACTCCCATCCCATCCACTGGATCTTGTGGTGGACTCGCAAGTGGATCTACTGGTATGACAGAATCGTCCGCTGCATCTTCCATTAACCGATCGTCCAATTCTCGGTACTCTGGTGACCATAGTCGTAATGATAGTTTGTGTAGTATAGCCGGTAAATCTTCCATGAACAGATTCCTTAGCTGTTTCTCGATTTCTCGTTGAAGGTAATCCCTCACGAAGGGTATCGAGTCGAACGTCGATGACACCTTGAGTGACTCGAGAGGATCATTCCGAAATACCAGCGTAAGTCCCTTCTGCTTCGAGAAAACCAGTATAACAAATCCTGACAATCGAAAATCTGACAGAGTAATCTGCAGCGGGATCGTCAATCCAGAAGCAGCTGCCAACGGCTGCGGCGACGTAAACGACGGCTTCGTCGACAAGTACGTATTCAGCGGATTGGCCTGTACTCTCGTCTTGAGCGTCAAGAACGCATCACCCGTGTATGACATCTTAAATATCCCTCGAAACCTATCCTCGGCCAAATCGCCAATCTCCAGAATCTCCAAATCCGGCGGCTTCTCCCCCAAATTCAACTCGGTCACAATGATATCGTCGACGATTATAGGTGGTTTCGGGTATTTATTCAAGGCAGCAGTTAACATTTCTCGTGCCCGTGAGAAATCCTGGCTGCCCATCAAAGGCGACCAATTGAAGTTGAAGGCCATGATGGATATCGATGCGGGGATGCGATATCTATGGCCTAGTCGGCGTTTCTATGAGGGTTTGTGATGGGTTGAATGATGGAAAGGCATCGGTTTTGATGGTTGCTGCGTCTTCGGGGGTAGCCTTTTTGTCTCGCGTGCCAAATTATATTTTTCTTGCTATTGACTCTCGCGTGAGCTTCAGGGGAGAGCTGGTATGTGAGGTTGCCGGGGAGTTCAATGACGCCAATTTTCGTGATGGGGTTGCCTTATGTGTTTCTGTGTTTCGATGGCGCAGATACTCCCGCTACGAGAATGGATAATGGCAGTAAGTGTACAGTGTGGGGAGATAGGTGGTGTGGGATATTGATGCTGTGTTTGTATCCATTCGTCCTGGCAGACGAAGAAAAGTAGGGACGGCTGTTTAGCCCGAGCCCGGTTCTGAGCGTCATAATTTAGGGCTGTATTATCGGCGAATCATGGCATTAACAGTCACTGATATACCAACAACGCGTGCGATTTGATTGTTTATTTATTAGGTTCCAACTAAGGAACCGGTTACATGCGATGGCTTCGGATTATGGTATACTTCGCCCAATGTGGGAATACAGCTGCAGTGAGGCTTGGCTTGTTCTTGCGGCCTCATACACATTCAGCATACCAGTTTGATAGCCCATGCGAATCGACCACTTAAATCCGATTTGAGGGTGCATTTGGCTTTCACCATGATAATCCTGATCGAAATAATCCCAATCCTACTTCTCATCCTTCGCAAGAAGATCCTCCACCTTGCTAACCTTCTCCGTCATACTCTGCTTCTTATCCGTCCGACTCCCCACCCTAATATCACTTTGGATCCTCACAACACCCCTCTCATGAAGTACAGCATGCGCATTCCCAATGACTTTCATGACATCGTCCCATGATCCTTCTGTGTAAGACAAAGGCGTCAGCCTCGATCATGTGATAGCAATTTGACCGGTTTCCAAATGATAGCTTCAATCATTTCAGAAGAAGAGCTGAAATCTGCCACACTCACCAACAGTTGATCCAGCGGAGTGCATCGAATACTCCAAGCCCGATTTCTTAAGCAAACGTTGTACCTCTGCTACTTCGGCCGATACGGAAGCTGTCGGTGTGCCAATGGGAATAAGGCAAAAGTCTGCTATGCATGCTGCAGGTGTTTTGAGAGAGGCGATATTCGCCTTTGACGTCTTTGACAGTGCGGCCCACATGTTGTAAGAACTAAATGTAGATTGTTTGAAATTGTTGGTCTTGTAGATGGTGGGTGCAATGCCGGTCTTCGAAATAGCTAGCGGCAAAATATCTGAAATTGGTGGACCAATCATATGCGAGATACCCTGCTTGATTGAAAATAGGTCTGGACTCGAGGGACTAACATCAGCTCAGCAATGAGCCCATCACCGCTGCGATTCCCATGATGTACTTTGCTTCAAATGCCGTGTTCTTGGGAGGTTTGGGTTTGGAGTGTCAAAGACCGATGTCAAATTCGTAAAGAGCCTAGATCGTATGCGCCGTGCACCAGCTAGAAATAGTTTAAAAGACACACCAAAGTTAGATGGGAATAAGAAGCAGAAGAGTGATTCGGGATTGGACTCGGGCGCGCGGATCTTTCGTCAAAACTATTTCGAAATCCAGGAATTATCACGATTTCTGACCGTTACCGGAATTCCGAATTCACAAGACTTCCCCACACTACCTTGTACAGAGCCGATTATAACCTGAATAGACATTCCCGGAACCACATGGACTATTCACAACTTTGAAACAAACTTTTCTCGCGGTCCTCTGTCTCGCAAGTCGAATTTAGTTGACCACCAAAGTTTCATCATAAGCAAGTCTAAGTCATGGGTTGCACGCACTCGAGCGAGACGACAGATTCCATTTCCGAATACCAGTCGAAGGCAAACTTGACCGGGCTCAAGAAAGAACATGTTGATGAAACTCCTCCTCAGGAAACACATGAACAAATCAGTGCCACTTTTAACGACGAGGACCGAGCAAGAACAACGGCTAGAATCGATTTTGTGAGCGCCTACTTCACTATCGAAATGAATGCTGGACCACAAGGCTTAATAGCTACACCAAGAATAACAACCGAAGACCAGGCTTCTCTACCAGGCTTCGAAGCTACCCCAGTCATCCTCCGCTTTGTTGACGAAGGTGCTGCGAATGTGGTTTGGAGTATCGAGTGTGCAGGAGAGTGGGCGACCGTACTACCCACTCACCAATCATTTTTACGCAAGAAACTCCTACGTCTCAGAAAAGGAACAAAGTCTCCCTCCTTTAACGGTACTCAAACGTCTCCGCCACCGTTTCTATCTTCTCAAGATGTCTATCAGCACTACAATGAGAATATCCAACCAATCTTTTCCAAACACGAACTCGTCGAGCAGACACTCGTCCAAGTCAGCGAAGATGTAATCAAAGCATGTAACGCCATTCTCGACACTTCCGAAGATTATGGTGAACGGAAACGCAAACGATGGGGCTGGCATATTGAGCATACGGAACGAACAGGTCTACTGATAACATCAATGATACCCAACGATGATGACTCCATACTTGTCCAATTGAAACCGAAATGGCTTGCACAGTCACCCGGTGCACCACCTAACGCACGACGCTGCCGGACTTGCGCTATTCAAACTTTTCGGCGGACAGATAAAGATCATCTTCCAGTTTGTCCGCTTGCTTTGGTGTCTGGCAAACAACGGCTTGTGCACGACACGCTCTCAAACTTGCCCAAATCGGCCATCAGTGCTCTACCACCTTTCATGGAACGGAGCGAAGTAGTCGACGAATTAACGACCTTCTTCCTGGGAAATGACCATATGGATTCGGGACTGGGTCACGAGCCGAAAGACTACGGTCACAAATTACTGCTCCATCTCAGAGCACTACAACAGCAATTCGACCCTCTTGGAGTTTTGAAAGTTGTTAGGATAGAGTCCGAAGACCGCAATGCAGAGCTGGCGAGTGCTAATCAGGTCAAAATGTCTGATGCGAAACTCCGGAGGGACTTAGGTCTCGCCATGACTCTCCGAGATTGCACACTCTTCATTAAAATGTGGAAAGATGGCGAGTCTGAGCGGTTTCACTTAGATGCGAGATTAGCAGATCTTGATCCTAAGAGTTCAGAGGATGGCGAGCGGTCACGCCGGTGGTACGATGCTGAGCTTCAGCTCGTTGAGGGTGGATGGTATGAGGGGACGGAAGAGCTAGAAGAAGGTGTTGCGACGCACGAAAAGTGCATGCTTTGGAACAGTGCAAAAGAAGCTTACGATGGCTGAATATACCCATCCATAACATGGCAAGCGTACGGCATCACGTTCTGCGTAAAAGAGATCGGTCATTGGGAGGTCATCATCAACAACATCAACAACAACAGACTCCAACGCTATCTAATCCACCATCCTATACCTCCCCCACTTCGTAGGCCCTGGCCCCAACAACCCCGACTCCACCAACTTCAACGCCTCACGCCCTCCATCTTGCCCCTCAAAATCATCGCACAAATCCCAACACTTGCCATCCTTAAACACAGTAATAGCCCTACCATCAATGCTCTCATCACCCAAAACCCTCATCATTGAGCCTACAAGGTCTTCTACCTGCGCAATAGCGAATCCCCTTTCCTGCAAAAAGCCCGTGAAATCCTTGGTCATTGGCGTGGCGACTAGATTCGGTGCGATGAGATTGCATCGAAAATGGCCTTTGATACCGAGAGCAGCTTTTTCACCACGGATACTCCTCCAAATGCCGCGTACGGCGCTTTTACTGCTTACATAGTCAATGACTAATGGCGCTTCCACGTAGGCGAGGGAACTGCATAAAAAGACCAGTTGTTTAGTACTTGTCGCGGAGGGATGCGTGCGGAAATAGTGCAAGGCAAGATAAGTGGTGTAATAGACGCCTTTGAGATTTACGTCCATGACTGCTGTCGGTGGCGGTGGTGGGTCATCTGACGATGTTGGATCTGGTAGGTGAGCAATCAGGGGTTGACCCATTAAGCCTGCGCAGGGGATCACAATGTCGATGCTTTTGGTGGGTGAGAAGTCTCTGGCGGATTTGAAGGCTGAGAGGAGGGATGGGTAGTCCGTCACGTCTGCAGGGACGAAATTTATCCTATTTTAGGGTTGGTGAGCATGGGTTTTCCAAAATGCGGCAATTGAAATGTGGAGACGATGAGACAGTATTCAGCCATATTCGTCTAAGGATACTTGAAGTTTGGATTAAAAAACAAGTAACATGCAAAGCATTGATTAATCCAAGAGGAGATATTAGGGTGTGTGCTCGCAAACGCAAGCAATAGAAAGCAAAGAAATGATAGCAGAAAAGAAGAGTACAACAAAACAGAAACTCAAAACATCATAACAGAAATCACGCGGCAAATCCTAAACGTAGAAAACTTACTTCCACCCCTTCCCCTCAAGCTCCCCCCGAAACCTCTTTCCAAGCTCTTGATTCACGTCAGCACAAGTGACGCAGCACCCATTCCTTGCCAATTCCTCCGCAAACCCAGCACCAAGCCCACTAACTCCACCCGTAATAAACACAGACTGCCCTTTTAGTCCCGAAAGATTGATATCTTTTGTGAAATCCGCTTTTGGTGTCACGGCTGCGGAAGCGGGATAGCTTGTCATGGTTGAAGTGGGGGGTGTTTATGGAAGATAAGGACTTGAAAGATTTGGAGTATTGGTGGAAAGACCCGAAGTGCTTTTGGTAGGTTTGAACGTCGGAAAGTGAATGGAGGCAGGAGAAGTAGGCAGAAGTGATGTCTGAGGTCTGATGCACGAAGATCGCACTACTGCATGCAGCAGGCACGATGTGCAGGCGCCTGTTGTAGAATCATAAGTATCGATCGTTCATGTAGCCTCATAAATAAAGGGTATCACGGCCGACTTATTTTCGGCATAAGCATTCAGTTCTTATTGACAGGAATTCGATATAGAAGCACAAAGACCTAAGACATATTCACTTATGTTTAAATGAAAGTACATACAAATACTAGTCGTGATGAACAAAGAAAAGAGACCTGGTATATAACGCCTCCTCCACTAAAAACATGATACAGAGAAATACTACTCAGCCCACCAACTTATCCACAACCGTACAATTGATGACCATCACCTCAACTTACTCCACCATCCCCTAATACCTATACCCCGCCTGCGCACCCCCACCATTCTTACTAGAAGGATACCTCCTAGTCTCACTCTCAAAAACAGGACTAATCTCCCCACTACTATGCCTCTCATAAACCGGACTAACCGCCTCAGCCCTATTCACTCCCCCTCCCCCTCCCATCCCACCAGCACTATTATGCGTCCCCCTATCGGGACTAACAGCACCACCATGCATAGTCAAATTGCCCTCAGCACTCTCCTGCCTCTTCACATAACTAGGACTACTCACGAATTTGGGTGATGAGAGGGAAGCGTTGCTCTCCTCTTCAGGAATAGGGTCGCGCCAGCTTTGTGCGTCGCGGTGGGGGAGGGGACGATCTCCTACTGTAGCGAGGGTGGAGGAGGTGAGGGGATGGGTTGGTTGGGGATGGTGGTATGGGTCGTCTCTGGAGTGGTCGGAGTCGGAAGAATATCGTTCGTCGTGGTCGTGGTCATGGGTGTGGACGTGGGCATGTTGATCGGCGAAGGGATTCTCTGCGGTGTCTGCTGCGCCTCGCGGTATTGGTGGTGGTTGTTTTGTAAGGGAAGGATTGCCAGCTTGGAGAGAAGAGGGGACGGGTGGAGAATATGAGTCTGAGACTCGTCCGTCGAGGTTGGCGCGCATGGATGGTGGTGGGTGCGGTGGTGGAGAGTAGGTTGAGTTGGATTGCATTGATGGTGGGGCCATGGGCGGTGGTGAGTACATCGGTTGCATGCTTGGTGGTGCTATTGGGGGTAGGTGATATGCTGTCAAGGGTTGTGTGTCTGATGGTGCATAATTTGACGATGGTGATGCGTTATCGCTTGAATATCCAGTGTTTCCTACTGGAGGCCCTATGCCAGGTGGATAGACCGAGTTTTGCACGGGCGGAGGAGATGTACTTGCAAAGGCTCTCCTTGCTTGGAGTACAGCACGTTGGTGCTTGCTTGCTGCTAAACTCAACTGCTCGCTGGTCTCAATGAGCGTCTGCATGGTCTCATCGTCTGGAGGTGGATTATCGCAATTGATATAGCCTTGGACACTCCTCTGAGCGGTCTGACACCTATCTGCGAACTCCTTGACCAGGTCGTTTCCTTGCAGTTCAGCTGGCGCAGTGGATTGCACAAGCTGCTGTAATAATTTTGCAGATGTTTTCGCCTCTTCAATACGCGCAGCCAATTCTACCGGATCAGGCAGCCCCGTCTCGTGTCTTCTCCGCTGATAATTCTCCATGGGTGGCATTGGGGCACTTCTATTTCCATTCTGGCTTCCTCTATTGTCAGGTCTGGGCACTGCACCGCCTTGCTCCTTATGCCACATAGCGAACAAGGTAGTCAGATTGGTATCGTAGGCCTTATCCACGTAAAGCGCTGCTAACGTTTCCCTTACGATCTGTTGTACACTTGGGTCTTTTCCAGTTCTGAGTAACTCTTTTACTGTCGCTGTGAACTTGCTGTCGAGGTTGCGTGTGAAAGATGCGCCTGGATTATCGGCAAGAATTCTTATCAGCATTACGGCGTTATACTGTGTGTGTGGCCTCCCGTAGTTGTCTTTAGATAGGAATTTGCGTATCGTTTTCGCTGCGACTGTTGCAGCTTGAGGTGAAGACTCGGCGGACTCGACGATGACTGGAAGATGAAGCACTTCTTCGCCCTATAATTCCGTTAGCTTTCATCCCAACATAGCAGTGTCCTCAAGCTCGTGCCGAGCTGATATATCAAACGTACCTGATTATTCGGTCCTCCAGATTCACAAAATAACCTCTATTCCCAAGTGTTAGCACTACTTCATGCCAAAGATATCCAAACATAACATACCACTCCCCTCGCGGCATTCGCCTCAGGCGTATCCGCTCCTGGACTCGACATATCTTCCTCAGACATCCCCGCCGACGAACTTATGGGCCTGCTGCTCTCACCACCACCTCCTCCTCCAAATCCTCTTAACCCACCCATCTTGCTCCCAAGCTTATTCGTAAACTTCTTAATAACCATGGTCACGGATATCCAACCTGTGCCAACTGTATGTGTACCAAAAAGCGCAACTTGTGCAGTTAGAGCAACGTGAGAGAGCTTAGGCGGAGGTTATACTCGATGCCGATCCTAGCTAACGAGGGTCGCACGCTCGATGTGGGGGCGGCTAATATAAATGGGGTTTCCTGCGCTCAGATATCGAAAGCGAAATGGGGTCCTTTAACATAAACAGACAGTAGAAAGATATGATTACTCGGGGAGCAATTGCACTTGAGGGCGAGAAATACAGATGCGATGGGGAAGTTGTTGTGAGCCTCGAGATATTTGCACAGCCTCGTAGGCCACGATCTCCACCATCTTGGTACTCATCATATCCTTGGCACATGGCGAATCAAACGCGTGTGCAAGTGTCACCCATACCAATTAGTACTCAGTAAAGATACCGAGTCGAATCATTGCTATCTCATTTTTCAAGTGTTTCTATGTTGGTTATCGTACAACCGTGGTATCATTGAAAAAAAAAACCCTTAACCGCATAAGGCCAATATCGACCATATTGCGCCTGCCATGCTCAAAAATCCTAGAATATATATGTGGTATAACTGCTTCGAACGTGTATTGTATTCATGGCGGGCCAGCGCCCAAGTGGCCAGTACGCGTACCTATTACTGCTGGGCACTGACCAAGGCTTGCTACGCGTACTGCCTAACCGCCAAAAATATATCCTCCTTCTGAACAAGATGAATTGACCTTGTGATTGGAAGTATTAGTGCACCGAACGAAGCAGTGCATTAATGAACTTCTCTTTCGGGCAATTACGAATTTCAGCAGGGGATTGCTAGGTCATCATATTAACGCAGCTCCCAAATAATCAAACTCATCAAGCAACTGCTCCATTTGTGTCAACTCCCTAGATTCCTCGTGCGGCCCCGCCACCTTCTCGGCGAATGGATTACCATCATATCCAGGTGGTAGACTATACGGCACGGTTGATGTCGTCGAGGCGGTCCTTGCGTGAATGGACATGCCATCGAAGCCATGGATAAGATCCATACCAGATTCATCGCCGAGCGTTGTTCGTAATGGCCAATCTGATATTTCCAGGAACTTGTTTGGCGTAGACGCGCCGCTTGTGTCTCCGCGTATGGAACTGAACGTGGGCGAATGTGACTCGGAACCCGCTGCCTCTGTCTCCGAATCGGGAGACTCAGGGAGGGGTATATCTATTTCGGAACCCCATGGTGAGTATGAAATTGATTGGGGGTATTGCTCAGAAAGAGCTTGTAGCGCAGCTTCCATGTCGTTATGCTCTGAGCTTCCGAATAGTGGTTGAGGAACAAGATACGAGGGAAGAGTTGGTAAATCCTTGTTGTAGTCAGGACTGGATGTTTCGATTCCAGGGGCCACAGTAGGTGTTGCAGGCTCAGAGCAGCGTCGAACATGTGAGGATTTTGACCCGGAGAGATCTAATTCTGTCGGCGCTTTGCGAGGAGATACTACATCCTCATTATCTAGCTCTGGTATACCTGTGGGTATTTGTAAAGCATCGACAGCTTGAATCTGTTCTCGGGCTGTCACCATATTTCGGAGTGGTGATGGCTCACGCGCCCGCCCGATAGATTTCGAGCGGCGACTAATAAAGTTCTCAGAGAATCCTCGTCTGTGAGAGATGCGATTTGGTCTGACGTTCCGTTCCCTATCAGAAACTGTCCTACCACGAGGAACAGGAACTTCATGGTCAGGGAAAATTTCGGGTACTGGAACTGTTGAATATGTTTGCTGTATTCTCCTGACATACTTATGGGAAGACTGAGAGCGCTTGCGAACAGAAAGTGGCTCGTCTCGTTCACTGCGCATCTCAATTGGGCTGTTGCTTTGCTCTAAAGGTCGGTCCATCGGAGACGGTATCGCTCTTGGCCTCGAGATCTGACGTTTCAGTTCTTTTATGCTAGGTGACTTGGTCCTGTGATGGCGCTCGTGGTCTCCCTTTAGTGTTCGGCTTCGTCCTCTGCCTCCTTCACTAGGCGTTAGGGCAGATGCGGGACCTTTCAGATGCATAAATGCAGACTTGAGAGTAGTGCTTGGTGAGCTTGCGGCAGACTTTATATCACGGTCCCAAGAACGCGTCCTGGAATGCCAAATAGCCGGTCTGGGACCAATTGCGCTTCGAGCTCTATCATTCACACCCGACTGCGGATAGTCAAATTTCAAAGCCGTCGCCACTGCATTGTGTAAGTGTCTGAAAGGATAAAAAGGGGATGGTATTGAGATAATGTTCACCTTCAGCCGAAGTAACTAGACGCGGTAACTGAGGCTTTGGTGCTGGCCGAGGATTTTTATATCTATCGTCAGGGTTTAGGGTCTGCGCAGCATTGGAAATCGATATCGAGGATGATCTGCTTCTGCTAACAAATCTTTCCGTATCGTAAGGCACATCAAGAATGTTCAAATCTTGTCCTGGCATGAGTGGGCATGAACTTGTGGATGGCTGAGATGGATCATAAAATTCCTCATCATGGTCGATGCGATACTGTCGAGCTGTCAGGGATTGTCATTTGAAGCTCAATTCAACCCAAGCTTACAAAGTACCAGTAAGTTCCACCCATTTTTAGACCTCCATTTCTTCCCTCATGGATGTCCGCCAAATCACCGTCACAGATGATATCCCGAAACGTGTGGCAGCCTGTCCAATAGCCATGGCCTCTCCTGCTATCACGTTTCATAGAGTATGCTTCAGCAAAGTTATCCCACGATCCAAGGAGCTCTACGGATCGAGCTGTTCCATGTTGGCTGAACAATGTCAATCGAGCACGCAGTACCAAAAATAGGCATAAGGACTCACAGCATAAATGTTACAAGTGTTGTGCTTTCCATGATGGGCATGCTTCCAATGACACTGGATTCAAGCCTTGTCGAAGAGTACGACTTGTAATTTGTGTGCAGCTGGGACCTTTTATCGAGACGCTACTCAGGGAATTGGTAGTCGGGATGCAAGTGGCCGTTATGTATGAGACACTGTTTCGGGAATACTGTTTCTGGCCTGTCAGAATATGTTTTGAGCCACTGAAACAACTGCGATGAAAGAAAGATTTAAAGACACAAGACCGGTCGTAGTCGGAAAATCAAAGTACATTCAGAGAGTGTGTTACATATTCGGGCCAAAAGTTTCTTATGAGAGAGAATGGATCTGTGCAGGTGGGGCAGTGCTATTCCTGTTGGATGAGGCGGCAGGCCAGATGTAGGATTGGTTCACTTCTGCAGCTTGCATCTGTCCAACGATCGATAGATATTGGCTCTAACCACAGGGCCTATATCCGTGGTGCAGTTCGCCAACAGGAGTATAACGTGCCCTTTTGCTGTCAGAGGGCGGATTGGCGCTGTGGTTTGGGCTGAGAAGGGCCGAGAGCCAATCAATGCAACCGCGCTGATGGCGCTGATGGCGCTTCTGAGGTAAGAAATTGGGAGTGGATTTGAAACAACTTCGGCGAAGTGGCAATATAGCACGTTATGTACGAAGCGGACCAAAAAGAAATCGAAGAGACGAAGAGACGAAGAGAAAGAGTGTTTAGAGAATCGGAAATAGAGGTCTTTAATAAGGCTGAACGATCTTGGTTTAGCTTACCAACTCCTAAAAGCCAAAATCTGGGAAAGAGCAGCCACCAAGCCGATGGCTTTCATCTTCAAAAGCCCAGGCTATTGATTTCATTTCCTGTGCAGGGCAAGCTTCCACGTGGGTGGTCGTTCGGTATCAAGTGCTTGGTTTGGTACAAATTAGCTATAGGAGCTGCCGATGAGCAATGCTCTCCCAAAACAACTAGGTCTTCTTAGGCTCAGATGCTGATTGGAGTTGTGTCTGCGAGAGTGAACGATTTAACGATCCCCTTGAACGTGTTGTCTGGCGAACTGCATGAAAGGCGCATGCGAAAGAGCCGCCAATCTTAATTCGGTAACGCTTCTACGTTGGCTGCGGGATGGCGTTTACAAGGCCTTAAGCTAGCAGGCCAACTTTTTGAAAGTCTGAAGGCTTGGAAGTTGGAACCTCGCTCACTTCCGACACACCATTTGCAGGCAAGTTCTTCATATCTGCAATTTGCTATCGATGATACAATTGATCCCTATGTGTTGTTGCTCATATGATTGGTTACGCTGACGATTCTGATTCACTGAAAATGTTAGAGGGCAGACAACATTTCACCCGCCAGATTCGCGCTGTGGTTAGGAGGATACGTATCAGGAGCATTGAAATAATGAGGGGCAATGGGAGGGCAAGGTTGGACCTTGAGTCGAAAAAGGTCTTGGATGAAGGTTCAAGCGATGGTGAAACGTTCCGAGTGGTATGGCAGCGTACCACAAGGCTTCCCACAGTCCAATCAGCAACATATCACTTCGACGCATCAGTGATCTGAGCATCGCATCTTGTCATGCTACTTCAACAAAATCCTGGGAGGTGAATTTATACCAGCATGGGCTTTGTCCATATATCACCACTTGCGTAACTTCTATCCACAAAGTCGATGCTCACCTAAACGGAATGGGTTCCAAGCAAAGCGATGTATTTCGCTCACAAAAATGAAACCCTACGCCGTTTCGATCTGCCGAGAGCCATACTACTCAGGTTTTTTGAAAGCCGGATAGGCCAACGCTGGAGTCTTAACCAACAACTACAATAACAGCAGTATTAACCCCAAATAAATATACTCACAACTTCTAGTACTATCTAATATAGCTACTAATAGAGTGAGTAGGAATACGTCTTGAGCTGTTATACTACGAATCCATTTGAAGCACTCTAGGATCCTGGACTCGGACCATCTTTCAAAAAACCTGAGGAGTATACCGACAAATGTACGGCAGCCGATGCTCGGCCTGCTGTTATGCCAAACTCCTAATCGTCAATACGTTCAGGCTTTTCATTCTCTGCCGATCGCGATACCTCTGTTACGTGGCTTGCATTTTGTTTGGTTTGCTACTCAGCTTCGTTTGCTCTGTTACCCCAATTCGAGGCCGTTTTTATGATGCCACGCGTAGTCGATGTTCTTGAGTAATGGAAGCAAAGATCTGCTTTCTCATGTGTTTTCGAATATTATGCATAGGTATGGGGGAGATCGGGTATGGTATAGAATAGAGTTGCTGCGTCACAATAACAGCTCTTTCACTTATATCATAATATTGGGAAGTTTCTTCTTCAACATTAGTGAACTGATTGGGCTCCTTTCTCGTTTTTCATTATCAGGATTTCCTTGATAGAAGATGAATTGATCGGAAAATACCTTACGAATCATTCTAACGTCGGTCGGTCTACGGACAAGGTACTAGTGCTTCCCACTTATTCTTGTCATTATTGACAGTACTTATATGCTCCAAGTATACAGATTATCTCCAGATCTCCAATTCTAACATTTATTCGTACATACATAGCCTAAGGTTTCCGATAATGCGTAAACAGTCATCAAAATAGAACAGAAAGAAATTAATATGTGCAAAGAACTCCCAATCAGCGAGCAGCCCATTTTCTATTCCGATCCCTTCTCACGTTAACTCTCAACTCTTCCTTACTCCCCAGAAGATTCACCAAATGTCTTACTTGTGGGGCATAGAACGAACCCATACCACTTCTCTTTTGTTTCCTCAATCTGTCCTGCTCCTCTTTGCGGATTGCTTCTGCCACCGGATCAACCGGCTTTTCTCGATCTTCTGTTTTTGCATCTCTCTTTCGAGTTACGCCAAACGCGCCCCATACAAACTGTGAGGAACGCCTGGATGGATTTTGAGCCGCGTTTGCTGTCCGGAGCTGGAGATAGAAAATCAATCCGGCTAGGATCAGGAGCGAGAAGAGACTGAGGAGGAGGGCGACTAGAGCTGTAGGAAACTTGTGCGGCGTTGTTTCCAGGTAGCCGGTTTCTGTTGATGTATTTGAACCCGATCCGGAATTGATGCTGGAACTGGAGCTGGCGCTTGTAGTTGACTGGCTGGTGATGTCGGCGCTCGTGCCAGTTGGGGAGACACTGCTAATAGGAGCGCTACCAGAAGAATTGCTGGCAAAAGCATTACCAGTATTCGAAGCGGCATTCGTGGGTGATATTGAGATGATTTCTGTGGGTTCAAACGCTGGTGGTTCGGGAATGCCACCTGTGAATGTCTGGACAAGAGCTAGAGCAGCAACCTTAGTGGAAGTTCAAGAAGAAATTCCAAGGAGGATTATGTTGTATATACTGACTTTCAGTAAGGAAGACATCATACACTGATATTAATGTTACAACCACGCGCGCACCTGCGTTGGTTGCTGTTGCTGAAGTCTGAAGTGCGTGTAGAGTTTCTTCTGACTGTTGTATACGGCCCCTGATAACTAGTGTAGTTGCGGTTTCGTATGTGCTCCATGGCTGTATGGGAGTTGGTAGTAATCGAGGAGTGGGTAATGGTAGAGGAGGAAATGAAGGAAGTGAAGGTATGGGAGGAATAGGTGGTAGATGTGGCATGGAAGGTAGTTTGGTTAGGAGGGGTGCCATTGTAAGATGTTATGTCAAGTCGTGAATTACATTATTCGTCGACGCGTTAGTATTAAGAGAATTTGAAGGCCAATGAATGTGGTAAGAAAGGAATCTGTAAGGAGATACTTGGATGCTGGGCATAGCATAAGGAGAAAAGGTCAACCATTATCAGCACACCATAATCTACAATACTTTTTCCTAATTGACTCCTGACGTCTATCTTTGTATTCCATGGGGTTCTTGACCCCAGCCTAACCCAGTCAAACAATATAACCTATGCGGCGATTATCCTAGGGACGATCTCATTCGACCAGGGAACAGAACAACACCTGCAGTTTCAGGCCACAAACTATTGGCTCCATCGCCGTTTCGAGTACTAGCTGCCAAAACATGTTCGCATGGTTTTGGTAGGTGGGGCGACTGGCTTGTAGAAGTAATTGGTGATTAATGCGATGTGGCGTGGTATACATGATTGAGCCCTTGGCCAATTCGGCTCAGACTGCAGAGATACCGAACTTAGAATCGTAAGACTTGCAGTATCCCGCTGAAGATAGAGGTCTGATAACGTGGCAATACTGGTGCAATGTCTGGGGCAATCCATTGATCAGCAGAAGCACTCCTAGCTCTTTAGTATGCTTTCGGCTCTCGATATACGCGATACGTTGGCCATTGGAGAGATTCATGACGCATTGACAACTCTGCTTATTTGGGTCTATGATCAAGTAGGCTTTGTTAAAAATAATGGCGCTTTTACACTGGAGTTGAAGGGCATACAGAATTATGACAAGCAGTTAATTCCCTTGAAAAAACATAACTCGTCAAGACTTCGTCAAGACCTGACTTCACGTTTCGTAAGTATGATGCAAGTGGTAGATCGCGGTGTAGTCAGTAAAGATGACACTGAAACCCCCCATTCTGTAGCAGTAATGCTGCTGTCATCATAGAGTATATTTCTTATACATTTCATAGCGGAATGTGAAAAGTCATGCCCAAGAAGCGGGCAAGTAGCGCCCGTAGAGAACAATGACTCGGAATGCTATGTGGAGAAAGAGAGGTCGCAACGATCAGTAATCTAGGCCAACAGATATATGCCTACTGTTGAACAAAGGTTAAGCATTGCATGGATTGAATATTGGCTCCAAAGTTGCAGGACGTAACACGCGCTCGGAGATTAGGCTCGGTGGACGAAAGAAGTAGTGGCTCTTCCATAACACCGAAGACGATCGCTAGCCTTAAGGTTCGGGGTTAAGAGTAGGAGCATATCAGCTACTTGCAGCCTGCAGCAAGCTCCAGAGTCTTCGGGGAAAAGGGCAACTCAGCGAAACGTTAATCAACGATCTTATATAATACTGGGCTGGATATATTTTTGCCAAACATTCGACCGTGTATACCAGCAAAGTTTCATGCAAACGGATTGCTTGACTAGATAGCAACAACCCTATTCTACAGTCGTTGCCAAAACATAATATTGTCAGAACCAAATTCAAATTTCATTTTCACACCCTTTGACGAAAATGGACGGGAAGTCTCACCCCGAGAGGGATGGTATTCGCAAGACGACCTTACCTGAGCGCTCGCGTTCCTCTATACCATCAGACGCGAAGAGAATCCTGACGACCTTCTTAATCGAGAACGCAGACTTGAAAATGCCAGCATCAGTGACCGAACATGCATCGTCCGTCGCTTTCACGCCGGACGTGGATTCATTCTTGCCAACACCAATGAAAATGTCGGAGTCCGCTTCTGCCATGTGGGCCTGTATTGGACTGTTCGCGTCTGCCATCTGCCGGGAGCGCTACAATGCTGCAGATCCAAAGAAAATCGTAGTGGACGTGTACTCCGCGACTTTAATGCTCTGCTCAGTCTTCTTGTTCCAGGTGAACGGGAAGAAATTCGTCGAGAGCCAAGTCGCACCAAGAGCCCTTCATCTTGACAAAGGGTGCAATCGCGAAACTTACAGAAACGTGGTATCAAACATGTAAGCGATGTAGATGACGACGTTCAAGCGACCACGTTGTTGACTGTTTTCAGGTACAAAACAAGTGACAATCGATACTTTCACCTGCACGGCAGCCTCAACGCGACGCCTACACTTCACATGCTGGATTTACCAGAGCATCGCCTTGAGCTACAGGGCATTGAGCACATCGGCGCGATCAAAGATATTTACAGAGCCATCGTAGCGAAAAGGGACAGTCGATCCCTGGAGGTCGAGGCCAACGAGAGATGGTTGCAGCCAGGCGCGACTTGCCGAACTGTCGAAGAGTACGCGGCAACGCCGCACGGCGAATTGAACATTGAGGAGCCGCTCTACAAGATTTACAAATCTCAAGAGCAGATACCCCCCACACCTTGGCCCCACAGCCAGAAGAAGGGCCGGCCATTAGCAGGTATCAAAGTGCTCGATCTGACTAAAGTCATTGCCGGTCCAACGGTGACACGAGTCTTGGCTTTGATGGGGGCTGAAGTCTTGCGGATATCGACAGATACCCAGCCGGACGCTCTTCCTTTCATTGCGGACGGCCAACTCGGCAAGCGAGATGCTGATATCAATCTTAAGACTCCCGAAGGAAAGCGCCAACTCGATGACCTCCTTAAAGAAGCTGACGTTGTTGTCAACAGCTACAGACCTGGTGTCTTCGACAAATTAGGACTCGGCAGAAGCTGGGCTCACGAGCTGGCGAGGAGACGTGGAAAGGGGATCGTTTACTGTAGAGAGAATTGCTATGGCTGGAGTGGTGAATGGAGTGGTCGGGCTGGGTATCAGCCAATCAGTGACTGCGTGAGTTGCGAGGCTGATCTTCTGTTGAATGTCTAAGCTAACT
Source organism: Tothia fuscella (assembly GCA_010583015.1). Taxonomy (NCBI): domain Eukaryota; kingdom Fungi; phylum Ascomycota; class Dothideomycetes; order Venturiales; family Cylindrosympodiaceae; genus Tothia; species Tothia fuscella. Next base: position 171,385 of record MU007036.1, on the reverse strand, counting down.
GACTTCTAGGTCACAGGGGCGTCTTGGGAACAGGGACAGTTCCTGGGACTTGACGAACCAGTCATGCCGCTATTCCCCAATTCTGACTCCCAGTAAGTTGCAAAGTGACACGTCTATGTGCAGAATCTGATTGTACTTCTTGCAGAACCGGACTAACAGGAGGAATTGCAATCATGCAAGCTCTTCTTCGGAGGGCCTCGGAAGGCGGCTCCTACAACGTCGATATTGCCCTGAACACATTCAATAACTGGCTTCTCCGGGATGTCGGATTGCACGACAAAGAGACGCAGGCGTCACTACGGGCTCTGCACCCTGATTTTCTTCCAAGACACGATACCGGATTCTTTGAGATGGTTCCAATGCTTTTGAAATCCACCAAGAAATCCAATGGGGCCGGGTCGGGTCAACTTTGGGACAGAGCGAGATTCACGAAAGGTATTATTCGATGGGGTCAAGAGAACGAAGAAGCAGAGTATCTTGACTGGAGGCGAATAGTGTCCGTGGAGAGTAAAATTGGGGAGCAAGAGGTTGTGTTTGATTTTGAAGGCGGGTCGTGTATGCCGGGATCCGATGAGGCGAAATGGCCTTGACATGATGGCGCTCTGTACGACTTTCTGCACGAGGCGAATGCATTTCACCGCAACCCTCATCACTGTACCAGGGCTCAGATTGGTATATAAATAGTATCGAACAAGAGTGTGAGAGCTTCGTTGTGCAACCAATGATCGACGAATGAAACTGGTGGCACGTTTGTGAAATTTTTGAAGCCATCAACCATGATTATGAAGCCTCATGAACTTCAATCTGCTCCTGCAGCAACTGTAATAGGCACACGGGACTGCAATAGAAGCAATCGATGCAATGTCTCGATGCCCGCGTAGCAAGACGATGGTACCGGATAATCTCTCCAAGTGCGAAGACTCGAGGTGTCAGACAGCAACTTTTCCAATTCATGCAGTAAGCGCCCAGTCAAATTCTCGCGTAGAATGGCCTCAAACGCCGCAAGCAGTATGGCTGACGACTTGAAAGCGCGAGTGATCTCCCAGGCTAACTTCCCAATGGGTGACAACCGTCGAAGCTTGAGGTAGGCCTTGATCACTGAACAAAACTTCGAAACCATGTCATGGAAGTGGCGCAGTCGCTTCTCGGTCAAATGCGTTGTTGCTACAGCGGCGTGAAGATGTAACGTCCCTTCGAAGAAATCAAGGTGTATGGTGAAGACAAGTTGCTCGAGCGTCGCCTGCACAGAGTTGGGACAGCACAGCGATGACTTGACGCTGCGTGCAATTTGCCCCAATTGAGCGGTATGCTCAAAGTACGACTCCATAACGTCCCCTTGAATAGATGCGCGCGTGTCATGGCCTGCAAGCGACTGCCATCGGATTTGTAGGCAGTGCAGGTGGAATGAGGAGTCCCAGAAGTCCAGACGTGGGGCGCCAATGAGGGATTGTAGGCGGTTGTGGCTGTCGGAAGGGGAAATTACTGGAACTCGATCATAAGTCGATGACAATTTACTGTCCAGTATTAGAATGGCTCTCCAAAGAGGCTGCACAGTTTCGAGACATTCGCAGGTAGGTGAGCTGCAGGCGCACTTGCGCCTGGTGTGCATGCCCAAACCCTGTGCTTGCTGGGCAGCTATACCAAGCATGCTCATGGTGACGCCGGGATTGCCATCGTTGCAAATAACACTGGCGAGAATCAAGATCGCCTGTATCGTCTCTGGAGAAGGGCTGACATATAGGTTGGCGAGGTTTAAACATTCGAATGAGCAGGCCACGAACACGCGGGAGGACAGAGCGAGCTGGTGATCGCCTTCAACAACAAGACAGCATTGGCAACCTGATGCGAGGACTGCGAACAGCAGGGCATACCCTACCAGCTCAGTACGTGGCAAGTGAGCGGCCAGCTGCGTCGAAGATGATGATGGTTCATCGGCTTCTGCATCGAGCTGCTCGAGCACCGCGCAAAGATTGCGCTCGAACGCTCCGATGTCAGGAATTACGGGAAGAAATGGATGGCCAATTTGCTGGTAGCAGCCATAATACCGCAGACAAGTTTCAGCCGAGGGCAGGGAGCGCAGAATGTCTGCAACAGTGATGCGGGCGGTGGTGTTCCAAAGCGACACAAAAGGCTGCGAGGTTATACGATTGGTCAAGCCAAAGACGGCCTCAACTGAGGCAGTAGGAGGAATCGTTTGCTCGGGAAGGTGTGACAGAAGCGTGCGGAAGAGGCTCGCGTGAGCGCAGCGGCCAACAAAGGTCACTTGGCCAGTGACGGCGTCCGTCTCGCAGCTCGCCGTTGCGTTGGTGGCCATGTGGTCGAGAATGGCGAGTAGGCTAGGAGATGTGTCAGTTGGAATTGTAGCGCCATTGCCTCTGCTCTGCCACTGAGTATCCAAGGCAGGACTATGCGATGAGCGAGAGCCCCTAGATGTACTGCAGCCGTTTGGAGACTCGGCGGCAAGGTACGATCGCTCTTGTATGGCAACAGATGCCCCGTCGTAGCTGCAAAGCTGCGGAAGATGACGCAGCACGCATGTACCGCAAGGCTGCCGATAGTCGCAACGCACTTTTCTTGTCCGACATAACCGGCAAGCTTTCGGCCTGCGATTGCGTCGTCGCCGCACGGGCCGAGATGGTTGCTCAGTCGACGGTGCCGTCATGCTATTATCGCTGAGGGGATACCTGGGGATGTAGAGTCATGTAGGTAAGAAAGTCTGTGCTTCGAGACACTTCGGACTTTGGAACAGAGCATATACAAAGAGCTTGAGGTGAGGGCCGAGGTGCAGGACAACGAGACCAATGCGTCTCCACTTTGTAAGATTCTGCTCCGAGGGTTAATTCTTTCGAGTTCGGGGTTAACAAATCGTTAGCGTGATAGTACTATAGATAGTTATTAGTTCTACTCCATGTTTGCTTTCATGTTGTTGTATAATTCATTCATTGCGGCTTTGTTACTCAAATATGCATGCCTATATTAAAGGAACACTTTTGCCTTCGTCACACATTTGACTTTTGTTGGTTCCATCAGCAGATGGTAATGACAAAAAGTATGTATCACAAACCACTTGAGTATACAGCTTCTCTAGCCTCAATCAACTTAAGATACACTCCTAGATAAATGTAATATTTAGCAGCAGATTGTCCATATTGTAAAACGAAGGACCACAAGACTTACCACCAAGCTTCCAACGTTTGCTAGACAGGGTTAACAGAGACTTGATTTCCTGGAGTCCATGAAGATGTTCTCCATTTGAATTTTTGCCACCTTCTTCCAAATAGGCGACGACCGTACGATAAGCAGCATATAAAGCGAATGGACTAAGCTCTTCATTGAGAGGTTGACCTGATTTAGATGTCACTCGTTGGCTAAGTCGTACCAGATCAGATGCGATCCCGAGACGTATGATTTCGCTTCCTTGAGCATTATCATGCTCCTCTATATGCCTCTCTTGTCGTTGTTTGTGAAGTATAAGTAATATGCGGGCGCTGGAGTTTTACACATATCAGGACAGCGAGTCTAGATGTTACGGGAATCAATAGACACTTACCTGTGGCAGAATACAGTTGGCGTACAGACTCCAACGCCTCTGCTCATCCCCTCCTCACGTGCTACAGTTGTCAGGGCAGTCAAAGCGCGATCAAGAATTGCAGCCGCTTCGCTAGAGTGAAGTGCGGAATATTCTGGATCCCGGATAAGACGGATTACTTGACCTAGCAGGTTAGTAGCCATAGCCGTAAGCACAAATCTACCCATAAGCGGAGTTGGCGGCGTCGAAACGGTTCCGGCATGATCATCATTAAGTAACTACCATATGTGATGTTAGGAGCAGCACTTGAATATCGAATCGCAGATGTCTGATACGTACACCTCGATCCCATGTGACATCGTCAATGGGTAAATGTGTATCGCCACTTGGGTCTTCTGTTGACAATGAAGGAATCTGGCAACCGAGATTCAAGAAGCTGTGAGGACTTTTGTTAACTTTTGGAGATTCTGCCGGACGACTTCAATTGAGCGTTGTCGAAAGACGAGGTCTGGCAAACATCTCATCACAGGTTCCTCCACGCACTAAAGCGAATTGAGACTTACCGATCCAGTATCACAACCGCCCACAAAGCTCTAGCTCTCTCCTCCGCTTCTATCCAGTGATATGTCTGCCTCTGAGATTTTGACTCTCTGAAATTGATTCCCAGCGCGGCGGCATATCTTGCACAAATGCCAACTGACAAGTATGCCGATGGATATATTGCATGTCCAAACTCATAAATGCACAGCAAAATCCAAGCTTGGAGAATACGAAGTGAAACCACTCCTGCCATCTCTGCTTCAAGAAGCGAACCCTTTATTGTAATATATGCGCTGCTATGCATACTTTCACCCATTGGAACGCTGCAGACAAGCTTTATACAAGCGAAAAGGAGGCTTATGTCTGTACCACGAGGCGCCAAAGGGCTTAAAAGCCGCTCGTTGAAGAACTTTTTCGACAAAAACGGGATCCATGGGTGAATTGTGCAAAAATAGGTATTTGCTTGTTCTCGGATATCTTCTGTCAAAACTTTCAGTTCTGGACGTATGCCAGTGATGACTTTAGGGATCTCGGCAATGGCGCGCTGGAAGAGCTCAAAATCGAGAAAGTAGATCGGTGGGAATCCTGACCCTACACGACTAGGCTCTGACCCGGATGGCCTAATGGATATGTCGCGTAGTGCTGCAGATGGCGTAGAGTGTGCAGGGTGTTCCAAGACTGAGGAGGTGTCTTGAATGCCTGGGTATAGGCATTTTCCGCGGCTCCTACTTTCTCCTCAGTAATGCCCGAGCACATATCGACGATGCTCTACGTTGAGGATTGTTGCTTACTTGCAGCAAGAGCTGCACTTCGGAAATGCTTTGTCGCATTTTCGTTTCAATAGCTTACAACGCCTGCAGGCACGTGGGTGATAGCCAGTGGAATAATCGAAGTCCATGTTGCCGAAATGCACAAGTAGATGAGTGTAGCTAGACGAATAGCACAGGGTGAGAATACTTGCAGCAGCTCACAGCCCTCTTTGGACGGCCGTTTGAATGAAGAAGACAATGGAAGATATTTCCGTGATCCGCGTGTATTGGTGCTGGCGGGCTGCGCTCCGGGTGGAAAGTGCCAAGTAGCGGCGCAATTTCCGTATCAATCCGTACATTACCCAACCTCCTCTCTCATGAAGTCACAGACTACTATCATTCAGCAACGTTCAGATGTGTTTTTCTAAGTCCAAGGAAGTAAACAGTGGCATGAGTGGATTATGAAGACGCATTGTTGTCGAAAAGATGATATTGGTAGCAATATCATCTCCGCCCGCATTTCCCGCATTTTCCGCATCTGCTTCAGCCTAATACCATATCATCTTACCGAAAGATGCATATAGTTGTATATGGTAATTTGTATAAAAGTGTCCATGGGCACTGAAAGGCAAGCTCTCGGTCAACCCAAACGATCTGATCGCATAGTTGAAAATTACGAAACAACCGCTGAAGATGAATCTCGATCAGAAAGTCCAATCTCTCCTAGACGAAGCCACCAGCGATTCCAAATACAGGATACCTGGGGCCGTTTTCGTGGCAATTGATCGGACTGGCACTCAGATTGCAGCACGTTCATCCGGCGTTAGGGGACTGAAGGAGAAGGTTCCGATGACTTTAGATACCATCTTCTACATCGCGAGCTGCACGAAGTTGGTCACGGCTATTGCTGCATTGCAGCTAGTTGAGCAAGGCAAGCTAAACTTGGATGAGCCAGAACAAGTTAGTCATTTCAGTCTCATACCGTCTATGCGGTACGACTTACTTCGTACACGAATGAACTGACTCACTTTAAACAGGTCAAAAAGTATCTACCAGAGCTGAGCCAAACTCGAGTTCTCAATTCCAGCGGGAAACCCGGCGAAGTGAGAAAGAATTATGTAACGCTGCGAATGCTTCTATCGCACACTGCAGGATATGGCTATCATTTCTCCAGCACGGCCTTGAGAGACTCTGATACCCCTATGCCGAGGACGATTGAACATCACCTGGCAGACCCTATTCTTTTTGAACCTGGGACAAGTTGGGAGTACGGTGTATTTCATCCCTTTCTCCATACTAAGGCTCTGGTATATTTTTACTGATCATAACATACCTCATACTAGATAAGTTTGGACATTGTCGGCATCCTCATCGAGCGTGTGACAAGTACAACTCTTGAGGAATATTTCCAAGAAAATATTCTGAAGCCACTTAACATCAAGGACTTTAGTTTTTATGTTCCCAACAACAAACTGTCACGATTAGCGGTGATACATAATCGTGGAAGTGATGACTCGCTGGACGAAGGATTGCATCTGACCCCAGTCGTCGCTGAGGGTGATGGTGAGTTCATGCATGCGGGAGGCAGCGGCGGATTTACGACCATGGTCGAATACTCTAGTAAGTTGCCTCTGCTTGTTTTGTATTGGATCTCCATAGTTTCTATCGCAGTAGACTTGCGACGCAATCATTAATAACATTGCTCTCGATTCTAGAAATACTAGCTGCACTTCTTTGTGGAGGAGTCTCACCAACGACCAAGCAACGGATTCTCGGCAGCGACACAGTGAAATTGATGGTTGAAAATCAGATCCCTGATATTCCCGACTTCGCCCGTAAAGGATTCGAGGATGCCGTTCCATTCATTACGAATCCTGTGCAAGAGTTGTACCCCCAACCGGGTAATCCACCTCAGGGTTGGTCGATGGGCGGCATGCTCACGCTCGAAGCTGATAGCAGAACGGGACGAAAGAAGAACACGATTCACTGGTGTGGCATCACGAACCTTTACTGGTGGCTTGACATTGAGTCTGGCGTTGCTGGAATCCTGGGAACTCAGATTCTTCCTTTCTTTGGTAAGTCTGAACTAGCCTTTATCATCAACTTTGAAACTAACGTTTAGGACCCAGACAATCGAGTCTTAATCCTACGCGACCAATTAGAGAAGACAGTTTACAACCACATCGTATGATGATACTGCTTCATGTGTAGTATCCAGTAGTTTCTACATACTAGCAAATAGAGTCATGATATTTCAATACAGAATTCAGAACAACCAAGCAGCTGATTCTGGGCAATAATATATATCTCCTCTAATAAAGCATTGTCAATGCTCACATTAAATGGTTTTCCATTCTGCTACCAAGGCTAGCATTGTGATTTATGACGCCCGTCTTTACCTTTGAGCCTTCGAAACCTTCCAAATTCATAAGAAAGATTTCGGACTTCCCCAGCATGAGCTAAGACGGGTTCATGAGTAGCTGCGTATATCACGTGGGCATTTACTTTCTATTTCAACTTCAATAGCTCAGTCTTCCTTGCGACACTAGACTGGGGCGCCACAGCCACACTGAAACCATGAGTGGGAGCCTGAATGACCGTGTGTCAAGAACAACAACCCGACTACGTCTCTAGTGGATGGAGAGTATGATATCGGGGCGTCGGGATTTGCGGGATTCGCGGGGCTCGCGGCTTACTCGGGCTCACTTGGGCTCTGCACAATAGAACTGGCCAGGAACTCTATGATTATTAATCCTCAATATCTTTGTAGCCATATGGGCAAAGCCAACTTAATAGTGCTGAAACAGCCGGGAAGACTCAGCCGAACGAGTACGATTCTTCCTTTATCATTCAGTGGCCTAATGCAGCCTCCCAAATTACGCACAATGCACTCAAGGATCAGCAGCTCCACCGAGACAAGTGTTTATAGTGCGGCATGCTCACTACAAGCGGCCGCGGGAAGCTCTATAAGTACAGCTCTGAATACTGCTATTTACTGGAATTGAATGTTAGGCTTAGCTATTCAACCCAAATCTCAAACGTGGATTCTCTTAACAGCAGACAACTCAAGATGGCACTTACCTCAGTACTCGTGCTTGGCCCTACGGGTGGCTTCGGTCAATTCATTGTCCCCGAGCTGATCCGCCGAAAATCCAGCTTTACCCGAATTGGTGCATATATTGACGAGAGTAGACCTCTAAGCCCTGAGAAGTCTGATATGCTAGAGAGCTATGCCAAACAAGGAGTTGAACTTGTGAAAGCGTCTCCTAAAGAGGCTAGTCCATTCAAAGGTAAGTTGGTCGCTAGAATAAGAACTATCTAGCTGACTTTGAGGAGGTTTTGACGTGGTTATTGCGGCTCTTGGAAACTATGCTCTGAAAAAGCAACCCGAACTTATCTCGACATCGATCTCAGCTGGGGTCAAGCATTGGTATCCCTCTGAGTTCGGTGCCGATCTGACAGTAGGAGATAATTGGAACGAGCGTTATTACCGCGATAAAGTCATCACGCGTGAACATCTAGTTGCAAAAGCAGCGGAGAACCCAGGATTTGGTTACACGTACTTCCTGAACGGACGGTTTACGGAGTGGGCTCCTATACCGCACTTTGGTATTAATCCAAAGACACACTCTGCGCACATTGTAGGAAGGCCGGAGATGGAGCAGTCGCTGATTTCTGTGAATGAGTAAGTATTTCTTTCTCGCTGAGTTGCTGGATCTATATTGACTTGTTTTGATTAAAATCAGCGCAGCAAAGTACCTTGTTTGCACACTACTAGATCCAATTGCAGGACCAGAACGTACCTATCGATTTGTCGGGGAAAATTACTCGTGGACAACGATATTCTCCACTCTAGAAAAGGTTCAGGGCGTGAGATGGGCGGTAACCTACAAATCTGTAGACGAGGCTAGGTCCAATCAGCTCAGAGTGAGTATTTCGAGAAGATTAGTTTTTGGTCGAGTTATTAATTTGAGATATCCATGGATAGGCAATTGCGTCTGGGGATGTGGATGCAGAACTTGCAGCTTCACATCAAGTTATCCAAGGTACTGGAAGGACCTTGCTACCAAAGCCATATGACAATAACAAATTCCCGGAAGAGAATCCTCAAGGACTCGAAGAAACCTTGAGAGCACTGTTTGAAGATAAAAAGAAATTCCCTCTGCTTGGTTTTTGAAGCTCAGACTGAAGAAGAGAGCTTGACTAGCTAGGTGCCAGAACCCTCAGGCGCCGAGGCAACAGATCAGTGTGCCGTAGAAAATATTTGCAGTACAATAATCTTTGACATTCAATTCTACAAAATTGATGGGGTTAAAACGTGTTGGTGACACCCATTCTGTTATGTCCTAGAAGTTTTCAGAACTCAATTTCCACTATAGACTCTAGTACTTGCCGTATCAACTCCAAAGTACAACTACTCTCCGTATGCCTACTGTAGTGAACAAGTTGAGCAACAGAATATCATTGTTCAAATAAGTTTGAGAAAATACTAAAACTTACACAGATTATAACAGCAAGTTTCTTAACCGTGACAAGTAGATGAAGATGCGTTTTATATTCGTTCTACTTATCTTTCAGGATCCACTGTAAACCTGATATAGAGGAAGCTAGTTTTCCCACCGCAGGATAAGGTGTACATGCGTAGTATGAGGCATGAGGCTGCTGCTTGGTCCTGCTTGCACGTGATATAGCTCGAAACCTTACCAAATGCTCCATTACTGGAAGTAGAGCGAGCGCAGCGAGCGCACCTCTTGTCCTTGCGCCTTGAACGGAGTATTGAATATTGGCAGCACTTAACGAGAGAGGTGAGTCCATTCAAATTTTTAGTGACGGGCTGCATTTCTTATCTCTATGATTAGATCTATTATCCATGCCATGCTTGAAATGAAAACACGGATAGTCCTTAATGGCTATCTTCAAACTTATACGTTCCTCGCCAAACGTCATTACGAATCTTTCTCCATCTCCCTGCCAGTCTGCGCAGCCTCTTCCTGTGACGTTTCGCTCACGCTTGCTTTGGACTTCCTAGCGAACCAAGTCTTCTTCTCTTTGTAACCTTCTTGGAAGCAAATGCCTGGGTGGAAAGCATTCAAGCTCAATATGCCAGCCGCAACGATTGCGCCTTCTAACCCAATAAAATATCGCTGTGTGGAGATCAGATGTCCATTCCATCCCTCGGACAGTTCTGCCACACGATAGATACTTCGTGTGAAGATACACAAGGTCGCGAACGTCAAAGCAATGATAAAGCCCTTGAATTTGAAACTGCTTCGTAATTGTGCATGTTCTGAATCCAATGCCTGCTCTTTGCCCATTGCTTTGATGCGCTTAATCGTGGAGTACGCAAAATCTGCGCTTAGTGCAATGAAGATTGTCAATGTCGCGACCTGAATTGCAAGACCTGCAATCATGATATTGTTGCCAGTAGTCGGATCTTTGTCTGCATGTGACGCCGCACTTGCCATTCCTCCGCCCATGGCTTGAAGTACCAGGCTGAGGAAATCGCAAGTGATGAAGATTCGGGGATATAAGATGGGACGAAGTCGAGAGTTTTCCGCACCGAATGTCTCCACGATACGGCTCAAGCAGAAATATATACCAGCGGCGTAAAAAGCTGGAGCGATGGTGAGGCAAATGATCTGGAGAAGGAAACCAGTCTACACATAAATTGTATTTAGCACGAGCACAGTGAGGCTAAAACCTTGACGCTTTCCATACCTCGCCAAAGGGATTATGATAACTCATTACGCGTCCTACATATCCCAATACTTCCAACACCGAACCGCATAGCATAGAGACGGAGAACGCGACAAATCTCCTGGAGTATATAGCCTGGATTAAGAAGAGTGCAAGCGATAGCGAAAAGAGTCCAGTGAAGAGGCCATTTGCAGCAATTGATGGTAGATAAGCCCAGTAGCTAAGTCTAAGACCACAAGTCTCAAATGTGCAAGCCTGTCGACAAGCTTTGCGGGTATTGAAGTTTTCGGAAAAGCACTCTAGCGGTGCAGTCGCATTTGAAAAGGACATCGTAAACAAATAAACGATGGTGGGTGAAGGAGAAGGGAATGCAAGGCCAGAAGACAAAATCCCCCAAAAGGCTTGAAGGCGAGCGGCGAGTACATTGAAACAGTTATGATGTGATCCGCCTTCATGGAACCACACCAAAATACCCTAGAACCAGATCCACAGCTCGCTTGCACTGGCTTCAACTTCCAAGCGGAATTGGCAGAGTCTTTTGGGCGCCATGGCAAGCGAGTTGTCGCTTCGATGCTTCGTTTCTGCTTCTGATTCGTGAGGGTGGGGGGCGGTGCCCATGAACATTTCTTATTCGGGCGAACGAGTTTCCGAGATACCCGCAATCGGGCGTTTATCCCTTTACGGAGTAGCCGCAAGGCTGATTTTAGGATCACGAAATTTGGCTCAGCCTTCTCAACATAATCAAATTTTTTTGGCAAGAATAGTCAAATTCTTCTTGCAATGTGAGCAAGCAGTTGTACCTGTGTATCCATTAGATCGTATGGTCATAATCGACTTGGAGTACGATCACTTGGCGTGCCTACACAGGGCGTAAGGTGCGTGACAAGCTCAAAAGCGTAAGTACGAAGTACTTAAATTGTTGGACTTGAGAGACCCATTTTAATTGCATACGGCGACATGGTCAACCACATCTCATACGGCCTTGTCACGCAATGGAATTTCGAAAACGGTATGTCCATGAGTTGACGAAAAGTTGCGAATTACATGATCAAAGTAGCTGTGCAAGTTTTGTTTAAGATCTAGAAATTTCTACACTCAATGTACTCCGTATGATGTAGGAGAGAATCAGCCCTGATAGATCCTAAAGCCATGAGTCCGTAATCTTGCATACTTCTCATCGTTAACTTTGATACTTGTGACTGCCAAATTGACACGTCCGTATCCGACAGCCTGAGGAAGTGTCTTTGGCAACATTCACACCAACAGCACACGAAACATGTGTACAGTACGCCACTGACTCTTCAGCATTTCACCAACAAAATATATTCCCTACTTTCCACACCCACAACCTATCACTCCTTGAACGACCAAGACTTCCGTGTGTTTCTCACAGACCCAATCGTCAACCATCACCCAAGCTCTAAACCAACCTCAACCCACCTCAAAGATGTGCACAAACACCCACATTAAATTCTACCCCGATAACTGCAAGTTACTGGGGCAGTCTTACCGGCACGGCGAGGGAAACATCGTCAACACAGAACACTGTCTAGGTTATATTCGCGGATTAGGCAAAGAGGGCTGTACAGGTCTGAGGCAAGAAACAAGACAGCAAGCGTGCTTTTACTGCGAGAAAAGAAATCCACCACAAGCAAGCTATATCAAAAAGATTCACTCACCTGCGCCAGGGTATGAAGGGAAGGGAGTACTATGAAGGAGGTGGTGGGGAATAGTTGGGAAGATCGTGTGTAGAAGTCCGACATGATTTTATTAGGAGGGTTGACGACTCGCTGAATGTGAGGAATTTGAGCGAGTAACTTGCAATAAACGACTTAGAAGGAAAAGACTTACGATTGTATGAGATAATACCCAACAAATAAACATAAACACCTTAACCCAATGCAGTCGGACAAACGAAGAGCAGTGTTGGCACGCAATCATCATCTCAGCCAACGTACAATCCACATGATTCTGATTTACAATCTGACCGACTCTTACCAGAAACCCAAAGATGAGACCACACCATTCCTCCTGCGGCTTCCAAAGCCTCCACATCAAATAAAATCCGTAGGCAACCCCCAACACCACCACAGGATAAACGACACATACACTCCCAAGCACGCGCACAGTTAAGAAAAAAACATGTGCATAAACACCTACCTCGTCCTCACAAATTGCAAACCCCCCAACCGCATGCTGCACAACGACCACGGCATAATAGACATAACACGATGCATAAACTACATACGCATACTCGGGAAAGAAGGGTGCGTGGAAAGAGATACACAATGTTCTATCCGAGCCTGTTGCCAATGCTTCCCTACTTCCGATCAATCGACGCTTCAACGTCAGTATAAAGATGTGGATGGGGAGAGAAAGAAGAGTTTGAATGAAGATTGGGAGGAAGTGATGCAGAAATTGAAGGCTTTAAGGGATGGAAATGAATCGCCGGGTTGCATGTAGCGACAGCAAGGAAGAGACCATTGTGCATGTCCAGCGATAAGTAAGCTGTACACTACTTTATTGGTCGTAACACATCCAGCATTCATGCTCCTTCAGTTGTTGCAAGTAGTGATATTCCCAATAAGCCGACATGCCGCCAAAACACTAAAGGATCACCCAGAGGTAGCGGCGCTTCGGGGGAAAACAACGTGCTCGCATCTATCTCCCTTTCGTCGATTAGCAACTTGATCTTACGGCCTGACGGAGTCACAACCATCAGAGCAAAAGATTAACCAAGTCCAGCAAGCGGGGTGACAAATCTCTAGCATGTTCGACCTTTTAGACACACCATGATTTTCGTATGTGCACTGAGAATATATCTTTAAAATGCGTAGTACACAGCTATGTATGCAAAAATAATACACCGCAGCTTTACGACGATATGTATAAATAAAGCTTCTTACAGCTTCGCGCCTTTCTGCCGCCTAGACTCCTTCTCTTTATCTCTCAGTAGCCGTCGCAGAATCTTCCCGCTAGGAGACTTTGGAATCACATCAATGAATTCCACGCCCCCTTTCAACCACTTGTGTCTGGATTTATGTTCCTCAACATGTTTGCAAATCTCCCTCATGATGACACGATCGTTCTCTTCCAAGCCGATGGAAGGTGACTTCACGACGTAGGCTTTGGGAACTTCACCCGCGCGATCGTCTGGGACGGGAATGACAGCACAGTCGGCAACGTGCGGGTGAGAGAGCAAATGGGATTCTAGTTCTGCGGGAGCGACTTGCAGACCTGGTAATGTTTTGTTAGCCAAATTGATGCACTGACCGTGACATCTGTACATACCTTTTACTTTGATCAGTTCCTTGATCCTATCTGTGATAAAAACGTGCTCGTAACCCTTAGGCGACTTCTTGATAATAGCTTCATCGCCAGTTTTCATCCATCGGCGGCCTTCCTCATCAGTAACGAAAGTCTCCTCGTTGGCTTTGTCGTTATTAAGATATCCTAGCACTACCGCAGGAGAATTGACGAGTAGTTCACCAGGAGTATCGTACTCGGTGACCTCTTTTCCGTCGACGGTCACGATCCTGCAGAGAACCGAAGTTATGATAGACCCCGAAGAACCAAACCACACATCGTGGTTTGCAGTAGAACTGACGACAGTACATGTTTCAGTAAGGCCGTATCCTTGTCTGATCAGCCAACTCGGGTACTGCTTCTGGATTTCCTGAGCAGTCTCTTCTCCCAAAGGTGCGGCACCAGTAAAGATTGCCTTAACAGCGCTAAGATCATATTTATCCAACATTGGCCGGTTCTTTGAGAAAAGGATAATGATGGGGGGCACGAGATAGAGTGTGTTAATCTTGTAATCCTGAATTGCTGTCAAGCATGTGTTGAAGTCAAACTTGGGAAGCACTACAACGCCATCACCACGGAATATACTCGCGTGGCAAATAACGACCAGGCCATAGATATGGCTCATCGGCAGCAGCCCCAGGCAGTTTTCCAAGTAGTGGGTTTCTCCTGGTGGGGTCATTGCATCTCTAGATACTTGATCATAATGGCAGATTTGAAGTATGTTCGCGATAACGTTTTTATGCGATATCATGACACCTTTCTAGAGGGGTTTCTGTCAGATCTGGATTGTGGACATTTTCACCACAGGATTCACTTACTGGCAAACCAGATGTTCCACTGGAATAGCATAAGAATGCGCATCTCCGCGCTCCTTCACCTTTTGACCAGCTCAGATCTTCTAATTTAGGCAATCGGGAACCTTCCTCTACCAATTGGCTCACAGTCTTGAACTCCGAATTGGGAGGAGTACCAGGCGTCTCTAATATGTATACGCGATTTCGTGAAATTCCAACTTTCTCAGCAGCTTGAAGCGCTGATTCCAGTAGGGGAAGGCAGGTAAAAAGGCATTTTGCACCAGAGTCTTTCAGTTGATATGCGACTTCGGAAACATTGTAGGCAGCATTTGCTGGGGTTGACACGCCTCCGAGACGGTGCGTGGCCCAGGCAAGTGGTACAAGATCCAGCTGTTGAATGTTAGGAGAGTGGATTTATCAAAAGGAACGGAGTCCTTACTGTGTTGATACTAAACACTCCCACGACCTTGTCCCACTCGCCTCCCTTATTGGGATTCCATCCCAGCTCTTTTGCGAGACCTCGTGCGAGGTATTCAACACGTTCCTTTACATCTAAACAGGACGGTGCTTTGCCTGAGAGGCCGCATATAAAAGGCGGTCTCGCGCGACCCATAGGAAAGCGGCCATACTTCTCCTCAAGCATGAACTGGGATATTGGGATCGAGTCTGGGATCTCGAAGGGCAGCTTTGGTGCCCATTCTGGAGGACCGAAAACCATTGCGATTGTCGGCTATAAAACTTTCTACAATTCGTGGAAAAGGCTGTTAAGAAGGATCTAAATTGAACTCTTTCGTTGCGTCTCGTCGCCGGTCTAATGGAGCCCGTAATAAAGGCTAGAAGTTGTATGAAAAAGTAGTAAATGCATATGTGGATGACAGAAATAGAGCACTCGATACAAAAGCTGTCAAGGTAAACGCGGCGTACTGAACACACCGCAAATAATTTGACCACCGAACGAGTGAAATCCAGGTGCTCGAGGTTATTAAGCCAGAACGGCAAAAGCCCGAGGGGTACCTACGTAGATATGCCGTGTCCGAGTCCGACTTCCATGGAGCTGAAGACCAGTGGGCTAGTGTTACGCTATTCCCCGCGTTTTCACCTCGGATGGCTGGGAGTTTGGGACTTCTGGCGATCAATGCTTCCAGTTGTTCTCCTCATTGCAAAAGGGGCGCAAAGACTACCTTCAGGTTTCCTAGTATTACAAGAGGCAGATAATTCTGTTGCTTTGATCCGATCCTTCGAGGTTGCGCAACAGCTCGATGTTCGTAGTCTGGATCCGAGAATTTCGTTGAAATTATGTCAGGTCTACTGCCTTTGGGTTGTATTCAGCAGCCAGCAATGTGTTTTCGAATAGCGGCGGCCTCCTTGTGAATAATGATAAGGTACAATCTAATAAATCGCATCGAAAACAAAAAGGTCTTCAAATGTGTTAGCTGGAGGCTCTGCTGCCTGCAGTGAGTCACCGGAGCTACCCCTCCATCAACGTGAAGCGCAACAATACTTACGACTTCAAGTGAATTGCAATGCGCTTGGACCCCTCTTCGGGTCTACGACACAATAATCGTTATCACTTTTCTTATTGTCTTTTTCTCTCTCTCGTGTCAACAACCATTTCTTACAATTGTCACTCGTGGAACTCTTGATCAATAATACCATTCTCATTGACTATTGCTATACCAAACAGGAGTCCTAACAACTTGTGATCTCTCAATTGGTGGTTCTAGATTTCTTAAAAATATCTCTTCTCAATTCGTAAGTTTTCCCAATGCCCAGATACTCGTACTAGTCTTTGCTCTGCTCCAATATAAAATCCCTCTTCACAATTCCATTTTGCTCACACGAACCGTAGGAAAAAACAGTCAAAACGTATACACGACTTGAAGACGGCCCTTCAACTTACCAAAATGGCACGGCTTCGATCTACGGATGCGAACACTACTTCTGGACGCAAACTCTCGAGAATGGGTGTATCGTCCACCACAGCGCTCACTCAAGACCGAGTCCAAGCAATTGCCTATGAGGAAACGCCAGCACTTGCACCGAGCTCGCCATCTTCCTTGCTCAGCTCAGTCCCGTCAGATTTCGATGACGGATATGAATCCAGCATCGCCGTTGTTCGACCGCCCGCTGCCAAACGTCGATAGATCTCCCGCTCAGAATTCAAGAGCGCAGCATCTTTTCGCCCCGTACGTATGGCGGCCCAGTCATCTGCCGAGATGATCGCAAGTGATCTAGGCACAAGCCAAGATCCAATTGCGACTTTGCCGAAGCCTACTCTCGTAGTGGTTCTCAAAGTGTCATGGCCTTGCACTAGAGAAACACCATTGAGCGAAGACACCATTGCCGATACAATTGCGCTTGCCGAAACCCAGCAGGATTTACTGGAGGCCTCTTCAAACTCCGTGGTTCTTGTATCTACAGCATTGAGCAAAGAAACTATCACTATTACGCGTACGAATGCCGAAGCCAATTGGATTTCACCGGAACTTCCTTCGGAGCCCGCGCCAGTCATTCCCACAGAATTGACTGAAGACACAATCCTCACAGCACTGACACCTGCCGAAGCCCAGCAGAATCCGTTGAGAACCCCTTTGGAACCCGTGCGGGGCGTTCCTAGGCCGTTTGGCTATCTTTTGGAAACTGCAGCATTACCACTTCTGTCACCTCCACATGGTCCAATTGCACCAAGTACACCTCTAGACTCATTAACGGCTGGAACACCAAATGAATCAGCAGTTCAGCCTGATGCGACTAGGCCAGCGAAGCTGAAGCATCTTGAAGATTCAATGCATCCATATAATCAAGAGGCCACGCAGCCAAGCTTGCCGACACCTCACGGAACACCTGAATCTGCTCCGCTTTAGATCGCGATCTCTGACTTCGGCTTTGTGGATGACTTACCGCTCGGATACGGACTCGACGACGCTACGCTCGTCGCCATATCAGACGAGCTAACATCACGTTCTCAAGTCACGAATAACCAGAGCCCGTTAGTATGCCGCCAGTCGCTGCAATGGGACGGCGAGATCTCTGTGAGACTCTGCCTTACTACCGTTCATATCAGTCTGCCGCTTCCACGAGTAATGGTATCGTTACAGCATTCATGTTCGATGGCCAAGGTCACTGTCGCGATTACATGGATTCGACTGTCATCATTGCCAGAACTGGAGGTGGCCTCGAAAAGGACGTCAAGTCTGGCGAGATGAAGACGAAAGGAGACCAGAGCGAAAACGCTCTGATTAAGTGCATCCAAAATGGGGTCAAATATTGCAATCCTGTTGTTGTCATTGTTGGTGAAGGGAACAAAACGGCACATTGCAAGATTCCGTACGCTTACAATGTCGTCCCTTGGTATAAAAGTACCGATCTTTGGTCAGAACGGGATGGCGCTCATCGAATATTCAAGTTCCGGTTGGAGATCTTGAATGAAGGCGAGCCATCATGGATGCGTCCTGTGGGAGCGGCATATCAGTTTAAGCTAGGAGAAATCGGTGAGCCATACGTTGAGGAATGTCCGGGCTGCAACGAATCCAGCCCACAAATGTATCTCAATGGTTGGATGTGTCTGCGATTCGAATGTAAGCTCTTCTGGCGGTTCACAGACGGATCGACTCCTGTTGCGAATGATCTGAAATACGATCCCCGCTTCCTTAAAAAGAAGACATCATGGAAAATCTCCAAAGGCCCTTGGCCACTGAAACCAAAATCCTGGGCACTACTTGAGCAAGACCATCTTGGTAAGGACGTCTCGTGGGAAGCAGCTAGAGGAATCTGTTGCAAGGACTGTGGGATGTGTGGATCACGCGTGCACTGGGACTTTTGGGTGTGTCCAAATACTAAGTGCAACCTAAAGCTCTCACTCCCACATAAGGTTATCCAGCCGCATCAGATCCGGGATTGGTTGCGTCCCCTCTCAAGCGCGTACATGCTTTCCGAAGACTACTGTCATGAAGCTGTAGATTGTACTGTTGACTTTGCATACAATTACCGCAGAGTCAAATTCGAGATTCCTGGAGTGGAAGGATGGATCAAGCATTGGGTTGCAAATGAGACGGTGGTCAAAGAACCAGGTGGACCTGGCGACATGTTCGTTTCCATGCAAGAGGAAAATTGCTACCTCAAGCGTCACAGTATGCCTCATGGCATGCGTAAGTACTCCCTTTTCCTTCTTTGTCTTTGATACTAACGGCATATACAACAGTGAAAGGAGAGTCCTCTTGCAACCACTTCACGGCCAATTTCGTATGTTTATAGTACCCTGCCCAACAAATATTAGCTTACTGACGCTTTCAAAGGGCATGCCGTACAAGTTTATCGCCAGTGCTGCAACACGCTCATTCGAGGATGCGCCCACAGCTGTCCGCTCTGCCCGATCCCGCATGAACTGGGCTCGCCGAGTCTCCGTCGGAGAAGAGAGTGAGGAGTTCAATGAAGTTCTCGCTCTCGGTTACATGGAAAAAGAACATGATTAATGTAAGTCTAACTGTTCCAGTCATTTTTTCCCCAACTGACACCATTCCACAGTATCATGACGACGGCGAATCCAGCCTAGGTCGCACAATCGCAACCCTCAGTCTCGGCGCCCCAGCAGAAATGACCTTGCGCATGAAACCGGGCCATTTCCGTGGAACAAATACTCGAACCACATCTGGCCAATCCGCCAACCTCGTCTTCAACGACAAGGAACCTCCCATACCCCTCTGCCACAATTACGAAGCTCGAAAAACCGCGTACGACCAACTCCAAGCTCTCAAGCTCGCCGGCGACTTGGTCGGTTACGAAAAACGCAAGCGTGAATTACCAAACGAGTTAGGCATCTCTAATAAGGGTAACCAGAAACCTGTCATTACCATGAGACTCAAATATGGTGATATGGTGTCTATGCATGGTGCCAAAATACAGACGTATTATGAGCATGCTGTAACGCCGGAGAAGGAGTCGTTTTTGAGGTTTGCGCTGACTTGTCGGCAGATTTTGTCTGGGCATCTTCCACAGAGTGAAATGCCCGGTTATGAGATTGGGAGGGATCCCGGGTGGTATGATGGGGGTTTGTTGGGGGTGCCTGAGGAGGGTTGATGGGAGATGATGGGGGGGGGTTATGATTATATGAGGGGTGGTGCGCAGGAAAGGAGTCATTGCTATAGGATGACGTGGTGGTATGCTTGGGAGGGATATGAGCTGCTTTTAAATGATTATATGGAGGTAATGAATGGGTTAGACTTGTAGATCGGGCATCTCTGCAATGGAGAGTGTCAATACGAGCAGTCTTCGAGTTTATCGATACCCCTACCATGATTCGCAGATACGAAGGAGGAGTATGTATTTACAAAGAATTCTCTCAAGCATATAATACTCACTTTATCGAAGTCATTCAAGCATGATACCATCGTTCAATCTGATTCATTTCATCACCATTTATCCGTTATCGCTGCGCGTACATCCTATTAAACGCCCTCCCAATAACCACCCTCCTAATCTCACTAGTACCCGCCCCAATCTCATACAACTTCGCATCCCTCAGCAACCGCCCCGCAGCAACTTCATTGACATACCCCATTCCCCCCAAACACTGCACAGCATCGAGGGCACACTCCGTCGCCCTCTCCGCAGCATACAAAATCGCACCCGCGCAATCTTGCGTCTTGATAACAGGATCTCTCCCATCACTCCCACCATCTGGTACTGTAGCTTCGGGAAACAGGGAATGAGGAGTTGAGAAATGGGATGGTGTGCCGTTGTCTATTGATGAAGCGATAGAGTAGGTCAGTGAAGCTGAAGAGAGGTATTTTGTATAAAGATCTGAGAGCTTCGATTGGAGGAGTTGCGTATGTGCTACGGGTATTCCGAATTGTGTCCGTGTATGCGTGTAGGGCAGTGTTATATCTAGACATGCGCGCATAATGCCCAAGGGTCCTGCGCTGAGGACTAATCTCTCTAGGTCTAATCCCTCCATGAGGACTTTGACTCCCTTGTTTACTTTTCCGAGTATATTCTCCGCGGGGACGAAAACATCTTCAAAGACCAATTCTCCGGTGTTGGAACCGCGCATACCGAGTTTATCTAGCTTTTTCGCTACGCTGAACCCCTTTTTGGTTGAGGGGGAAGTTGTATCTACTATGAATGCAGTGACGCCTTTACTTCCCTCGCTAGGTGCCGTTTTCGCGTACACGATTATGATATGTGCGTCCGGTCCGTTGGTTATCCACATTTTGGTGCCGTTGAGGATGTATCCGCCGTCTACTTCTGCCGCAGTCATTTTCATGCTTACAACGTCGGATCCCGCGGAGTGTTCTGACATTGCTAACGCGCCTATGTGGTCTCCTGAGAGGAGTTTGGGGAGGAATTGCTGTTTTTGGGAGGGGGTGCCGTTGAGCATTAGTTGGTTTACGCAGAGTTGGGAGTGGGCGGCGTAGGAGAGGGCTATGGAGCCTGTGGGTTTGTAATATATTGGTTAGTATTGTTGTCTGGTTTGTTAAGGGATGGGGGAGTAGAGGGAGGGCTTACCGGACGCTCTACTCAATTCCTCCATGATTGCGCAGTGGGCTTGATAACCCATTGCTAGACCTCCGTACTGTTCATCTGCGGTTGGACCTAGGAAGCCGGCGCTTCCTAGCTTTTGCCACATATCCATTGGGAACTCATTTTCGCGGTCTGTTTTCGCTGCTATTTCTTCGGGGATTTCGCGTCCTTTTGTATATACATTCAGTATGTAACTCTTGGTATTGAGGATTGCAGTTTCCCTCACGTGTAAACTCTCGAACACTTTCTCTTAATTCATTCAGATCTTCTTGCGTAGGAGGAAGGAAGCCTTGTGGATGTTTTGAGGATGCTGCTCTTCTGATTTTGTGGGGTATAGGTAGGCGTTTTGGTCGACAGGCTCGCTGTAGGCATTGTGAGAAGAGTCTGGGAGCTATTGCTGAAGTCATTTCTGCTGAAGTAAAGGAGAACGTAAGGACTTTCGTCTTGTGGTGGCTTAAGAATGGATCTGGAGTTGACGATATACGATTTACACCAGAAAAGCACGGAGGGCGGTTCAAAGCGGTAATCGTCGGATGTGAAATGCGGAGGACGGAAGTGGGTCATAAACAACCACCACAAGACCCTCCTCATCTCACTCTTGTCCGGTCCATACACCATGGCTCTTCCATTATCACAGGCGGAGCTCTCCTCTGTACTCCGAACCGCTAGACATAGTCTCAAGAAGAGACGACTGCTTAGACCGCGACAATGCTTGCGGACTGTAGCAACCCATACACACAGCCATCATGCACAGCAAATCTCTATCATCCGATCTGCTGTGGATACGTCGAGCGCGGAGTTCAAGGAGAATTCACGGCAGATGAACGAGGTTATAGAGAAGATGAAAGAACTGCATGCGACTGCTGCGTTGGGCGGGACAGCAAAGGCGAGAGAGAAGCATATATCTAGGGGGAAGATGTTACCGAGAGAGTATGGATTCCTTGAGAGATACCACAACAGTAGCTAAATAATCTAAATAATCGTGTAGTCGAGTGACCGCCCTCATCGACCCCGGCACCTCCTTCCTCGAACTCTCCCCCCTCGCCGCCCACGAAGTCTACCCAGGCGAAATAACCCCCTCCGCCGGAATAATAACAGGAATCGGCACCCTCACCGGCACAACCTGCATGATAGTAGCAAACGACTCCACCGTCAAGGGCGGAACATACTACCCCCTAACCGTAAAAAAACACCTGCGCGCCCAAGAAATAGCCCACCAAAACCGCCTACCATGTATATACCTCGTAGATTCCGGTGGGGCAAACCTCCCCCACCAAGCAGACGTCTTCCCCGACCGCGACCATTTCGGTCGCATCTTCTATAATCAAGCTCGCATGAGTGGGGATGGGATACCGCAGCTTAGTGTGGTGATGGGTCCTTGTACTGCGGGTGGGGCGTATGTGCCTAGCATGTCGGATGAGAGTATCATTGTGCAGGATCAGGGGCATATTTTCTTGGCGGGGCCACCGCTTGTGAAGGCGGCGACGGGGGAGGTGATTAGTGCGGAGGAATTGGGGGGTGGGAAGTTGCATTCGGAGGTTTCGGGCGTGACTGATTATTTGGCGGTGGATGATGCGCATGCGCTTGTTTTGGCGAGGAGGTGTGTTGGGAATTATAATTGGCCGAAGGGGAAGAGTGTTGAGGCGGGTGATGTCGGTGCGGATGGGAGTATTACGAGGGGAGCGTGGAAAGAACCACTATATGACCCAGACGAACTCGGTGGTATCGTGGGAACCAATCTAAGAAAGCAGGTTGACGTACATGAAGTCATTGCAAGAGTAGTAGATGGCTCAGAGTTTGCGGAATTCAAACGAGACTACGGGTCAACTCTTGTAACAGGTATGTACAGCATCTCAGACCTCTCAAGCATACCCGATTGATAGTGCATACTAGGCTTCGCCACAATCCAAGGCCACCGCATCGGCATCCTCGCCAACAACGGCATCCTCTTCTCAACCTCCTCCCTCAAAGGCGCCCACTTCATCCAACTCTGCACATCCCGCCAAATCCCCCTCCTCTTCCTCCAAAACATCTCCGGCTTCATGGTCGGCCGCGACGCCGAAGCCGGCGGCATAGCCAAAAACGGCGCAAAACTCGTTACCGCAGTCGCATGCGCGAATGTACCCAAGTTCACTGTTGTTTTTGGTGCGTCAGCTGGAGCGGGGAATTATGGTATGTGCGGACGGGCGTATTCTCCGAGGTTTTTGTGGAGTTGGCCGAATAGTAGGACGAGTGTTATGGGGGCGGAGCAGTTGGGGGCGGTTATGGAGGCGGTGGGGAAGAGGGATGAGGGGTTGAGGGAGAGGATTGAGAGGGAGAGTGGTGTGCTTTTTGGGAGTGCTAGACTTTGGGATGATGGGGTTGTGTTGCCTAGTCAGACCAGAGGAGTCCTGGGGGTGGGACTGAGGGCGGCGATGGGGGGGAGTAGGGTGGAAGAGGATACCAAGTTCGGTGTTTTTAGGATGTAATATCATACCAGTCGAGCAACATGAACAACTTATATGTTCTTATTGGTTTAGAATGTCGAGCATAAGGCTGACAGCAAGGCCAAGATGGAGCCACGATCACTGTGATTGGTCAATTTGTCCCAGCCCTGCACTTTACTTTCTGGTTTCAAGCCACACCGCTCTAGACCTTCGACTGCGTCAAACCGGTCTCAATCAGTTCAATCATTTTTCAAATGACGGATACTGATGTGATTCCCATGACCAAGAGACGACTTTGCCTTTCAATTGACCGTCTTACCAGATCATCTCTAATGGGTCGCCACGTCACAGTTCTTGCACCCTACTGATCGACCACTGTGACCATAGATATGGCATACGATCCTCGATCAGGAATTCGTAATGGGCATCAATATGGTTTTACTCCTGAGCCGAAGACTCAAGAGCATGGCTATCCGCCACCGCCACCACCGCTGAAGACAGATACCAACGGCCGGCAGAGATATTCTCAATATTCCGTGGATTCATCATCTCAAATCTCTTCGCCATCTTATACTCAGTCTCCCGCGAGCATATACTCACCTGCTGCGTATTCTCTTGCTGAGAATAGTTCTGATGCTCCGTCGAACATCTCAAGCTCTGTGAATTCAAGCCAGACATCTTTTCAGCAGGATTCGCCTGCTATGTCGGAGCGTGATTCGATGTACTTTACCGATTATTCTCCAATGTCAGGCTTTAGGCCTGAAAGTAGGTATACACCTTCGTTAATGTCTTCTTCGTCATACTACACCCCAGCCACATCAACGCCAACGTCATTTCAGAGTTTTTCTCCCGCGCCATCATCAATGTATGCTCAGCCCTCTGGTGCGTCTAGCAGTGAACGATCATGGGAGTCCCACTCAATGATTTCAGCTGTCGAGGAAGTGGACCGCTATGTCCCAACGCCAATGTCTTCCTATTATAGCACTTCATCAGCTACCCCCTTGAGCGTGAATCGGTCTTCCTCTTCTCGACCGCAATCACCTGTGTCTCCAGTTACCGAGTACGCCTATCCGCTTAGGCACTGTCACAGTAATTCGCACTCTGAGCAATATCGACCCAACTCAACAGGATCTGACTATACACAAACGAGCTCTACACCCAACCCAGCACCATCAGATAGTACTCTAAAGAGGTTCGAATCACGATATCCAGAATCCCCTAGCTCGCCATTGGATCATTCAAGACCGGAGAGTGCGTCGAGTCTTGCTTCTTCAAACATAAGTCTTGGGAATTTTGTTTCTCGATATCCTCAATCACCAGGTCCCACTCCAATACATCATCCGCACAATGCAAATGTTCCGAGTCCAGGACCGTCAAATACTACCCTACAACAGTTCAAGGCGCGGTATCCAGAATCTCCTTCGTCTTTCGCCTCGGATGTATCTTCTCCGTTGGTATTATACCAGAATACCCCACCACCGCTTCCGCCGAAGATACCAATTTCGTATCATCCACATCCCCATAATTTTCATCCTCCGGATTCAGCACCTCAGAGAGCGTCAGATAGTTCCACACCATTAAACATCATACGGCCAACAGCCACCCCTAATATTGTCCAACCACATCCTCACAGACCAGCTCTACCGCCGCCGCAATTCACTCAACCTCATATCGCGACACCTTACGAACATCCGCAGCAAGCTCCAACACTTGCTACAAATCAGTTTGAACACCCTTACTCCCGTACTCCGCAGCCCTTAAGTAACGGACTTAACATCCCACCAGAGCTACCAGCACGGCCTATATCCGCACCTTTAGGCCAGCATGAAGACTGGACGAACAATGCATCAGGGCTGGCGGTCAAGAATGCACCTCAAATACAGATCAATCCTGAGTATGCAAGAGCCGCCGCAGTACCATCCCATCTGGAAGACCATCAAAGCCCCCTCGTGGCCCGTGTAGTCGCCAACATGATGCCCATCCGCATCGGCCGATCAACAGCACAAACCATCCAATCAACCGCAAAACTCCCATTCTACCTCTCACCATGGGGAGACAACAATCCAATCACCCTCCCCAACATCCGAAAGCGCGACATCGCCATGGCTGGTGTCACCAAATTCGGCATCGATCATCTCGCCCCGTCCGCAGTAACACTAGTAGAACACATATTCCAACAAGCAGCCGAACACGTCTTTGAAGAAGCAGCCGAATACAGCGTACATAAAATCCACGGCCGAACACCAGATAAACGCCTGAAGCGCAGAGTTGGAATTAATTCCCTAACCCTCCGCATAAAACATAAACTCCTAGGCGAAGATGCCGAACTCATCTTCCTTAACCAAAGACCCACCAACAACAAAACATCATGCGCCAAGGGATGGTTCAACCCCTACCTCTACGCCAGCGGCCGCACCCCGGACATCCCCCGCTCAAAAGACTTCTCCATAGCTCAACTCCTATCACCAGGTCTCGCCGCAGATGCATCAATAGCCCCCACCATCCTTTCCACATTCGCCGAAACGGCAACACCGATCATTTCCCCGCTATGTCCGTGGGAAGTGACTCACCCGTCCTTTCCAAGGTATAGACGTATGGCTGTTTTGCTAGTGGCGATATCGCCGTATAGGACTGCGAATGCGTGGAGTCAGTGTCGTATTCCTAATGAGGCGCGGTTGTGCTTCCATATTTTTACGCATTTGCCTGCTGTGGTTGTGCCGGTTAGAGGGGATGCGCCTGTTTTGGGTTGGGGGAGTTGGACTGTGGATCAGATGCTTAGGGGGTCGGATTCGACGGCGCCTGCGACTCCTGCTTCTGAGAAAGGGGCTGGTGTTTCTTCGCCAACAGGGAAGTTGAAGTATGATCCTCATTTAGCTTATGGAGATACTTCGTTTCTGGAGAGGGAGCGTGGGGTTTCGAAAAAGGGGAGGTCTTTTGGGTATGATTCCGCAAGTCATATCAATGAGATTATGGACTTTCTGGATAGGGTTGTTGATGAGAATTTGATGGATGCCGAGATGAGAAGTCTGTGGAGAAAGATTGTTGATGATGGTATTAGGTCTATCATCAATGGCGTTTTGGACACTGCCACCGGAATTAGAGCTACCGCTGCTGGAGTGTGCGATCTGGAAAGGGCTGGTGTGGTGATGTTCAGATACTGAATATCATATATGAATCAGAAAGCCAACGAAAGGAAAGATCAGGAACAACCGCCGGATACTATCGTGAAGTTGGATTACAATGGCTTCAGCATGGCCGTCCACATCATTACTAGAGAAGCCACTATAGCTGTCTAATCATTTTATTTCCAGAGACTTGGAACGGCAGCTCTATTGTCATTATCAGTGTGGCCATATTTTTCTTCTATTGGAAATAGGAGCTCATCGACGGTTGCAAGACTGGAGTTTCAAACGCTACAACGCTCTTGGAAGTTTCTTTCCTCAAAGCAAACATTTTATATCCCGCTGGAAATCGAAACTTCCTTCACGGGAAATCCTTCCAGAAAATTCCCATTTCAGATGATATCTTGTGCTATCGAAGCGCTATCGCCTGCATGATCACACTTGTACTGATAGCCCAGACTCTGCCCCGTTATATACTCATTCATAGTACATAACATAACAAGGTACTTAGATCCTTCTCAGTTCGACGCTTGTAAGCTTGAAGGGAGAGCGGCTGACGGTTAGTCGTAGACCTACTAATTCGAGGCGTTCGAAGGACCGCAGAGCGCCGCAATGCCATCCTTAGTGTGCCAAGTCGTGAGCGGCTGCTTTCAATATCAGTTTCCTCCGCTTCTGCCAAGTAAGAAGTGGAGATATGGAATACAAGAATTAAGAATTAAGAGTCTCGTCCTGTCCGGCATGCTGCTTCTATGCTTCGTCCTGGGAATAACGTCCAGGGGTCGGGAGATGCATGTTCCCGATACTTGTCTTTGAGTCTTTCTGTACCTTCTGATTCTACATCATAAAAGACCTTTTCGGAGTTTAGACCAAGCATATCTTTTATAGAGTGAGTGAGACATGGTTGAATGAAATGAATCCCAAGATTTATATACGGCAGGTCTATAATATATACGGAAGAAGCTAAATTTGTACAGAAAACAGACCCCTCTTTGACATTAGAGATCTAGCTCCGCATTGCTGTGTTGCCAACACCACGTTATAGATCCCTTCACACCTGAGGGCTACCACCAGGCAAGATCGCTGAAATCCTTTTTTTCGCATTCTTCATGACCTCTTTCAAAGGACGTTTTGGCTTTCTCTTGTCGTGAACTGGCTTATGCTCTTCATGCGGATCATGGTCGTGATCGTAGTCCACATGCACGAAAGCTCTTTCCACTTCTCCGAGGCCTATATATGTGTATTAGCGCGGCTATAGCTTGGACTCTGTTTAGACGCTTACCTTCGATTTTGCGCTGCAGCGTTTGGCTCACATCGTGAGTGACTTTCAGAGGGGCATCCTCATCCATAACAACATCGACTTCAACATAATACTTCTCTCCTGCATGATAGGCACGGCAAGTATCTACCTTCCGGATCTGCTCGTCATGGGTAATGCTCAGGTAGATGACCTTGGAGATGAATTCTCTCGGTGCACCTTTGCCTACCAAGAGCCATACTTGATCGAAGGCTGTGGATACCCAGGAGAATAAAATAAGCAGTCCGATACATATGGCACCAAATGGATCTAGCCACCAAACCAGGCGTGTTCCAACAATCGACATGATGAGTCCAAAGGTATTCACGACAATGTCATTCCTGTGGTCGATCTTACCAGATACCAAGTCAGTATCCCAAGATTATGCATGTCTGTTCGTCCAGTAAAGACTTACGAAGAAGACGTGACATGCTGGGTACCGTCGCAGGAAGAAGCAGTAAACCATAAGAGAAAACTTGGAAGCGACTGCGACACGTTAATGACCGGAATGGTTCACTTCCGAGCCAAGACCACATCACTCACTCGCAATGGCAACACAGATGATTGGTACCAGCTTCAAAGGCTCTCCTTGGCGGTGACTTCCGCCCAAGGCTCGTCCGGATTCAATCTGTTCCGGGTGAGTGAGTATAAGTACCAGCTGGACCGCTGTCTGCGAAAAAGCACTTACGATAAGCTGGACTGCTACTGTTGTCATCAGGGCACAGAAGAGGATGATTCCAATCGTTTCAATTCGAGTTCGGCCCTATCTTTGTCAATAAAGATCTATACATGTTGATAGACAGAAAACCATACTACTGGATATTTGTACACACTCGCTCGTCTTGCTAGGTACGAGGTTACCAACATTACGATCGACGACACCAGATCCATCTGCGCACTATTAGCGGCCGCCTTCATTCCACGGATACAACACTCAAGCTCACAAAAGCATCTGCAGCTGTAGCAAACAGAGACAAAGAGCCAGTCGAGATGGCTGCGTACATTTGAATTACGAAAAGACAGAAATTGACTCCAGAGCTGGCATATATTGCGAACTTGATTTTAGGACCATTCAGCTCCATATCGAGCACCCCCAGTCTCTCTTCGTCTTCGCTGGCGAGAAATTGGTCAATGAGCTCATTCTGGCGAGTATAGAACTTCTTCAGCTTCTTTTTGTTTGCTTTGGGGTGTTCGACTTTCAGTTGTCTCTGAGATACATTAGGCTTCTTCAATTGCCCGAGTCCCAATGGATCCTCATATTCCACATCACCAGCGGCATTGACGGTAAGTTGGGCAGCATTGGGACGCTTTTCTATTGGTTTCCCGGTCTCCTTTTCTTCTAATGTGTTGCTTTCCTCCTTCACAGCGACCGGCTCCACAAGAACATCTGATTGGGTTTCCTCGCCAGTACTTGCAACTAGCAAGGCTGACGGCGCTGGCGTAGTTGAAGTTGGTACGTGAGACAAATCAAGCCGTAGGAAACCCGACATATCCGATGCTCAATTGACAAGAAAATCTATACGGACGAAAAGTAAGGAACAGATGTCGCAGATAGGAAGGAAGTAAATGCGAACAGAGGATGCATTTCAATTAAGCTGGGTTCGAGCAATTAGTAGAGTAAAACGGCTTGGCTGCGTCTGGGAAGCCGTTTCAACGCTGCAGAAGGAAACCAGACGGTCGACAACTTGCATTTTGCCACAGTGCTAGTGAGCCAAACTGTGCAGTAAAATCTTCTTGGCACTTCTGCGGGTGCATTTCAAGACCTGATTGCTTCGAGGGTTGTGTACGGTCCCTCCCATATTTCTCGCCTTCCAGACGAGAGCGTGAATGATCCCTGATAAAGATCACAGACTTCTGCGTGCAAGTCAGAGAGATGTAGACTAGCTTGTCTACTCCTCTTAATGACTACCTGCAACGTTGGGCTCCAAATTCCATCTGCACAATGGATTTTACTTTGTTGGAGAAGGCTGTACACTGAATCTTCTTTTCGAGCATTGCCATTGGTGGTGACCCCAGATTTCGCAAGGGTCGCGTAGATTTTAGCGCGCCTCTCCCGCAACCTTAAGTCGAGGTTGCATTGAACGCATGAAACTCAACGGCAGAGTCGGCACAAAAAACAAAGCTTCGCGTCCTCAGCTGGGATTTTGAGGCTTCCAATACCCTTCCATTCGATCTCTCCGCGAAAATGAATACCAAGAGATGATACTACTCCACATCTTTCTTCTTGGCTTTACCATGACCGCAACTGACATTCTTCGTTAGAGAGGATCCCTGCATGGCTAGGTCGTTTTCTGAGGCATTGCGTGTAAAACCCGCGATGTTAGTCAATTCGTGACTTCTCATGCTTCAAATCTCTTCTTTCAGCCACTGAAACAGCAGCCAAGAGCCGTCACCCAAGTTGATGTGTAAAGCTTGCCATCTCTTCTCTTAACGCCAAGTTCTCTATTGGCTTTTCATGGCTTTAATCAGTTTGGGAAATGTCTGCAACTGGTGGAGCATCAAGGTGGTCGTCGAAATACCCACCGAATAACAACCAAGCCGCCTTGGGCAATTGACGACCATATGTGATTTGCGAACATCTGGTAGGCCTTGATTGAACCTATGAGGTATCAAGACCTATCTAGCTTTCTAGATCGAAGGGAAGATCACCCGTTGGGTGAAGCTTGACTAGTCAGAATTTTGGAGAACGTAACAGTTTTGTGTCTTGAGGCGGATTGCGACTGCTTTAACATGAATTCTTAAAGCGCCCATAGCACGGCCACTGCTAAGCAGGACGCTCTTCTCAGCTGCGTCGTCTTGAAATAGTCGTCCGTCTCCGGAAGACTGAATTACCGTTGGAAAGAAGATTGCCTGGTGTCTGCTGGGACGCCCGACTTAATACACTCATTCTTTACCATAGAGTCGCTGGCCGACTCCAGCGATATTGCCCAGCTTGCCGAGAGCTCCTTGGCTTATCGGTATAGCACACTCTTTTTATCGTTCGGTAAGCCGAATATCGGGACTTGTGGGGACCTGGTTCAGGATTTCGACTTGGGTCCACACAATTCACCATGGCGTACATAGGGAATGGAATGGACGGTCTGGCAACCATGATTCCCACAATCAGTCTATCCTCCATGGTAGCGACTGCAACGGGAATGATGCCCACTGGCATGCCCTCATTGGTACCAGCCGCAGCCGACATGGTATCTGCCAAACCGAAATGTGGGACTGAAGGACGAGGGAAGAAGGAGTATGATTTACCACTACACGTAATTGGTCTTTGTGAGTACTGTTCGCTATGCGAGAGGGTGACTCGACTGAACGACCCTTGTAGTCCTCGTGCTTGCTGCTTCCTGCTTCGGTGCTGGATTTCCGGTGGTTGCCAAAAAGTTTAAGTAGGTTGGAGTTGAACCTTCAGTTAAATGGCGGTTGATGGCTGACGTTCTTTCGCTTCCAGGAGTCTGAAGATACCTCCGTCTATATTCTTTTTCTGTAAGCATTTCGGTACCGGAGTCCTGATCGCAACAGCGTTTGTTCATGTACGCAATACCAACTCATTCCTTAGTATTCACAACTAACACTTCGCAGCTTCTCCCTACCGCATTCCAATCCCTGAACGATCCATGTCTGCCAGACTTGTTCACGGTCAAATATCCAGCGTTACCTGGTGTTATTGCCCTTGGGTCTCTTTTCTCGCTTTTCTGTATCGAAATGTGGATGCATTCGAAGATGCCTCATGGTCATTCCCATGGCAGCGCTACCGGTGAAGAGTTTTCAGGAGGGGCCAATCCACATGCCATTCCAGCACCAATTTTTCACCGATCGCCAACTCCGGCTGATGTATATATCGATGAGAAAAGGTTTCCCGAAGAGTAAGTTCTGGAGCCTTTGTTGTCAATCGTGAGGCTAATGAAATTCAGAACCTTTGACGAGCTTGGATATCCCGAGATGGTGCCAGACTCGGACATGCCTCCATGGTTCGTTGCTTTCTATAAGCAATATGTTCTCCAGCGGGATCAGATGATGTCCATGGTCAAAAGATATGCGCCGTCAATACCTCCTACTTACCGCGATAGCGTAGCTCCCTCAAAGGGCATGGACCCAGATGCTGCAGATTCAAAGGACCTTGGTGTCGTCGATCTCGAATACAACTCTGTTGACCCAATGGTGTACAAGAAAATGTCCATGGAAATCACCCTCTTGGAGGGCGGTATCTTGTTCCATTCCGTTTTCGTTGGTATGACAGTCTCCATCACCACAGACGGCTTCGTAGTGCTTCTCATTGCCATCTTGTTTCACCAAACATTCGAAGGTCTTGGTCTAGGGTCTCGTATTGCCGCTGTTCCTTACCCTAAGGGTAGCATCAAACCATGGCTCTTAGTTTTTGCGTTCGGCACCACAGCACCAATTGGTCAAGCTATTGGACTCATTACTCGGAATTCCTATGACCCCAATAGTGCATTTGCGCTCATCCTTGTTGGAACTTTCAATGCCATTTCGTCAGGTCTCCTACTCTGGGCCGGACTTGTCGATCTTCTAGCAAAAGACTTTTTATCAGAGGAAGCCGACGCTGCTTTGACCAACAAGAGGAAGATAACTGCGTTCCTCTATGTCCTCATGGGTGGTGAGTAACTCGTCGCAAGTCTCTTTAAACTTTGGCTAACGATTGTGAAGCTGCCGGCATGTCTTTCGTAGGCGCGTTTGCCTAGTTACCATTGAAACAAACGACAATTCTTCGTACTGGCTGCCGAGTTTGACACCGCTACCCAGAGCCAGAAGCAAAATAAAAAATGAGAACAACCACTAAAACGATCTTTATTCCATGTGGTACATGGCAGGCAAAACCTCAGCACGGGAAAGGATTCCAGAAAGTACATATGGGCGTCTGGATTCTATCGCCGTGCGACCAAAAGTCGCTCTTTTCTTCCTGTATATGGATTACACTTCACAACTGTATTTACCTGGTGGTCCCCACCGATTACATTCGTTTTAATAACCTTCTTGTACTTATTAGATTTGTGAGCCACTGCGCCTTATAGATTTTGAACTCTCACCTTGACTCTGTCTTTCTATGTTGCAGATACTGCTGTGCAACGAAGTGCTGTCCATTTTTATTTCCAAACCTGCGGGTAATGTTGTGCTAAGTGATAGTCGAAGCACTGTAGGTTTGGCGAGACGATCATCATCTCAGTTGTGGACCGTGGGTGATGGCGAGCATAATTAGAACAATCAGAGGGCGAAAATTTGGTGACATAAGACTATGGCCACCGTACAACTTCAAAGGTAATGCGTAGCACTATGGCCTTTATAAAGAAATTGAAGTCGATAGGAAACCACTAAATGGCGACTCTGAGTTGCCGAAGATTATGTTAGCCGAGGATCAACCCGAGTTGATCAGCATGAGGCATTTGTTCTGATAATTGCCCTAACAGTTGTCCTGCAAGGAACCATGAGCCAAAATCGAGCTCTATCGTTTGAGGTTCGCGTGATAAGGGTACGCTGAACTTGATTTTGTGCTGCTTCGAGTTAAAACTATTAGCTGTCGGGTTTTGGCGGGATTTGAAATCATGACAAGAACTGCCCAGGTGTCCTTCAAGCTTCGAATTCACCATCAATAGCAATGAGTTGATTGACAGTAGAGTCGGGTTCCGCATTATTAGTATAGGCATACTCAATCAAGATCGTACGGTGTATCCTCAAGTTCCCTGCTGAGGTGGATAGCCTGTGATATTGTGCAATTTGATGTAAAGAAAAGCTCATCGCCAGACGCGTCGAGTTTAATGATTTTCTTTCTTTGAGTCTGCGAGTAAGACTCTGGGAGATGAACCACGAGTCTTGTACGATGTTTCTCCTCGCGATGAGCCAGGTCGGCGCGTGTTCGAAACTGACAGTTGGTTGTGATAGGGATTTGCGGCCTCCAACTTGAAACAGCCCCTGGTAATAATGCACAGCCTTACTTCCTATATTTGGAATGAGAGAATGACGTTGGACTTCATGCGCGTTGCCTACGAACATTAATCCTTTTCACCATCTCGCAGTCCTCTTCAAACTTTACTGACAGACAAGATACACTACTTTTCTAACGAAATCATGTTCAACTCAACTAGCTGCGAGACTCCGTCTCGAAGCACCGCTACAGATGCTGGAGTCGCTGGAGCAGGAGTACGACAGAAAGATACAAAATACATGATTACACATGCTAATGGAGGGTAGGTACTACTTTCTTTCATAATCACGGCTGGGCTCTCCATAATCCTAAGCTCCATAATAATCCTCTACGAACTCCTTCGCAAATCCGGCGAAGCCAAAATCTTCCGAAAACTCCTCCTCTCCTTCAGTGATCAGCAAATCCTTACCGGGATCGGAATCCAAAGTGTCGGTCTCGCGAAAATGCAATCAATGGTCCCTTATCATTTCTTCATCATATGGATGCTCTCACTCCTGTCCACAGCGACTCATTTAGCAACACTCCTAGCACTAGTAAATGATTTCAAGCGCGACTGGATTTTGCGGTGGCTACGTCAATTTCTGATGTTTATTAATTTAGTTCTTTCGTGTGTGTTTGGGATTTTTGTGCTGCAGGCTGTTATGAAAGATCTGGATCAGACTTTGCCGATTGCTTGTGTTTGGCAGCTTCCGTCGCATAAAGCACAGTCTAATGCTGCCATCTCTATTGCGGGGACTATTGCTGTTATTGCTGGGAATGTCCTTGTTTTTGTGTTTGGGGTGTGGTATTTGCATTCGCAGACGAAGAGGTGGCTCAAGATTTTCCAGGTCGTTGGCCTAATTATTTTGTTTGCTTCCGCAGCTGGCGCTACTATTCGCGTAATTCTTTTGTCTCAAGCTTTTGGGACGCCGTCTGTGAATCTGGATGGTACTGGGGAGAGGGAATGGAGTTTTGGGCAGTTGTTGCCGATTTTGTTGCTGTTGCTTCCTCTGGTGTCTGCTGTGGAGATCTATCGCGGTTAGTGCTACATCCATGTCTGAATATTACCTCCCGCTAACGACCGGTTATACTAGGCGAAATGAGACTCCCATCTCCCGTTCCAGATGACTGTGTCCCATTGCATATTGGAGACGGGAAACAAGAGCATGAGTTGCAGTTCCAACCTAATCCATTCTGGGGCTCTTCGCAGTCGAATCTATTCAAAAGGTGATGGAGGCCGTGAGAAGATGTTCGGCATCCATGAAAGCAATGCTCAACGCCGAAGACCAATTCGGAACCTGATGCAAGCAAGGTATATCACCATGCCTGATAACGGTGGTAATCGGTGAAATGTTTTGATCAACCGGAATCAAGCGATTCCAATGGTCGATAAAAAGCACGATATTCTACCGCCCAGAGAGGCGAGAGAAAGCCGCGGGAAAGCAACTGAGCCTAAAAATCGCGAGTCGAAAATAGCCTATGAGTATCTAACGGCCAGAATGACCTGTGCAATTAAGAGAAGGGAGCTTTAGCGAACAGAGGTTTGATAGAGCTGGGCATCAAGAACCAGTCTACCATGATTTCTGAACGTGCAGCCGAGCTCAGAAGACCATTTTTTTAAATGTTTGCGCCCCCGTCGTGGAATGGTTTGATTAACCTGTGTTCGTGTTCAAATTAGTGGGCGTATCTGAAATGATGACCTTCATGTCGAAGCAAACCAATTCCCTCGCCAGTGTCAATAGTGGTGAAATTAGTAGAATTAGGAGTTGCAAAACGTTCTATAGCATACCAATGCCTTGCACTCAATGCAACCTAATCCAAAGACTCCTTAACGGGGTGTTGCTACCAATCTATTCAGCCGAAAAGCACCACAGCAATATTTACGTCTCATGTTCTTCCTAATTTGTCATGCTCAATGTTCACTCAAAACCCAGCAGTTTCTTCTGTCTGTGGAAAGGGCGATTGGTCCATATTACTAGAGCAAGCAGCATGCCAATTCTGCGGCGTGAACTTGTCAACGATAGACTTGAAGGCCTCCTGTTAAGGGTTAATATTACATCATTGCATATATTCGACGCAAATCTACTTACCAAAGTGCAAAAGCTTTCATCCCCGTCCAAGTGTTTGCCGGCCTCTTTACAGCCAGGCACTCTCATGATCTTGTCATTGTAACGTAGTCGTACATAGTACCCTTCAAGCTTTTGTCGCTCGTCCACTGTTAAAGTATCCATAGATTTTCTCGCAATACCCTCAGGTTTTTGTGTAATCTTTGCATTGCCGAATATGCCTTTCCACCAACTCTGCGGCTTAACCTCATTTTCTAGGGCTGGGATGACAGTGATATGACCAGCCGCGTTCGGTGTCCTTTTCTTGAACATTTCAATGGCAATATGACTGGTGTATGGGGGCCATCGCTCGTTACCGAAGGCACCCAGGCTGTGGAGAACTGCCGATAGTGTGGTATCGTGGCATCCGGAGAGCGCAAGTTTGATATTTTGCTCCCCACCTCTGCCTCGTCCCAGCTTTCCGTCATCGCCACCAACTTCAACAAGACCATCGGCACCTGTCCGCTCAATTGAGCCAGTCATTCGAGATACGATATCACCCATAAGAGCACCAATACCAAGCATACGATATTCCCGTGAATCCGTGTAACCTTGATACCACTCTTCAACACTGATCTTATCAATGATCAAATCAGCTTTGTCGTCATAAAACTCCTTTGGCAGTTTTGTAGCAGGTCCGTGAGCACGTGTTGCGTTTACCGTGTCCAAAATACCACTCAATCGTGGTTTTGAATCAACGGCAATAACAGGCGAGCTTTCTGGCATCCATTTCCCTAAAAGTTTGGTGAGATATTTCATATCGTCAGTGTCGTTCCATCGGTCAGCAGCCCGCTGCGCAAAAGCCCTAGTTAGCTGTGCTAAACGTCTGCAATTGCTGTCATTGGGGAATAATGTTTCATCAGCTGGAGAACGAGTGATGATGGTTGGTGCTGGAAAATCGGCCGTTCTCGCGTTTGGAGGATAGAATCCCCAAAAAGTCTGCTGGACAGATTCGAGGGCCCTTGGGATTGGAGTTGCTCGCAGATAGATCATATCGCTGGAGGCAATGAGCTTTGGCATGAAGCCTAATTGGTCCACATAGAGATGGCGAAGACGTTGTCCAAGTGCTAGGGTAGTCGCGCGTCCTTTGTCGGTTAACTCGCCTGGTCTACTGGATGAAATGTTAGAACTTTAATCTATACCGTGTTATAGAAGCCCAACCATATGGCATCAAATTCACCGGCAGGGCCACTCGCTATTATGGGTCCATCATCTGGACCAAATGTTTCTAGCCTTCGGCGGTATTTGAGGCCATCCCATTGAGAAAAGTCTGATGTTGTCATGATAGCACTTGTCAAATGGCGTGCGCTGCCACAGTATGGCCAATCTATATTCTCTTAGAAGTTGGATAGCTCTAGAATTTTCGCATCCAAACATACGTGGAGCCAGTCCAGCCTAGAGTAATTCTGTTTAGTAACATCGACAAACATTATGGGACGAAGGCTTTAATGCTTACGTTCATAAAACGAGGGGAGACAGGACTTCGTTCACCTCTCAAGTTGTTAGTTCCCGGTTTAAGCTTAAGCAGAGAGAACTACTTACCATGACGAAGGAGCTAGAGACGATAAGGGTCAGCCATAACTGTGAAATATCTGTCATACAGGGCGACTTACAACTTGGACGAGTTGTAACTGTAGGTCTTGAGGATATAACTCATTGATTTCCTCCTGGGAGTACGGCGTTCGGGGAACAAAAGATGCCATAGTAAGGTCAATGTAGGGAGAAAGACAGCGGATCGTGAATTGAGAGTTGCAGAGGAGTGCCAGGAACAGGACTCCTTGATCAATGCAAACCTCAGTTCAGGGAATCGCGATTGTCCACACACGTGTTCCTGCTTAAACATGGAAACCAGGATCGGATATAGAAGGAGTTAAGGATTTAGCCATAAAACCTTATAGCCTCAGGCACCAACTATCACGATCTCAACATTGAACTCCCGCCTTCGATGTTTTGTAAACGCCATTTCCAAATGACGCTGCGCCATCAGTGTTCATAGATGCCACAGTCCAGTGACCCGGGAGTATGCTATAAAACTCCTCCTTCCTCTACCTTCGCACCCGCCACTACCCCGCGAACATATCTTCAGCTTCACCACTACCCTCCATCCTCCACCTCTGGCGTCAGCAATCAATAAGCACCTACTATGGCTACGTCGGAACAGAAATGGGGATTAACAAACCCAATATCTGTGGATTTGCCCACACAAGACGACGTGAAGCAAAACGAGGCCCTCATCGCCGAACTCAAGAGCCAGAACAATTTCGAGTCAGCAGAAGCCACTGAGCACCGCGTCCAAATTCTCGAACTCTTTCAGCAAATCACCGAGGAGTTCGTCAAAGACATTGGTAGGCGAAAGCATCTGGCGCCTTCAGTCATCAATGGCTCTGGCGGTAAGGTATCTACCTTTGGCAGCTACCGCTTGGGAGTGTTTGGACCTGGTTCCGACATCGACACCCTCATAGTTGCGCCGAAGCACGTTTCGCGCGACGATTTCTTTGAGGTGTTTCCAGAAATCCTTGCACGCATGTCCAAAGCCGGTGACATTCAAGAGATAACGCCGGTGCCAGAAGCGCACGTGCCCATATTGAAGTTGGAATACGCTGGCATCAGCATCGATTTGATCTTCGTTACTCTTCAGCTTTCCAACGTTCCCTTGAATCTCGACTTGAAAGATAATTCTCTTTTGCGAGGGTTGTCTGAAGTCGATCTTCGTAGTGTTAACGGAGTCCGTGTCACCGATGAAATCCTAGAGCTTGTTCCACAGGTCAAGTCTTTCAGGCAAGCACTTCGCGCAGTGAAGCTATGGGCTCAACGTAAGTATTATTTGAGATTTTTCAGGCTCCTGCTAATCAATTACTATAGAACGCGCAATCTATTCAAACATCACTGGCTTTCCGGGCGGCGTAGCATGGGCAATGATGGTTGCTCGTGTCTGCCAGCTCTACCCCTTCGCTACAGGCGCTGTGCTTGTCTCCAAGTTCTTCAACATAATGGAGAGTTGGCGTTGGCCGCAGCCCGTACAACTCAAGGGATACGAGAAAGGTCCTCTGGAGGTTAGGGAGTGGAACCCCAAGGTGTACCCTCCAGACCGAAAGCATATCATGCCGGTCATCACCCCAGCTTTCCCATCCATGTGCGCGACCAACAACATCAACCACTCCACGAAATCCGTGATTCAGAAAGAGATGGTGCGGGCCAAAGCTTTGACCAACGATATATTCACCAAGAAAGTCAGCTGGAAGAAACTGTTTGAGAAGCACACTTTCTTCACAGAGGGATACAAGTACTATCTCAGCGTCATCTCTGGAAGCAAGTCCAAGGATGGCCAACAGATGTGGGGCGGTCTCGTTCAGTCTAAATTACGGCACCTTGTTTCTGGCATAGCAGACTGGGACACAGGTGTGGATCTGGCCCATCCTTATGTTAAAGGGTTCGAACGGGTCCATCGATGCGCGACGGAAGAAGACGTGGATGCCGTGTTACATGGTTCGATGAAGTTTGTTGTTGGATCAGAGACTGTAGAAGGACAGGAGAGCGCAAAACATAAGGCCGCAGTTGCAGGTGTTGTCGACGTTCAACCTCCTGACGAATCACGGAAGGTTGAAGAGGGGGTAATAACCATGTGGACAACCACGTATTACGTTGGTCTCGAATTAGCAGCCAGCCCTGGTAAGTCATCGTTAAAAATAATTTTTGCTCAGCAGCTTACACAAGTCGCAGCTACCAAGAAACTTGACATCTCTCAACCAGTTTCACAATTTAGGGAGCAATGCTACACTTGGACGGCATACGATCCTTCAATGAATTCCCTCTGCACGGTTCACGTACGCAGGTATGTCTGTCACTTTCAATTCTTCCTCTTTGCTTGAAAATATCTGTCTGCTAATGAACCAAAAGTTACGATCTTCCGGAGGATGTCTTTGGACCTGGTGAGAAGCGTCCAGTGAAGACTAAGAAGACGAAGACCCCTAAAGGTGGGAAGAGTTCGAGCACTCCAGCCCAAGCGGCAGCCGGTTCGCAACCATCCCCCAGTACTAACTCTCCAATGCCAACATCTACTTCAGTATCTTCGAAGAAGCGAACCCTGGAATCCGAGGTGCGTCCGATAGCGATAGGAGAGGATGCGATGCAGAGGCCTTTGGCGGACACGAGATGCGACCCTTTCGAGGCAACATCTCGTAGCTCGAAAGGCCGTAAACAGCCCACCATCCCCCACAAACTCCTCGTGTTTCTTGAATGCTAATGTCAATTTCATAGGGTGCTGACTCGAATGACGCTAAGCGTCGCCAGCCATCTTCCACCATGATCACCCCCGCGCAAGCTTGATTGTGTGATTCAAATGAGCCACAGTCCCCCTGCACCATTTTATTACGTAAACCATTGCTCCTTGATCACATTGGTTGTTTTGATGATTCTGACATGCAGCTATGTTAGGCACTGTCCCTGGACGAGCCTCACCAAACCCATAGACACCATCATAGCGACACCAGCTCCTCTCCACGCCGCTAACCTGGGGAGCTGTTCCTGTTGAACATCGTTATCCTGCTTCTAGGTTTGTACTGCGACCGATTGCGTGTACAATTGCGCCGTGTGTTTGCCGCCTGACCCGATTTTGGCACTCGGAGTGCCCGGAAGGATTGCCCCTCGAGGTTATCACCACTTCCCAATGGTAAATGAAAAACACCAAAAACATGAGGAAAAACATACGGAAAACTCAAAAAGAAATGATTGAATCAGAGCGAAAATTCTGCTGAAGGTTGTAAGTCCTACGAAGGAAAATCGGGGCTCGGAGTTTGGGAGTTCCAGATCGTCTTGCATTTTCATATTCACAGCGATGGCGTTGGGGATTGTTTTGATGCTTACATGTACCTTAAATAAGGGAAGCTACTTGGGCTTTCCGCCAAAAAGCTAAGATTTAATATAAAACCCTATTTTAGAGATCTACGGATCTCGGCAAACCCTCCCGCTCCCGCTCCCGTCACTTTGCTTGTGTTAAGAAGTACATGACGAGTAATCAACAATTGAACGTTCAATCTGCTAACTTATGGATACGCGATCCGACGTACTGTGTGATGATTCTAGACATTCTATTAGTAGAGTAGGTGTAGGTCCCCATGTTGTTCATGGTCTGATTACCTCTTCTGATGCCTGATCTCAAATTTGATGCCTTAGGCGCCGGGATTTCTGGACTCCATGTCCTTGTTGAATTTTTCTGACAATCACTCGTAATCGATTGTTACCTCAACCTCTTTGTATCATCCAATCTTGTAATTCAGGCCCAGGCGGCGTCATCCAGGGGATCTTCGTGCTGAAAAGTGGTACAGTCATCTTGTGATAGCCACCACATTTAGCCCACCTTTTACATCCAGTCCTGTCTTGATCTGAGATTTCCGACGACGAATATGACAAGATTCAAATACAATTGGACATGGACGTGTCTCTTAGGAAAGCAGGAATGGAGGTCACTCCGCCGCTGTACATAAGCCTAAAGCTGAATAGAGCGCGTTACGACGTCCGCACTTTAACACCCCAACCAGGCAAGTAAGCGATAGGGATACTCTATACTGAGAGAGAAGATGATGGGATTGCTACATAAAGTTCATACGGAAACCAACGCTAAGGTAACACAATTTCAGCCTAAGGGGTAGTCAAACGAGTAAAGCAAAAAAAAGACACGCGTTAAAACTCAGAATCCACCATTTCAGGCCCTCCTATTTCCCACCAGTCAGTTTCTGAGCTCCACCAGAAACTTTTTCACTAATACTCTTTGCAACGTCTGACTCGGCAACGGTGCTTGCTGCCTCTTTGGTTCGGTCCGCAAGGGAGGAAGTTGCTCCGCCGGCTGTACTTGCGGCATTAGAAATTGCACTTTTGATGCTAGAGTAGTAGTTGCTTGTGGGAGCCTTCTCACCTGAGGAAGTTTTCGATTCGTTCTCTGGCTCTTGTTGCCCTCTCTCTTTGGACTCAGTCACTTTATCCGAGTCCTCCGGTTTTGAGAGACCGTTACTGTCTTCTTCAGCTTGTGCAGTCTCTGGTGTCGAGTTCTCCTCTTTCTCTTCTTGGCCATGTTTCGAAGTTGGCGCCATGGAGTCGTGCTTGGTGTGCTTGGGCGCCGATTTCTCGTCTTGATCATCGGAGGGCGCATTTTCTTTGGCCTTCTTCTGAGCATCTTCAGTGCTGGTGGCTTCGGAACGATCAATTAATTCCGGCTCAGTGTCTTGCAGTCCTGACTTCTTTAGTGCCTCCGCTTGTTCAGGTTCGTTGCTTTTCTCTTCAGATTGCTCGGCCGCTTCAGGTTTCTCGGACGCCTCTGTGTTCGCCTCATCAGTGTCCACCTTGTTCGCATCGAGGTCGTCCGTAGACTTTTCTTGACTTTCGCCCTTCTTGGCATCATCTTTTTCAATATTCGTATCGTTCCTTGACTCCACTTCCTCTGGGGTGTCATCTGCTGCAGTTGATTCGTTGGTCTTATCAGATGTATCAGCATCCTTGCCGCTTGTTTTCGAGTCGCCCACTGGGGAAGAAGTTTTGTCATCGGACTTATCGGCCAAATCCGCATCAGTGCCAATCTCCTTCGATTCGTCTTCTTGGGCAGGCTTTTCTTCCGATTTTGGGTCATCGATACTTGCACCCTTAGGCTGGTCAACATCATCTCCAGTTGATTCCCCGGTGGTCTTCTCATCTTTCGACTTGTCAGCATCACCAGGAGAAGTGGTGTCTTTATCTGACGCAGATTTAGAAGGCTCATCCGCGCTAGGAGCATTTTCCTTGGCCTTCTCCCGTGCTTCGTCTGCGCTTGGCTGTTTGTCTTTTGAGGCTTCAAGCAAATCAGGTTGAGTCTCTTGTAATCCAACGTCTTCTAACTCGTTCTTCTGATTGCCATCATCCTTGGGCTTCTCATCTTCAGCACTTTGGTCTCCTCCTTCTTGAGGCTTGCTCTCGCTCTGGGACTTTTTGTCTGGAGACGTCTGTTCTGGGGTATCTTCTTTTGGGGTATCTTGCTGGCTCTGGGATGGCTTCTCGTCCTTTGAGTCCTCTTCTGGCTTTTGGCTCTCTTCCTTTGAATCCTCTTTGGGCTTTTGGCTCTCTTCCTTTGAATCCTCTTTGGGCTTTTGGCTCTCATCCTTTGAGTCCTCTTCGGGCTTTTGGCTCTCCTCCTTTGAGTTCTCTATGGGCTTTTGGCTCTCAGAAGACTCGCTGGATTTGT
Source organism: Tothia fuscella (assembly GCA_010583015.1). Classification (NCBI taxonomy): domain Eukaryota; kingdom Fungi; phylum Ascomycota; class Dothideomycetes; order Venturiales; family Cylindrosympodiaceae; genus Tothia; species Tothia fuscella. The sequence continues at coordinate 128,189 of MU007036.1, read as the reverse complement.
CCTTGTTCGAGTCTTCCGGAGCATCAGACCCTGACTTTTCGGTTGGAGTGTCATTCGAACTATCTTCAGCTGGTTTTTCCTGGTCGGAAGACTTGTCTTCCGCCTGCCCTTTGACGTTGGGTGCGTTCTCTTCAGCCTTTTTGCGGGCATCTTCCGAGGTGGAGTTATCGGTATTAGCCTCAAGTAGATCAGGCTGAGTTTCATCAAGTCCGGCGTCTTTGATATCCTGGGTCGATTCTTCCCCCTCTTTCTCTTGGCCTTTTTGGCCGTCGCCTTGCTCATCATCTTTCTCGTTCTTTCCTTGGCTTTTCTTGACGTCCTTCAGATCATCTTTCTCGTCATCCTTCTCACCGTCTTTTTGTTCGTTCGCCTCATCAACGTCTTTCTGGTCGTCTTTCTTCTCCTGTTTGGAGTCGTCCGCGGCGTCTTTATTTTCACTTGACCGAAGATCTGCTGCGTTCTCTTGTTTGTCGTCAAGCGAGCTCGTCTGTTCTTGCGGCTCCTGCTTTTTCTCCTCTGTAGACTCAGAAGGTTCAGGCTTTGACTCATCTTCAGTAGAATCACCTTTAGCCGATTTCTCCTTCGCATCTTGGCTTTCAATTGACGATGACGAGGGCTCTGAATCTTTGTTTAGCGCGCTGTCCGGCTTGTCATCTGTGACTTCTTTCTTTTCAGACTCGCTCGTCTTTGGTTCATCCTTGGAAGCTTGGCCCCCCTCTTCCGGGTTCTGTTTTGATTCTTCTTGTGAAGAATCTTGTTCTGAGGGTTTAGTTGACGAAGGCTTCTCTGTCTTTTCATCACTTGGAGTACCTTGATCTTCAAAACTAACACTCTTTGGTGTCTTCGAGGGGCTTTCCTCGCTCGTTTCATCCTTATTTTCAGATGAATTCTGCTCTGAACTCACTTCTGGCTTGTCTGCGGAAGTTTCATCCTTATCAGTAGCTTGTGCCTGGTCTCCTGAAGTTTCATCCTTCTCAGTAGCTTGTGGCTTGTCTTTAAAGGCATCGTCCTTTGAGGTTGCTTGTGGCTTATCTTCGGACGCATCGTCCTTCGAGGTTACTTCTGGTTTATCTTCCGAAGAATCGGTTTTCGAGGTCGGTTCAGGCTTATCTTCAGAACCATCGTCCTTCGAGGTGGATTCAGGCTTATCTTCAGAACCATCGCCCTTCGAGGTGGACTCTGGCTTGCCTGTGGATGCATCCTCTTTCGAGGCGGATTCATCCTCTACCGATTCGCTTGGAGTATCTATTGGTTTACCACCCTGCTCGCTATCGTCATCTTGAGGAACTTGAGCTTCGTCCTTCTTATCCCCCACCTGCTTAGTATCCTGAGGTTTCACTTCGCTTTTAGATGTTTGCTCGTCGTGCTCAGCACCAGCGTCTTGCTCGTCTTCCTTGTTTTTGCTCTCTGTAGACTCTGCATTTGGCTCATCCGACTTGGGAGCATCCTTTTCAGATGAGGAAGTGCCTGTAGTCACACCAAGAGCATTGGCAATTGTGCTAGTAGCGCTTTTGGCCTAAAAGGAAATGATCAGTGATGAGAAAATTAATACCACGTATAGAGGGTCAATTACCGCATTACCAGCAGCCCCAATAGCGCCTTTTACCGCTCCGCCAATAGTTCCGCCGGTATCAGTCACGATGTTTCCAGCTCCATCCATCATGCCAGATGATTGCAGTTCCTTCCTCACTGCTCGCTGTTGATCTTCGGAAAGCACATTTCCACTCGTATCTTTGATGACTTGTTTGATCTGATCAATTTGTACCTCACCATCTTCAGATACACCAGGAACTTGTTTTGGATCGATTCCTTCAGCAACTGAGAGCTGAACAACTGAGTTGTCCAAAACTTTGACCATCTCTGCTTTGAATTCAAATGATCCCGTCTTCTTTTGTAAGTGATGATAGTGGTAAAAAAAAATATGAAGAGAACGAATTTGTTACAGCTCGTCGCTAATCTTTTTGCTATGCTATATATCTACTGTCCTTCCACAGCTACGTAACTAATCTGCAACCCCACCTTCAATAGCTGTTGCCTGCCTGAAAAAGCCCTGCATCCCAAGAATAAGGGTAGGCCTGGAACGTGACAGAATTGCAGATCGAGAACATGCTCGTCCATCGTGCATTACTCTGATAGGCAAATTGTATACAGGTGCGTCATATATCGCCCCAACCAACCAGATACGCTACACAAAACGTCCCGTACGGCAGCTCTTTTGGCGCCATCCCCGAAACTTTCCAAGCGAATGGTCATTTACTGGTATTGCCAATGCTTTTATCCTTGCTTTGCCTCAATAGCAATTCGATGTTAGGCGATGGGATTCTGCAGCTTGTGCATGTGGTTGCAGATCTGCAGTGCGGGGGATGCTGGCAGCGAATCAAACGTCCCAGGATATACATGTTGCTATCCAGTGGCGATTTACACCTTTTAGTTTGGTAGAGGACACGATCAATATGTCTGCGGGAATTTCTGGAGATGGGAGTACTCCGTGCTAGGATTTAGAGTACACTGTCTTATCTTGGAAGCAGTAGGAACTAATTTCAATCGCGTATTCGCGGCATATAGCACTTCTTTTCCCTACATGACAGGTGAGAAGTGTTATAACACTATCAGGTTAGTGGCGGGAGTACCTCCGCAACGAAGGAGCTTTTATAGCTTTAGGCATTGATTGTTTTCTCTTCATACTTGTTCACAGTTCGAACATTTGTTAGAGGTTTCAGAATCTGTCGGGCGAGTTTCCGACAACACAAACCCTGGATTTGATGTCGTCAAATACCTGCAACAATATCATCTATCTAAGTTCAAATTAGCACATATTGGTATCATATTAAGATATGTGGAATCAAATTGCCCTGGAACCATGAAGAAATGACGTTCAACTCACCATTCAGGTTGATATGCCCTGTTCTTATATTTAGACTACCACGTATAGCTCCATGACATTGATACACCAAAAAGTGTTACGTTCAGACCATTTTTGCAGAGCACTTTTAGTGATCTCAAAGCATCTTTTGGTTCTCTCTCGTCTTATCCTTGGGCACGTGAATTCTCTATAGCTACAGCTTCCTCCAGCTAGCTTATTCTCATTCTATCTAGTTACGTGCGCTTGCTTCCAAGGAGCTCTTGTGCATACAGCTGGTATGTAGAGATTTGCCATCGGAAATAAACCAAGCCGATTATTGACTGGTGTTCTTGGTTGCTGACATTGTGCGAGTGACGTGAGATGAATCCTGATACTGAAGGGAAAGAGGAAGCAGTTTAGAGTAGTGGAAAAACACGAAAAGATTTTTTCCTGGTATTGAAAGCAATGTGGAGGTCAACCCATCGTGCCTTCCATGTTATCTACATACCTCAAGCTGTACTTTGAAACGTACGGACACAAGCTAGGATTTTGCAGTACCTCAATTAGTTTGTTGTGTCGAACTTGTCCACCTCAGAACTCTTCATACGCAGAAAAGATGATAGCAGTCGTCATTGTACTTACCGAATCTTAACATCTTTTATTATTTTCAACTATGCGGAACGTAAGCTAGAATTTTGCAGTCCCTCGACTTGTTTTGTCATATCGAAATGAACAAATCAATCCCTCAGAATACTTCGTACGAGGGACGATAGGAGCAGCCGCGGGTATTCTACACTGATGGTTATATATCAGGATTTTGACATTGACAAGTCGGGCTTTGATACCCCCGAGGGAGTACAAAAGCCCGTAATTTAAGAGTTGATTTACAAAATCCCATGTCTAACGATTATTTTGACGGGATTTGTTCAATACCTAACTCGTTATTTCATATCGAAGTGTTCCTTAATGCCCCGTGGCGAGAGCTTCTCTTCTCATTAATTGGATTTGCCCAATTGGTCACAGACATCAATAAGTTCTCTCTTAGTGTTGGGCTCTTCTGCGCTGTGACCGGCATCTGGAATCCAAATCAAGTTCGCCTCAGGGAACACCTTATGCAAATCATATGCCGTTTTTGGTGTGCATACGAGGTCGTATCTTCCTTGTACAATAGTTGCTTTTGCCTTGAGTAAGAATTCCCATTCACAAAAAAGGTTGCTGACTTACTCGGAATATGTCTTATCTTAGCAATGTTCTCTCTCCTCAGTAGCTCGCCGTCTTCGATCCAGGCACCGTGATTGAAATAATGGGCTTCAATACTGGAATGGGCCAGAACCCAGACATCGTCTTCAAGCATCTTGAGTGCCTCTTCATCCAAGTAGAGATTACTCGCACAAAGCTCCATGCCACTCCAAGCTCTTGCTGCAGCGAGACGTGTGTCTGCATCATCAGATGTCATAAGCTTGTAATAAGCAGACATTGGATCATCTCGTTGGTCTTCTGGAAGATGGTTGATGAATGCCTCATACTCTTGTGGACGAAATTGGCTTATCCCGCCCTTGTAAAACCAGTCGAGTTCAGATCTCCGGACGGTGAAAATACCACGAAGGACGAGTGATTCGACGACTTGGGGATGCATTTGCGCATATAGTAGTGAGAGAGTCGAGCCCCATGAACCGCCAAAAACCATCCACTGCTCGATCTTGAGATGCTTCCGAAGGACCTCGACATCAGAAACAAGATGATGTGAGGTGTTTTCTCTCAGATCTGCGGCTGGTGTGGATTTGCCGCACCCGCGCTGATCAAGAAGGATCACACGGTAAATGGCTGGATCAAAGAATGAAGCATTCTTGGGTGTGGTTTTACCACCTGGCCCACCATGGAGGAAGATTACTATCATTATGGCATTAGTATAAGAACGAAGATTAACGAGTGTAGATCTTTACCTGGCTTTCCATCTTCTTTTCCATACTGCTCATAGTATATCGTGTGTATCTCGCCAACTGAAAGATAGCCTGATTCAAAGGCTGTAGAGTGTTCGTAACCTGCTACGGATGGTTCTCTCATCACGGCAAATAAGCGAAATCAAATGATAAGTTAGCTAGCCATAATTTGGTATCCGCGTGCTGGAAAGAGAACAGTTGTTAGTTTAAATGTACAAATTACAAAGATATCTCCCTTCGTTTCATCTTGAGTCAGGAACACACAGCGGTTAGAGGCGGGACGGCGCCCTGGTATACAAAAAATCTCCGCGACTGCTTCAGAAATTATCGTACAATAATACAAAGAAGACATCTGATCAGTTTGCGTTCATAGTGTTGGAGAGGTCAGTTATGGTTCCAGATGGCGCTTGCAATAGGGACTTTCATTTCAGAGGACGTCATTATTCTGCGTCCTCCTTGACGTAAGGTAGAACAAAATGGGGCATTTCATCCGTTCCCATTATCCATAGTTACTACACAGTTCAGATACTATCTGCGGTCTCCTTTTCATACATCGACCCCGCCATCTTCCCCAAAGCATGTCATCCATTCGTCTCTCCCGCATCGCATCCCTCGTCGGCGGAGTGAATCTCGCAGCAATCGCAGGCTCAACATTTTACCTACGCGGCCATTTGATACACAATTATACTGAATCTGAAGCAAGACTGGATGAAATAGAAGGAACGCTACGGGGGCATATTGGGTTGATCGAGGACGCGTTGGATCGGCTGGAAAAGGTCAACAACTCGAAGACACCGGAAATCAAAAAGAAGGAGAACAAGAGTTCCTAGATGTCCAATTGATTTCAAGCGCAAAACCCAGCCACGAAACTGGGCAATACCATATTGGAAGTGGAGTAATGCACGAAGAAAGGAAATATGTTATTTCGGAGGGCCTTTTGAAGTTGCAAATGAAGCTCGACACGAGTCAGGGACCATACAGTACATCGTCACCGCGGGGAAGGCAGACCTCGGCATCAAACAGTGGAGGACAATGGATATAAGAAAAACATAGAATTATATGCACGGATTAAACAATTGACTTCTGTAACCAATCTTCACAATCAAGCCCCCAGAAATTCAAGCATCAGACTTTGTCTCCGCGATGTCTGACGTGCCAAATGACATTGTGCTATATCACTACACTTTCAGTCCATACGCTAGGCGTATAGTTTGGTATCTGCAATTACGTGGGATTCCCTACGCGCAATGCGTAAGCCTTTGCGATTGGGATCCTTTGGGTGATACAAAGTTAACACAAGTTAGCTCCAACCTGCCATATTGCCCCGTCTTGATTTGGAAGCGTTGAATGTCAACTATCGCCGTATCCCAATCCTGTCCATTGGTCGTGACTTCTACTGCGATACACGTCTTATCCTTCGCAAGCTCGACAGCAAGTTTCCCCCTGGGCTCAGCTCAGATGACCCGAATCTCAAAGCTCTGGAGCGGCTGTTAGAGCGATGGACGGTTGATGCTGGTATTTTCGGCAGAGCAGTCCAACTCATCCCCACCGATCTGCCGAATATGCGAGACCCCAAATTTCACAAAGATAGAGAAGCGTTTAGCGGAAGGATAGGAGGATGGGACAAGGAAAAGATGGAGAAAGCAAGACCTGAGGCTGTAGTGCATATTCGCGATGCTTTCGAGCTGATGGAAAGCACTTTACTGGCTGATGGAAGGGACTGGGTGTTCAAGACCGAGAAACCAAGTATGGGAGATATAGAAGGTGACTCGATCAGCGCCCGAGTTCGAATATGTAGAAACTGACATGCAAAAGCTGTATGGCCGTTCCACTGGCTAACGGATATGCCCGGTGCATTGCCAGACACTATTTCAGATCGACAATTCCCTAAGGTATTTGCCTGGTTGGATCGATTCAGGAATGCCGTGGCACAAGCGAAAGAATCAGGCCCCAAGCCAGTGACGCTGAAAGGAAAAGATGTTGTCGAGTATATGAAGACAGCTCAGCTGGTGGAATCCTCGGGGGAGATCGACGTAAATGATCCATTGGGCCTTAAGGCCGGGGATGAAGTTGAAGGTAAGTGTATATATCCTCCAAATTTCATGGTTACGTTCATGGGAGTACTCTCGTACTTATCAATAGTTGAAAAGAAGGAATTTCAAATCCCAAACCATGATTTCAGTGCCTCTTAATTGGTTGGATGCTTATGTTTCTTCTAGTCTGGCCCATAGAAACTGGATTTACACATCGAGATCGTGGAAAGCTTGTTACTCTTACGCCGAACGAGGTTGTGGTGTCCAAGCACACACGCCACGGAAACAAGGAGATCCACGTCCACTGCCAACGGTGGGGCTTCAGGGTAGCTAAAGTTGAGGCTGAGACTTCCAAAATCTGAATTATCAGCGTATGCGCGTGGCTCTTGTGGATGCGATATGCTCGCAACCGAGAATGGCTGGCATTGCTTTTGTGAAATGAATGATTTCGGCTGTCGCTTCGAGCGGAGCCGAATATGATACATATGCACTGTTGAGCTTAGTACATAGCTTTCACGGAGTTAAGATCTGCAGGTCGAACGCATGTGCCGCACAGTCAGGTTGTCAGTTTATCACTTTGAGAAGCCACTATGGAACGAGCAGGGACTACGGCTCGGATCGAGATGATCTCCTTTATGAGAAGAGTAGCGCAGACTTTTTAGAATATACGCTACACTCCATCTGCTTATCGACGATGAATTCTTCTCGTGCCTGTCCAAGAGCGTTTGACCATGCAGTTTGATCGTAGATGGTTGTGTCCTTTTGACGTGTAAGATGGTGCGATATGAGAACAAAGAGGATCTGAGATGCAACTTTATAATGAAACCGCTGCTTCTGCTTTCTCGAATGATTATAAGCTGTGCAATGCCCTAATTTGTGTCGTAAGTCTTCAATGGTTGGCTTGATTGCGCCTGGATACTCCTTGGTGTTTTGCGCACCAAAAGCTAATTCTGTGTACTGAAAAGACTGCATCTATGCCCAATATTGAGCTCTTCCTACAGATGGGAGGGCTGGGGGACAACCCTCAAACGTCAAATGTCGTTATCGGTTGTGACCTTAGAGAGAGAGCTGTCTACCATCGTCTACTCAAACTGAGGTGAGTTTTATGAAGCAGACCGCTTGGGCTCATGGCTACCATTGAAGATCCGCTCATCAGTTTAAGAGATGTAAGTAGACCCTAGCATCCGTCGGTGGTTGTCGAGTGTCACACGAAACTGTCAAAAGTTTTTTGGGCAGCAATGCCGCAACCCAACTAGTTTTAGGTGGCTCTATGTAAGTGCTGTATCTTACACGCTAGATCTTATCGGGCCGTGGATTCATGTATTTTTCAGTGGTTGCCTGAGGCCGTCTCAAATCTATCGCAGCAATTGTCCAAAACTCATCAATGTGTCGTAAATCGCTGACTAAGACTGTAATCATACCATTAGCTGGTGTAATTGCCCTGCGTGATGTTTGCTGTTCGGGCAGCTTTTTAGCGCAGTCAGCGGCGAGCGAAGTGGATCCAGCAAGTTTGGGTCTACGTAGGGAGTTCTTCAACTACATTGCTTCTTCGAATTTTCTGCTTTCTTCATTGTCAATCTCATTTTCTGAAATTCTAACCCATCGCAATAAGGTAGAGCAAGATTCGTTTTTCTTTTTGCAAAGCCCGTCAAGACTTCGACGCCAAGGGCTGTCAACTTGTTTTGTATTTGCTTGCCGACCCGCCCACATATGCAAGTCCGCAGCTCATTGCAGCCTGTCAGTATTTCTGCCCAATTATGCATGAATATTTCAGCTGATGGCGTAGGCCCTTCCGTGTCGTACTTCATAGAGCCTCAATCCCCGCTTCTCTGTCCCCAGAGGTTATCTTCAGCCTACCTTTCACTGTGAATTAGCGAGCACATGATAGCAGAACTGGGGGTTGCATTGAGAGTCAATCACTCGTAACACCCCTGTAGCCATCAGTCCAACCCACATCCCACTTTGACAGTCATCACTCGTCGCTGTTCCTTCCATTATCTCCAGGTCCACCCCTTTGGTTCGACATACATATTACTGGATTCCCGTCTGCACCGTGCGCCGCTCTTTCTTCTGGCTTTCCACCTCTTCCTTTGGTGGTGTTCTTGTCACAGACCTGTGTTTCCCTGATTGCCGGACCTGCCTGGACTGCTGACTGTCTTGCGTTGTTGAAAGCCGAGGCCTATTGATCCTTCTTTCTATTGCCTGGAACTTGGCCCGTTTCTCTTTCTTTGATCTCGGTCCTTTTCTTACTGCCTTCATTTGTTTGTCATGGCCAACTATAGTAATGCGGCGCCAAATTACAAATGGTTCGTTCCGGGCGACGGCATACGGCGAGATGTCATCCAAGCGGATATTCAGCGCTACTTAGGCCCCGATGCCCTTGTCAAGCCTGGTCTTGATCAAGACGTAAGTAACCTCATTCCTATCCAGTAGCGGCAAAGTCGATAGTGACTGACTTTACCTCAGGGCCGGCAAGGCTATCGGATAGCAGCGTACCGTACACTTACAGCAGTAAGCCCTCAACAACTGGCCATACAGCACTAGTTCTAGGTGCAGTGACTAACATTACATTCTCAGTCCATGATACAGGATCTACAAAATGACTCTTACAATTTTAACTCTGAGAGAACACGGAGTACCAATGGATCAGGTAGTCCATATTCGGTGGAGCCTGGATTTGGAAGCAAACCTAACAAGGTTATAGGACGCTATGAGGACTCTGAAACACATAGAGCTAGACACCACTGGGGCCCAACCTCAAGTGAATCACCTGCGCCACCACAACAGTCTTCTCATGCCCAACCACAAACACACAGGCAAGAACAATATCCTGGTAGTAGTTATGCTCCTCCGGTGGCAGCGTCTGGACAATCCCAATATGGGGAGAGCAGCCACTCCCGAGCACCCATCTATCCTCCTACTACCCAGCAGCCTTCGTTCCAAGAACCATATCGCACCCCGCAAACAGCATATCCCCCTTCCAACTCCAATCCGTCTGCGGCTCAATCAATGTCCCCGGCCCCCAATTACAGATATGAGGCAGGTTCTCAGTACAATCAGCCTTCAAATCCGAATCCTACCTACAATTCACCAAATACCTCAAATACACCTTACTCGTCAACACCTCGGACTTATCAGTCGCAATCTCTAGCGCAACAAAATCAGCAGCAACCCCAGCATCCACAGGCTTACCAACAACCAAGGTATTTTGGATATTTTCGCCCGGAATTTTTGGTTCACCACTAAGTCCATGTTACAGTGCACGACCACCTGCTGGCTATTACTTAGCATCAGACGGAAATTGTAAGTTCGTGCAATTATGTCCAATCAGCTCCAGGGAAGGGACTTCTGACCTAGTTGTTACGAACAGATTATCCGAATCCTAGCCGGTAGCTCTGTCACCTTTCTTAATTCAAAAACTCTCCGTGGAAGCCTGGATATTCTTAAACCCGTCCGTCATGGTATGAGGATCCGGGATTCCTCTCGCGCATGTCTAGATGCACCACTACGAAGACCAGTTTCTGTGGATCTGTTGCGTGCCTCTTTTTCTATTTCTACATTTTAGACAAGATGGCCATTCTGAATCCGAGGCAATTTCTTTACTCTCATCCTTCACCACGGCCACAATGTCATCATCCTCTACTCTTGGCTTTGTTTCGCATGCGGAAGACCGTACCCACGGATTCAAACACCGCAGCAAAGAATTGCTTCTTTACGATCCGTCTGTCCTCAGTTACCTGGTTTGACGGTCCAAAGACTGACTGGACACAACACACCCCCCGAGTCCAACTCATTACAGGTTACCAGGTCATTCATGTCGGTAGGCGTCGCTTACCAAACTCATCACTGTTTTCTTGCCGTGTGGCTTGACGTAGAGTCCCGGATGCTTGAATCTTTGGGGCCACATTATCCTCCTAGGACCTCGAGCGAGCAGTTGTCTACTTTTGTTTTACCCTAGGTTTAGAAATTTCGTTTCTTTGCAGGAGGCGCTCCGGAGTGATTTACTACCATCTTCGTCTTTATGTTACATATTTCCAATTTCTGCTGTAGATATGGCATACCCTTCTCCTTTACCTAAAGGATCGACCGGGTCAATTTTCAGGATGGTGGCATTATTCTTGTCAAATCTTCCAACGTTTCTTGCACAGCCTGGATATTGTGGAAATGCAACTACTGGTTTATTTGCTTTGTTCTCCCAGCCAGGGCGTGCGTGCTAATGTTGTCTCACTTCTTGCGACCGGCCAGCTAGATATTTTGGTCTAAAAGGTCTCAGGAATCTCTTTTTGTTGTCAAATGCACCCCAGACATACTTTTTTGGGTCAGTCCCCACGCCAAGGTGCCGGGCCAATATCACCTCAATTAATGAATGCTTCGTGCAGCCTCACAATGTCCGAGGTTCATCAAAACATCTCTATTGCTCAATCACTTCTTACTAACTAATCCCGATCGGATTGCGCTAAATCCGTCATGCATTAGGCGTAGGCACTTGTCATTCACAATATATATCTGAACGTGACAGCTCGGTCCCCAAGTGCGCTCATCTCTTCTGGTGTGTATCCGCTGTGCGCACCCTCCGACGTCTGTCGTTCACGCTTGGCATTGATCCGCTTATAATTGAGGACCAACATAATGAGAGCAAGGATCCCTGTAATGTACAAGGTGGTCAGTAACCTTATCGAATGGAATGAGGCTGGAATATTCTCGCGCCTCTTCAATGGTGAAAGCATTACACTGTGACCAGACAGCAGTGGGGAGAGTCAAGCAAGGAAGATATTAACTTACCAACACATATGAAACCCAACTCTAGTGCATGGCCGAGCACGTAGTGAGGGGCATCCTTGGATCGATAGAAATTTGACGCCATTGCTGTACCATTTCCAGTCAGCGCTTCATCACCGACTCACGTCAAATAAGAAGAAACTTACCACCAGCCAAGTTCCCAACACCAATCTGGATGGCCATGCCTGCGGATCGTTTGTATGAGCCCGCAAGGTTGTTAGAAAGCCATGTGATGTTGCCTGGAAATGCTGGGTAGAGAGCGCATGCGGCAATGAACACTCCCGCGTACACAACTCCTGGCTTCGAAGATGAGATACACATGATAAAACCAATCGCCATAACACACATGCATCCCAGAATAAACGGCGACCTTTTCCCAGCTCTATCGCTCATCCACGCGAAAAAGACTGCCAGAATTGCGGCAGTGATATAGATGGGGACGGTAAGAAGTTGTGCCGTGCTCGATGTGTAGCCCAGGCCCCTAATGATGGTAGGAAGGAACAAAGCGATTCCGTAGAGTGGGCAAACAATTCCCCAGTATACCCAGATGCTCAACCAGATCTGCCAGTCCAGGAATGCGTCTTTAACATATTTCCAGCTAAACTCTTCAGCCTGCGCCACTTTATTGGGGTCATTCTCATCTTGGCCTTGATACTTCAGACGATAAACCACAAAAGCTCGCTCTTCGGTGGTCAAGAAAGAAGCGGTCTCCGGGAAATCAAACAGGACAAAGAAAGCAGCTACTGCTACAAGTACGGTAAGAATACCTTCAAGGATGAAGATCCATCGCCAGCCTGGAAATGGTTAATCACTGATGGTAATGTAGGTTTAAAGGATACACACCCTCGAGACCTCCTACGCCATCCATATGGGCAATACCGAACGCGAGTAAGCCTGAAAAGGCTCCAGCGATACTCGCGGCAGAGAAGAATAATGCCTGCCTAAGTTGAGCTTCCTCCCGGCAGTACCACATTGTGATATAGCTATGGGAGAGACATGATGGTCAGCACTGTCTAAAATGCACGGGGGATAAGAGAAGGGTGTAATTACTATGCAACACCAGGAAACAACCCAGCTTCAGTTACTCCTAAGAAGAATCGGGCAGCTAATAGCCCTTTATAACCTTGAACGATGCCCATCAGAGTCATAACAATTCCCCAAGCGACCATGATTGTTGGTAGCCAGATGCTAGGACGAAGCTTCTTCAGAAGAAGGTTACTTGGCACTTCAAAAGCAGCATAACTGAAGAAGAATATGGTAAGGCACCAGTTCTACTACAAGTCAGTGTCTGGGAAAGTTACCATAAATCCACATCTGGAGACTCACATATTGTGGTCCTGATATCTTAAGGTCTTCAGTCAATCCTTCTATTTTGGCATTTCCAATATTGCCTCTATCCAGAAATGATAGTAGATATAATAGTGCAAGCATAGGTATAAGACGTAGATCCATTTTTCGCAAGATCTTCTTCTCATCAAGATGCGCAAAAGATGCACGGGTTGCTGCTGTGGCTAGGTGGTCAATCTCATTGATGACATCCTTCCTGCTGCTGTGCTGCTGTCGCCCTGTATGGCGATTACGTCCCTCCTCTTGCTCAATGCTAGCTTTTTCGAGTTCCGCATCACCAGTAGGTAATTTCTCGCCAGTCGACGAGGCTGGAGAGTGATGCGCCATTTTTTATGATATCAAACTGAAATTTTCTGTGACTTCACACAGAATCTACCAACAAACAGAGGAAACAATGAGATTTGAGTAAAAATTGAAATTGTGAGAAGAGAGAAATGATAAATCTTGCAAGGTCAGGCTGGTGAAGATCATATAGCCCTTGTGCGCGACCTCTCCCGACACCCACCTACGCAGTACTTACATTATCAATCCTTCCGCACCCCACTATAACCCCGCAAACTCATGTCTGAGTTTTGCCATTCGTTCATGTACCAAGTTATTTCATTCCATCGGATGATCGGATAGTGTTCTTCGCCTACACTCTTGGCTTCGTCAGTGGCTGATTTTCCTGCATGATATTCTTACCATAGAAAGCTTGGCAAGCACCAACCTTCACGTCGGTATTGCAGCACGCTTTAAGAATGTGTATGCGAAATCTCATCTCGAGAAGTACGACTCGATAGGCTGTAAGGCCAAGCTGAACTAGCACAGCTGAGGCATTGGAAGAGTAAATTATAACCATGATACTCCTACCGTTCGTGTAACAAACACGATCTCAGTCTCCAAATATTAAGAGAAGAGGTTTGACGAGAAGAAATTGAGGAAACTTCTGCAAAGGTTCTTGAATGTGGAATTTCTTCACGCAGTCGAACTGATCCTCAGCTCATGTCTCGGAAGGGGCACATATTTAAAGAAAACTGGTTATTAAACACAGGGGCCACCAGCCCACCAAAGTGGATCATGACTGTAACATCGTAATAGCTGATAGGAGAGAACAATGTGAAAAGTCGAAAGAAGCATACCGGCTTCCGCTTAGAACAGCCATCCAATATAAGTTTTGTAGAATTTGCCTCGGTCTTTCGAACCCTTACCCATAGCTTCTTTCTCAGCAAGAAATTCAGCCTCCTCGCGGTCAATTTCTGCCTTGCCGCTCCATAAATCAGCCTCTTCAGGTCGAACGCCCTTCGTTTTGGTAATAATCTTGTATCCAAAAATCATGATGATGTAAAGTGGGATGCCAAGGTATCCTGTGATAAAGTTCTTGTAGTCGAAGTTACCGTAGGACCCCTTAGTGAAGACATCAAAGTTCTTGGTAAGTGAAATCAGGATGCAGAAGAAAAGAGCAACGTAGGAACCCCAAATGCCGAATGGTGATTTGTATGCCAGGGACGTCTCTGGGACGCCTTGAGCCTGTCTCGCACGAACAAAGTAAACGTGAGACACCAGAATGGAGATCCATGTTAGAAGGCCGAAGATGGTGACTAAGTTGACAAAGTATCCAAAGACAACTTTGGAGTCGCTTGACGTGTTCAGGTATGCAAGAAGGCAGAACAATGTACTGAGTCCGAGACTGTAGATGGGCACTCCCCGTCGATCTGTACGTGCCAGAAATGCTGGAGCTTTGCCCTGAGCAGCGAGGCCATAGATGGTCCGGCTCGCAATGTACAAATCAGAATTGGCAGCGCTGAAAACGAACAGAAGGATGCAGCCATTTATGAATCCAGGTAAGCCTTTAATTCCGGCCAAAGTAATGGCAACCACAAAAGGCGAAGCAGATGCGCTGGAAGAGTTGACTTTGGTGGAGGCTGCGAAGACAAGATCTTTGCTGTTATATGGAACAATCATTCCAAGCAGGAAAACGGAAAGAACATAGAAGACTAGGATCCGAAAAAATGTCAATTTGATGGCCCGAGGGATAGTCTTGCGCGGATTTTGGGCCTCGCCAACAGTCACACCGACAAGCTCAGTACCTGAATGATGTTAGTATCGGTGAAGTGCTGCCCAATACACTTGAGGCTACATACCTAGGTAAGCGAACACGGCCGTGACCATCGAGCTCCAGAATCCAAGAAATTTTCCGGTTGATCCAGTATCAATATAAGGTTTGAAGGCCCCAGGATTCTTATAATACCTGAAGCCTTTGCGATCGTGGTCTGGACCTCCGCCTAATGCAAGTACTAGTGACAGGATGATCAGGCCACAGATGACAAGAACTTTGATGGAAGATAACCAGAACTCGATCTCTCCAAAGTACTTGACGCCAATGTAATTAATGAGTACGATGACTATGAGAAAAACAGTGATGAAAACTCCAGGGTTGACTTTCTCCGGTTTTACCCAGTATTGAATCACCAAAGCGGCCGCAGTGAGCTGGTTTGGAGTAACGATGATGTATTTGAACCAGTACGTCTGTATTCACCAGTGTTAGAAACATGAAATACTCTATTCAACTTGGGACATCAGCTTACGTAGCCAAGAGCAAAACCAAGAGCAGGATCACAGAAACGAGTGGCATAACCAGAAAAGCCTTCCCCGAGCGGGATCCAAGCGGCCATCTCGCCCAGAGCAGCTGTTAAGGATGTTAGCGTTATTTTATGTCAAGTGGCAGGAGTTCCTACCCATGACCATGAATACAATAAACCCAACAAAAGTGTATGAGATCAAGATAGAAGCAGGGCCAGATCTAGCAAGCGCCTTGCCTGAAATCAATTATTAGTAGATGCTATTCAAGTATTTGTTGCTCATTCACTTGCCTGTGCCGATAATCAATCCTGTTCCAATTGCGCCTCCGCTGAAAATGAGTCAGTCTATATCTGCGTATATCTGGCTGCTAGTGACAAACATTGCAATCATAGTGATGTGTCTAGCCTTCAGCCCCCTATGAAGTTTCGTCTCAGATGGCTGAGAGCTATCCACGATATGACCTTCGGGATACCCATCACCGGAGACATATTGTTGATGTCCCTGATAGTCAAGTTTGTTTTCCTCTATATAAGGTTCTCCACTTGAGGATGGGTCCGCCTTTTTTCTATGCCAAATGGCCATAGCGAAGTTCAAAAGTTGCGCAACGTGTCAATCCCGAATGCCGATGTCCTTGAATTCAAGCAAAACTAGGCGAGACCTAGATGCAGTACTAAAGGGCTTTATATTCCAGGTTGCTGGGTCGCAAAACCGATTTGGGGTCTGAATGGTTCGGACACTGATCTACTGTGAAGTGGGCTTCGCGGAGTCTTTAAACTGCCGATCTGTGCCTCGTAATGGCCACGAGGGTCACTGCCAGAACAGGATATACCCACAACCTTATCGATGATGGAATACTAAACACGCGCCAAGAAGCAAGCGCATAGAAAAACTAGAGGCAGGATTCTGGGGAGATGGTGGATAATGAAAGAAAGATCTGCAACGCGGGGTGGAGCTAGTGTTAAGAAGAGGGCAGAATTCACTTGCCGATCGCCGCCCTTGATCCATGCACCAGAGCGACGTGGAGTGGTAGTTCACCCAGCAGGCTGTATTCGCCTGCAAGACGAGACAGAGTGCGGTGTGAATCTACTGACGAACCACTAATGAAGTCCGTTCTCCCCTGCGGCTGTTGGTCGCCGCAGCTCGTAGAATACGGCATGCACCAAAACCGAATGCAACTCAGAAGCTTTTCTGCCTGGCACTTGGACTTCTGTACGACTACACTCCAGACGGAGTCCCCGAGGCTGACTGCTACTAATCAACTAAGCACGTTCTGATGGAGTTTTCGGACCAAGCAATTTCGAACTGCCTTTTCAAGGGATTGCTGCCACGTCTGCCGAGAAAGCCAAGGACCCCAAGCATTGCAAGCATGGATTTCTGGGAGATAAGACCCGTATCACTATTGCGGAAACAACCGCTGCATTTCTGACCAGCCTCTACCAAATTGAGGAGGTGTTGGTGGTCCAGTACACACACTAGCATTACATTATTAGAGAAGTGTCGTCGAGGAAGGAAAAGAAATCAAATCGAACGTTGTTGCTACGACTGCAGAAGCTTAGCCTGTCGGAAACCGTTGTTTTAGCGGCTACTGGTGTCGTAGGATCCACTAAATCTTCTTCCAATTCTTCTCGAAGCTATCTTGGTTCTATAGCAAGATCAGGCAAAGCATGCGCTGGTAGTTATTATGAGCGGTAAGATTTGCATTTTTCACTAACGAACATGGTTTCGTTTGCTCGGAGCAAGCTATTTTAATAGCAAGCAACAATTCGAGCAACTATTATACCGTATCATCGGAAGAGACACCGAGACAAAGTCGAGTGGTGAGAAAGGCGATATGCACCAAAGCTCTTCTGATCACCGTGGTCACTTTCATGGACTCTAGATGGAAATTTAAACAAATTTTTCCACACAGCATATTGCAGCGACTGAACCAGTTATTGCTCTTTCAGACTGCGTTCTTGGATTACATATCGTTACATATAAGACATTAACTAAGGAGTGTCTCGTTCATTCTCGATAAACCAAGATGTTGCACCCCTCTCATGCATTCTTTCACTAACCGTAGGAGACCAGGCTTCTGGCACAGGCGTCAGAATTGCAATACTAGTCTTCATATTCCTACCCCAAGGTTCGCTATCCGGAGTACTCTGCCGGACTTCCAGCTTGACAGGCACAGACTCCATGGATATAGTCGATGATGTCCTTTCAGGCGGTAGGTAGACTCTTTCCTCTGGAGGGAAACGTAGTGACATGCGTTGCCCTGGGAGGACATATCGATTTTGAGACATTGTGGAATAGTTGCTTCCAAACACTCTGGGGAATAATGAAGCCAGCAACGGTTTGCATCCGGGTAGAGAACCACAGATGATTCCTACATTAGTTTCGATTCCTGCAAGAATGAAGACAGTAGCTCCTTCATCTGTTCACGTTTAGATATGCTTCAACTGATGTTTCAAGAAACGAGACGTACAGAATATGTCATAAGAATCAAAATACACTGTGAGATACCATATCCGGAAGACGCCCGCGATACAGATACTGTAAAAGAAATCAGCACCAATACACTACCAATGTACGCCACTGTAAACATACATCACCCCTATCGAGAAGACGAAGATTAGTCCGAAACGTTGAGCAGGTGGTAGTCGGATCCCAGAAAGCGTCCTCGCTGGCCAAAGGAAAATGAGAAAGTCGCTTAGGCTATTTACAGCTTGGCTTGCAATAGTGAGAGCTTCCCGATTGATACATTTCCAGGCCGCTACAGGTTCCCAGTACGCATGAATTGGTCTGTTCAATAAAATCAGTACATGGTATGAGCTATTAGTGGCAGCTTTAAGACTCACAAACACTGGACGATGTTCAGGACAGTAACGATGATGCAATACAAAACAGAAAATGCGATACCGAATTGGGCAAATCGTCGGTCTGAGGTCGATGGGAAGAGACGCAGATAGCTTAAACAAATCGAGATTTTCGCAAGGCTTGCTGTAGGTGCATACAGGACAAGGGATCCCCAAGTAATCTGAAAAATGTGTGAATGGGTACACCCAAATAGCGGTCAAATAGGCTATCTGAAGCACTTACCTTCGCAGTCGGTTTTATCCAAGAAGGGTGGACATCAGTAATGTGAAATCCAATAGCATACTTTGTTCCATAGCAGTGAAGCATAGTAACAGTGGCAGCAAATAGTGCTGCCGCAAGCATACAGTAGTCATCCCATCCAATGACCCTTTTGATGTATGTCCTTGAGTAGAAACGAGCGCCGACAAAAAGGAGTGCCAGCGCTGTCAGAGGAGCTTCTATCCCAAGCAGAAGTGCTCTTCGGGTCTCTGGGTGTGGAGGTGGATTGTTGTAGTTTAGAGGAGGCCAGCCGGTCAGCTGTTCCCCTCCCATGATTGGGAGAGTTACAAAGAGTCCCCGTGGAGTAAGCGCGTTGAACTGAGGGTCATTGGCTCAAGCAGATACTCAACTCATCCCCATCAGAGCCACAACCACCTCAAAGGTGAAGCTTTGGAGCCTGCTAGGAGTGAATGATCGTGAAAAGGAAGTTGACTAGAAGGAGATGATGAGGTACGGGGGTACATGGTCAGGAAATGGCAGGCCCTTAAGCTGACTTTACCCATTCTCGTACGAGTTAGCAGGGCGCAAGAGTGGACAGAGGATTCTCAAAACAGTAAGGACTAACATGAGGCCTGCATTGACAGGCATAATCAAAGCCATGATACCCTGTGATATACCGATATGTTACAGCGTTGTCGTCGAGACGACCTGCCACCGGGGATACTCTGGGATACTGGTGGCCAATACTACTCACGAGACTGGTCGGATATCAAAGCTCTGGCCTTCAATTTCACGTGGAGCCAGGGACTTTTGCAGGTATGATTTGGCAAGATCGAGGCGCAGTGTGATAGGGCATCCTTGGACACTACCCGTGGCGATAACCAATAACAAGAGGGGGCCTTACTGAAAGGAACAACACAACAAAATCTGTTCGTCGGCCCTTCCTGCAGAGATTCCAAATGCGGCGGGGCGGTACTATATTCGCCTTGGCAGCGACCGAGTTTTTGAATTGCTTTGGTCGCCGAGTGCGCTTGAGCATCGGCCCATGTACAGGATGGACCTTGAAGACTCATCAATACTGTGGCGGTAGCGACACGCATACACTCGTTCGAGCTATCGAATCCTGCGTTGATCATCAGCACAGGTCGTTATAAGGTACCAAAAGTGCAAAGCTGATGAGAGGCAAACCCTTCAGGCCGACGATGCGGACGTCTGCCTGGTAGGAATCCTACGATCTACTGTCACCTGTGCAGCAATATTTGCGGAGGCGACCACAGGTGATCTTGAGGGCTATATAACATGCGATAATGCCTTCAAGATGCAGAACTAGATGGAGTGATGTTGTTGATGGAGTGATGCGTAGAGTCCATCTGATCAGGGTTGGCAATTTCGGTTCGACTTCGCCGAGCCATCCCAAAACACAACCGCATCACATCGCAGGTCCTTTGGTTCCAGAACATATCTCCGAGTGGTGCATGCAATGACTCTTCCGCATTCTTTCCCCCACAGTTCCGCAGCTCAATCTTCACATGCGCTGTTCATGTTTCATGTTTGGCAGCCTGCTCCACTACTACTGCCTCCACACTTCACGGTGGCAGGTCATCGCGTCCAGTTCCTGCGAGCCTTCCCGCCGATACATAATATAGCCCTCGAGGTTATTAATCCTTCCGTGGGCCTCTCTCGGGACGGCCGGCTGCCTCCCGTGGCCCGTTGGCATGTGTTGTCCCAAAAATAAGACTAAAGGTGGATTAACGATATTCGACCCACATCCAAATGCTCTTTCCGAAATTTCGGCTCCGTTCTACAGCACCTTTCCACGTCCAGTGGGTTAGTCTACGCCTGTTTCCTAGGAATACGAAACATATACATGATATAATACAGGCCTCTGGTTGATCAATTACGCTGAATAGATAGAATTTCAACATTCAAGCCTTGCGGGCACCAACCACCGGATGTGAGAGGACAGAGTGGGGGCGAAACCGCAAAAAGACAAATCTAGGATATTATTATACTTTGATCGCTCGACTGGGACGTATACAGGCATCATATCAATCAGCTTACTCCGTACACCCGAATAAGGAACATCAGACCTTTATTTGTCGATACTGACGTGAATCGAAGGACTGAGTACTGGGCTACCTGATATATGTCGACCCCAAAATGTCAAGTACTGGGCTGGGTGGGGCGGTTCAGCTGTTTTATGATTCTTCCGAGTATCAACCTTGACGTAAGATCAAGATCACCGAATTTTTCTGGTTCAGAAGTTTCGTTTCCGTCACCTCGCCCTCCGCGGAAGGATTGCGATGCTTCGGCAACTCATTCAATGCGAACATGCAAGCCAAATTCAGATCACAAAGAATGAAGAAAAAAAATTCACAAAGAATGAGAGAAACATTGACAATAAATACCATTATTTTCCAAGTCCAATATCTTCAATCGGATTTGTATTGATCATTCGGATAAGGCGGATCCCTCTGCGCTCCGCCCATTAACATAGTATCTCCTATCAACCCCCACACCCCCCAATATCCCCATCAACTCCTCCCCATAAACCGGCTGCACATCCCTCCCCTCTCCATCCAAACACCCCAAATAATTCGTAATATCCCTCCCATCAAACTCCCGAACCTCGAACCCATTCCCCATAAAAGCAAACCTATTCCCATCATGATACTCAATCACATAATCCTCAAACCTGGGGCTCTTCATGAGCTGCAAAAAATGTAACCTACTCCCAGGATAAACAGCCGCCTGTCCATCTATCCGCCCTTGTTTGAACCAACTCCTACAAGGGGACGTCCAAGCGGTACGCTGCAGGAATAAATCGGCGTGTTGGCGGAATTGGCGTGAGAGATCCATACGTGGTGTGAATGATTTTATATTTTCAATCTGGGATTTGTTTATCATGGCGAACATGTATTTTGTCCACTGTTCTATCAGAGGCATGAAAGAACCGTGACCGAGGGGACCATACGGCCCGCAGAAGGAGAAGTGATTGGGGAAGGTGGGCACAGCGATGGAGAGGTAAGATGTCACGCCCTCGGGCGTACCCCATAAATCTTGGATGGACACTCCATCGCCGTTTACGAATTCGAAGCGCGGGATCCAGGATGTGTTAAAGCCGGTTGCACAGATTATTACATCTACGTCGTGGTGGTTGCCTTCATGATCGATAAAGCCTGTCTCATCAATCTTGCCGATTTCATCAGTGAAGATTGTGGAATTCTCCGCTACGAGAGCTTCGAGGTAACCTGGCGCTGGTGTAGGTCTCCTACAACCTGGATTGAAGTTTTTGGGTATCATTTTATCACACAGGCGTTCGTCGTAGTTGAGCTTTTTGCGCATCTCTTCGTGGGAGTAGATTCGTGCTTCGCGGGCTTCATCTGAACCTTTTATTATGAATTTGAAGCGTTGGTTCAGTTCGTTTTCGATTTGTTTGCGGTATTCGAGATATTTCTTTGGGTTTTGCTGGAGGTATTCGACCTGTTCTGGCGTATCTGCACAAAGGTATAAGCGGCTAC
The DNA here is from genome assembly GCA_010583015.1 of Tothia fuscella. Lineage (NCBI taxonomy): Eukaryota > Fungi > Ascomycota > Dothideomycetes > Venturiales > Cylindrosympodiaceae > Tothia > Tothia fuscella. The sequence continues at coordinate 106,108 of MU007036.1, read as the reverse complement.
CTCTACATCCACCATGCAAGCTAAAAGAAGGAATTTAGGATATTGTACTTACATCTGAAATTGGCCCCTGCCTCCCCAGCCCAGCTCTGGGCAAACCCAGCGGTAATCCAAATAGGCGACCTAACCCAATGATACAGCCTCTCCACCTTTTTCTGCACGGCTGCAACAATCTGCACACCACTACTGCCCGCCCCAATAACAGCGACTTTCTTCCCCTCCAGCGGATACCCTTCCTCATAATTAGCCGAGTGCATCAATTTACCCTTGAAGTCTTGGAGACCGGGTATGTCAGGCCACTTCCAGTTATTCAGCACGCCTCCGGCGTTGATAAAGAACTCGGCTTGGTCTTCTATGGTTTCACTCGTGAGGAGATTGGTAATCTTGAAACGCCATACTCCGGCTTTCTTGTCCCACTCTGCGCGGTCGATACGGTGCTGAACTTTTATGTATTTGTTTATGAAGTCGTTTTCCTGTTCGATTTCCTTGAGGTATTGCCATATTTCCTATTGGGACTGTCAGTTGCGCTACCCTACTTTTTCATTTCGCAAAAAGAAATAAAGCACCTTTGAAAAAGAGTAATAATGACTCCAAAGTTTGATCTTCCACGTAAATTGATAGTTCACAGACGGGATATCGCAAGCACATCCCGGATACCGATTTTCCAGCCAAGTTCCGCCTACATCACTATTTTTCTCATAGCAGACAATTTCTACACTCTGCATTTCTTCTTCTGCCTTCTTGAAGAAGTTGAGTGAGCTTGCTCCTGCGCCCATAAGAACGACGCGGACTTTGCGTTTGGTTCCGTATGGTTCTTCGCGGATACGGTAACCGCTCGCATCTGTTTCTGGAACTGGAGGACCATCGTAATCGACTATGGGCTCGTTGCGATCGGCTGGTGTGCCAGAGGTGGCGTAAAGATTCTTAGGTTGTGAACCTTTGGGGTCGGTGTGTATTACCATGCTTAAAGTAGAAGACCAGAATAGAAGTTGGTTATCGATATTACACGTGTAGAGGATTTGATGAAAGAAAGAGGAAGATTGGTGGTGAAAATTAGCAGAATGATACAAAGAAGAGGTAACAAGATAAATATTGAAAGATCAACTGCATGAGTATTACCGGATATAATCATCGGGCTGTTCGGTCAAGGTTTTGTGAGTGCTCTTCGAATGCGGGGTATAATGCTGGGGATCAACTCCATCAAACGGAGCTCTTTTACCATTCCTACTTGACCATATCATTGAGGTGAGATATCTCTGAACATTCCATAAATGATGGACACCATGAAAATATACGAGGTATACTCCTCAGGTCTTTTGAAAGCAGTATGGGCTATCGCCGGAACAATAACATCCGACTTTTTTTCTAGAGCCATTATAAAACTAAATCAGTATACTAACGACAGGTAATGCTGCTATCGAGCTGTTAGTCTTTCTTCATCCTTCAGCTGTCGACGGCGAAGTGACCAAGCATGCTAATTATGAAGTTATTGTGCCCCTCGGGCTGAGCGAGGCTCTGCCCGAAAGTGACAAGCTGTACGTGCAAGGATCCTGCGCACCACCGCATGGAGATTTGCAATTTTCTCTCCATATCGAGCACGTAAGATTAAGGTCCCTCAGTTTAGTTGTAAGATGTGTCCCGTTCGGTCGGAGCGAAACAATCCCAAGAGTGTGGTGCTCACGTCGGAAGCTTAAATTCATAATCAACAGGGCAGTCGGACGAAATGCTTTTCCCCTGCCTCTCTCCACAGCTTTCGCGCACCAAACTGCCCAGACGAGGATCATTCTCAGGCACTCGTCAGCTGAAAGGATAGAGGCGCAGAGCCCGGAGTTTCGCGTTCGTCCGCTCCCACATGCCTAACGTTTACAAACCTGTGAATGCGCTTTTGGGAACGAGAGTTATGGAGAGTGGTCGTTCGTGGCAGGAGGTGTACACGTAGGGCTGATTTTGATGCGGTAGGGCTGGTCTATGCCAGCGAGCGGCCTCAATAATGTGATGTCGAGGCAGCAACAGTAGAGAGTTTCCTTTAAAATGAACCTACTAGAGTGGTGTACAAGGCGTTCTAAAATGTCGTCTTCTTGTGAGGCTGAGAAGGGGTGGTTGAATGAGGGATTGTGGCGCGTGTTGTAGCGATGATGGTAGAAGCATCTTGGGCCATACCACCTGGCGTTGTAGTCAAAAATCAGCTACTCCACTAGAATTCTGACGCGACCAAGTTTGATTATGATCGGAATCATTGGCACGATCAATAAATCCTACTACATTTTGTCGTGAAACTTATTCGGCCAATTTCTAAGCTAAGGTTGTAATACGCCACAACTTGCGGGATAGCATCGATTCGCGCTGAGGCCAAGACCAGACAATACAAGAAGGTCTCCCGCATCTCCATGGTCGGTTGATTTCATAACGACGACAACCCATCAATTGCCCCGTACTTGTATTATTTGACCTGCCCAGCTCTACGGTCCTCAGGTGCATCATTACCTGACGAAAAAAAGAGGAGCAGATGTGCCCACTCCAACACAAAGCAGTCTAACTCGTCGAACATGGCTCAGAATGGGGGCCAACAGCAGTATTACTATGGCCAACAGTCTCAACAGCAGCCACAACGCCCGGCGAGCTATTATCCACAGGACGACAATCCCTATGCCATGAATGGAGGGCGACCACAGCAAAGTCCAGCGCTTCCTGGCCGATCTCATAGCAATGCGGCGCGACAGCATGAGGAGCTGTTCATCCCTCAACCACCGTCGCGGTCTTCAGTTTATAACCCACAACAACAGGGCAACATATCGGAGCAGCAAGCATCTTACAATCCGCAACATTACAATAATCCCATGATGTCTCCCACACTCTCACAGGGAGGTACACCCTCCGTGGCACGCCGGCCAAGCTTTCCTACCAATTCCCCACAGCCTTACAACCCAGCCGACTATGTCGAACCAAATTTACAGAGGGCCGGAAGCAATGCAGGATATCAACATGGCCAACATGGCTTTTCGCCTGGATATGCAACTTCTGGTCAGCCGACCAGTATGCCGTCATTTCCTTCTTTACCTTCGCCTAGTCTATACGGACAGCCTCCTTCGCAAAGACCTTATTCCTACTCACAACGACCTACCGTGCAGACGTCTGCATACTCTCCCCAGCCTGGCTCTGCATCTTCACGATCTTATTATACCCCGCCAGCACCTCCACCTCTACCCGCTATACCTGGCAGTGCCGAGTCGCCAAGCGAAGATTGGGGACGCTTACCCCCTAATAACACCAGCAGTAATTTACGATATACATCGATGCGCAATCGATACGACGAATCCGATATAATGAGCGTAGATAACGGGCATATGTCTCCGCCTCCTACGTATCATGGCCTTGGTTCACGCGGCAGCTCCCAGTCTAATTCACTTCCTCCCACCCCCGGACCGCCCCCTCCTCCGCATTCTTCTATGCCGCAAGCCGATCAGTATATGCAGACACGACCGCTGCCACAGGTGCCGTCGAATTCGTCTTCGCCTCAGCCAGATTATTTCTCACCTGGAGGTAGCGTACGACGGGCGAACAGATCCCATGAAGCTTTGGCAGCGCAAGCGGACTTGGAGCAAGAGATATCTGGTATGCTTTTGAATAGTCCGAGGATTGAACTTAATGGCCATTCCCAAAGCGGTGAAGATACGGACCAGGAAGCGCTTGCTGGGCTGGAGGCCATGCGTGAGGCTGACCGACAGGATCGAGAGGACGAGAGACGCAGACAAAGTGGACAGGGCGGATTTGGATGGCACCCTTCTGCTCCGGAACAGGCAGAGGAGTATACGTCACAAAGCGACAGCGACCTCCCGTATGTTGATCTGGGATCAATAGGTGGTGGCTTTGACGCCCACATGTCCTACGGTGGAAACCCGAATGAGCTTGCTATTGCGCGACACGAGTCGTTAAGTAGTCCAAGTCATCCCGTTTCGTCCTCCGGGTCACAAAGGAGGTCTGTTGCGCACAGCGAAGCGGAAACTACCTATGACGAGTATGGCAGTCTCATACATCCTTTCCCTCCTTTTTCGGCAGCGGCAAGAGTGGATGCTGCCGGAACGGGTGGCTTGGCAGATCCGACGGTTTCGCGAAATAGAAGGCTCAGTTATGATGAAGGGGATGAGGCTCCTTTGACTGAGCATGGCTACCCAGCTCATGGAGAGCCACCAGAGATGTTCTATCACCCCGGTATATCGAATAGACCTTTACCTCCACCTCCGCCCGGGGAACTGAGGCATACGCAATCGTCCGCCACAGCTCCATATCCCACCGATTGGAGAGGATCACAGCATATAGAATTTCCAAGAGCGCCATCTCATCCTCCCCCTGTCAATTACCACCAACCCACTGGACCAATTGGTCCTAATAGACACCAATCTTTAGTTAGCCATACAAGTACACCTCAAACTCTTGCTCCAATACGAGCGAAGACGGATGCCGAAGAAAGACGGCGGCAGCAACGGCAATCGGGAACATTTTCCAATGAAGGCAGTGCATCTAATTCCGCAGCAGCCAGCGCTGTTGCTCTTGATTTGCCCACTTTGGAGAAGAAATTCAATCCCACCAAATTGCGGTCACGAGAATTTGATCGGTGCTCTGAGCCGTGGGCATTGAGCGCAATTAATGCTTGGCTGAAGACCATGGTGGAAGGCGAGCAATACCTGAAAAAGCAACCATTAATTGACGGTCTTGTTGCGCTATTCACCCACAAAGTCCCAACCATGAATATCGCAGACGCAGAGACCCTGGCAGCAAGGCTGATTGACGAATTGCAATTCGCTGGGGCGCTGAAGCAAGAAGAAGAATGGCTACTCTTCACTGACCACCCTGTCAGTGGAGTGGTCTTCCAGCTCACTGGAACTGGCTGTTACACTCCCAAACTTCACGACTATAAGAGTAGTTTGCGGTGCTATTCATATCATTGCCAGCGGACGGAGAAGAAGATCGATCTGTCTTCGCAAGCTGGTATGAAGTCTGATGAAGACTGGGCTACTTACTATAAGCTAAAGAAGGAGGATCTTGACGGGCACGATAAGAAAGAGGTTGAACGTCAGAATATTCTTCATGAAATCGTGCAAAAAGAGGAGAATTACTTGCGCGAACTTGATGTTGTGCGCAAGCTGTACCGCGACCAACTCAAGAACGCGAATCCACCAATGATCCCACCGAAGAAGCTACCATCGTTTCTCAATCAAGTATTTGGGAAAGCAGATGCGGTCAAGAAGTCAAACGAGGATCATCTTCTGCCTCAGATGAAGTACCGACAAGGGGAGCAAGGGCCTTGGGTTGTTGGCTTTAGCGATATCTTCCGAGAATGGATACGAAAAGCGAAGGCTGCATATATTGACTACGCATCCAGCTATCCCAATGCCGTGTACAAAATACGGCAAGAGATGGAGCGTAATGTGTTATTTCGAACGTTTCTTGACAAGTGTCAAGCTGATCCAGTGTCGCGGAGATTAGGATGGGATCACTACCTCAAGTTGCCTATCAGCCGACTGCAGCAAGTTGGTCTGCTACTTGACACTGCCTTACGGAGATCAGTACACGACAGCGATGAAAAGCGGAATCTACAGATTGCCATTGAGGAAATCAAGGCAGTAACGCACGAATGCGATTCGCGAGTGGGAGAAGGCCAGCGAAAGGCTGATCTGCTGGACTTGCAATATAAACTCAAACTCCGACCTACCATGCAAGGCCGCGTTGAACTCAATTTGGATCATCTTGGACGTGAGCTGATTCACAAGGGCGATCTTCTCAGAATTGGTACGAGCAAATTCACTTGGCTGGAAACACACGCCATACTTTTTGACCACTATCTTGTCCTCTCGAAGACAATATCAGAACGGACTGCTGAGGCAGCATCAAAGTACGAGCAGTATGATGTTTCTAGACTACCAATACCTATGGATCTTCTTGTGATCGAAGGCAGAGATGATGATCCAGTCATTCGATCTGGCTTAACAGGACGAGCTGGCGTTGCCAAAGTTACGCCGTCGAACGATCCACGGTTAGCGAGAACAGCATCGAGTCAAAGTCCTGCCCCCGGACAGTTGACCCACAACAATACAAGTACATCTCTGAGCTCTCTCGCGACTGTGAAGTCCACTTCATCAGCGCCACCAATGGTTACAAACATTGATTCGTCGGCCAAAGATGATAGGACACTGTACCCATTCCGGATTAAGCATCTGGGGCAAGAGACCTATACCTTGTATGCGCCGTCCTTGCAAGCACGCGAAGAGTGGTGTAATAAAATTGTCGAGGCTAAGACGAAGCATGCTACTGCTCTTTTTGCACAAAATGCTGAGCCATTTAGACTGCGGGTTATCGCGGATTCTGCTTTTGCTTATGAGGGAGCTGTCACTGGGCAGAAGGGCATTATCATTAAAGGCACGCCGCTGGACCGAGCAATACGTGATGTCGAAAAATTGTATGCCAATCATGGGAGACCGGGCCCTGTTTGTCGGTCAAAGGTCAATTGTGCAACTACCTTCAACCAGCCATATGGTAAGCAAATGGTTGCTGTTGGCACGGACTATGGTGTCTTTGTTTCCGAAATGGACAACCCCCGAGGGTGGCAACGCGTGAGTCTCATTACAGATTATCATTGAACCATGCTAATCAGCGTCCTAGGTTATCACCAACCTCAAAGTAACCCAAATAGCCGTCCTCGAAGACTTTAGCCTCTTCCTCCTCATCTCCGACAAATCCCTAATAGCCTACCACCTCGACGTCGTCTGCCCCGTCGGCGGCGTCGTCCCCGCAAACGACACCTCCCGCCGCGCCCCCCAAAAACTCTCCGGCTCCCGCGACGTCGGCTTCTTCACCACGGGCAAAATGAAGGAAAGAACACTGGTCATGTACAAGAAGCGCGACGGGATCAGCTCGACGTTCAAGGTAATCACTGTATGTTCCCCCCTATTGCGCACCCTCGCTAACCGACGGCACTTTTCGCTGACGAAAGGTTCTCGAGCCCGTCTTCCAAAAAGCTACAGAAAAGAAATCGCGATTCGCGCCCCTGAGATCGGGCAAAACGGAATTCTTCCGCGATTTCGACGAATTCTATATTCCGACGGAGTGCATGGGGATGAATATGTTTCATTCTAGTTTGGCGGTGAGTACGCAGAAGGGGTTCGAGATTTTGACGTTGGATAAGAAACAACCGATTTCGATTCCGGATTTGGAGGCGCCGCACGTGCAGGCTATATCTCAAAAACTTACGAATCAAAAACCGCTGGGGATGTTCCGGCTCTCGGATCAAGAATTCCTGCTTGTATATGAGGAATGCGCCGTGTATGTCAATAAGCACGGTGATATCTCTAGGTCTGTTATTATGGAATTTGTGGGCAAGGCTCGCTCGGCGGCGGTGTATGGACCGTATGTTTTGCTTTTCGACCCTGATTTTGTGGAGATAAGGAATGCGCAGAATGGGAGGTTGAGGCAGGTTATTTGGGGGAGGGATGTTAAATGCCTTGATGATGCGCTTGTGGGGGGGACGGCGGGTGTGCGGACTGTGAAGTTGTGTATGCAGCATCCTGAGGTGGAGAGGGTGCAGGTTGTGGTGGAGTTGATTATTAATGAGGGGAGTAGGGAGTAGAGGCGTAAAAGAAAGTGGATGTGAGTGGCAATCATGAGAGTGGAAATTATTCTCTTTCAGGGATGGGACATGATCATGGACTTTCTTGGAATTGGGCTTCTTTTTTAGTTGGATAAAGTTGGCGGGATTCCAAATAAAAGCTGGGATTATCGGGGATAGGCTGTCGATGGGGGTGTTCAATATCCCCCCTTCTCACCCTGCCTTACTGTTTATCTTCTTGACATGGGCGGGGCGTGGCTTCGTCATTTTCTTCTCCGTCGCAGGCGTATCTTCTTTCTCTTCACCTTTAGCAGATAAGACTTAATCTTAGTTGGACGGACCGAGGTGATAGGCAGTTCTTGACTCTCTCCTTTGTTATGCTGTTGCTATGGATGATATTGGTTATGAAGGTGTTTTTGGTATGACTGGCTAGATATTTTTGTAGCCCACGTAGTCGTACTGGTATGGAGTCTGTTCTATCAAATCCTGTTTCTGCTCTCTTTTGGCTACTTTTCCTACTACTCTAGGTTGTTCTTGGAAGTTGAAAACATTTGAAGATGGACGGGAGGGAGTAAGTACATTGGTAAGCCCCGCAAGATAGATACGAATGTGCCGATTGATGGCTTCTAGCCTCGCTGTAGAAAGGGCACAGTAATGTTTGAGTGTACTCAAATAACAGATGAAGGAAATACTTGACGATAAAGTTGGATCCGAGGGCTGGGTCAAGAATACCGTATGTGAAAAACATCGCCGTTGAGGCGTGCCAAGTGGCGCTCAAAGCAGCTCAAGCATCCAAAACTTGGGGTGTATACAAGAAGAAGTTCTCCAGATTCTACGACAGGTGGGAGGCCCTGAGTACTACGCTTAAGAAAGAAGCGAACATCGATATCAATCATCTTGGGCAGGATCTTTGCTTGAAGGGTGTGGAGCATCTCCTAAGTGATAAGGATTGCACGGCGGTGAAGAAAGGTGGAGCTATTACGGCTCATACGTCTGTCAACGGAGGTTCTGTTGACTGGACAGGCGACGGGCTAGCACCGGTCTATCTAGAGGGCGAGCCTTGTACTGACTGCATTTTGCAAATGTTTCTCGAAGCGGCAAACAAGGTTAACATTGGTGGACAGGTGTATGACACACCTTTCTTTTAAGTCTGTCACGTCCACTTGAGTTGGAAAAATACGGACAACCATGGACTCGTTCTGGATATGTTCCAAGCGCCTTGCGAGTGTCTCCAAAAAAAAAATCAACACGTTGAAACCAAAGCTCTGGCGTATTCGAAGTACGTGACCCAATATCAATCCTGCCATATCGGCTAGCTCATCATGAATCCGAGCTACATGGTCGGCCTATTCGTGGGAGAGTGTGACTGGACAAGCCTAATCTTGACAGCTCCGCGCCAGCCCAGAATCTCATGATTCTTGTCTCTGGCGGCTCCTCCAATTTCGGCGGGCTCCCGTCCAGTATCTTTCTCAAGCCGGGTGCACGGCCAGCACGACCTTGTCGCCTAAGTACTACAGTTTTGTCTCCAAGTTGGGCGGCATCGCAATGATCGACTACACTCTCGAGCCGTACGAGCTAGTCAATGAACTCGTGGCCGAGGGTCCTTACGACTTAGTGGTGGACACGATCTTTTTACCGAACACGGTTACGGTGACAGCGCGTGTGCTTGCAGCCCTAGGTGGTGGGATACTGCACACGACGTAGCCTGCCTTCGCGCCTGAGACGCTTCCGATGGCGTGACATGTGTGTTTGCATTCCAATTCTCTATACGAGGAGGAGAACCGCGGCTTGCAAGAGTTGGTAGTCGAAACATATCTACCGCAAGGACTTGCTCTGGGAGCCATCACTCCGCTCCCAATCGAAAAAGTTGAAGGCGGTTTGAACGGGGTCAATGAAGCGCTTGATAGGATGCAGAAAGGACTTAGTAGAGTCAGGTTGATCGTAAACACTTTGAGTTAAGGGTTGTTCAGCAAAAGCCATGTTGTGAAGCAGATAATAGCAATGGCCGCTTACAACTGTTTTGATTCGAGCAACCTACGGAGTACTGTCTCGTCTTTGACCAAAAGGCGTCAAAGCACCATTACTGCAAGACAATTCAGGAGCCAGAATGTACTTTGCTAGTGAAGAGCCGATTGGTGGACCATGATTTCATGCCACTTCTGGCAGTTGACTTAGGAGGGTGCAAGAGATGCTCAGTATGAAGTTGAGCCTCTCAAAAACTACATTGTGGTTTCAATGAATGTGACTGCATATCCTTGTACACAACATAGTAATACTCGCTCACGGCACCTCAAGGTTTATTAGAGCAGAAGATGGGAAGAATGGACAGGCCCAAAATTCCGACTCAGGTCCGCTTGCCATGATCATGTACCGATGCTCGGCTGGCCTCCCTCCTTATTTGGCCAGTCTTTCTAGCAGGACAACTCTACTGTTCGGTCAGTCTTACTTGGGTCGTCGATTTCACGACCTCTTTGATTCCAGCTCGGTACAGCCGGAAAAGGATTCAACGAGATATGTCCCAGAAGTAAGAGCCACATAAGCAAACACCGCGGCATTAACAATCGTCGGTCTTTCCCGTACAGGCCACTCGGTTTCATGAAGCCTCGTCTAAAATTGGTAAGAAAATTGCGTCCTTTGTTTGTAGGCTTAGCCAATGTCTGTTGGTGCTTACCAAAACGTGTAAAAAGTAATGATGTAGCGAGCTGCAACAACGCCAGTTTACCTCTGATTGGTGGCAGAAGCAAGCCAGTCGACTATCACAGCTGATGAGTTTAGTTTCCGCTTAATTCCTAAAAGGCTGCTAGGGAGCGGGCTTGTAGCTATTGCCCGACTCTTTCAAGATGTGTATGGCTTTGGAGATGCCACTTCGACGAGCTTCTTAAGAGATGGGTTGAGTGGTGGCGAGCGAGCGATGGTCTCGTCCACTCATATATGCGAATGTTCTCAAATACAGATTGGATGATTGATAATAAGATTAGATAATAAGAGTATGAGACGATATATACGTTAAAGTATTTGAATACAAGAATGGAAAATCTTCCAAATCTTCATCGCCGAAGGTCACCACTGCAACTAGAGCCACATTCCCACCTCTCACAAACTGCACTTAGTCCATGTGCTTTCTGAAAGTAGTCTCAATGGTGCGGATCGCTTCCTGGACCACCAGGTATTCCCTGCGGTCCAAGCGATCGAGAATCCCACCGAGAATATCTCTGGGGATGCTCAAAAGGTTTCCGAGGCCATCAACGACTCTGCCTCCGAAGTTACCGATCTCACCAATAACTCTGTCCCCAACAGCGCCTGAAGTTGAGGATTCAACTAGCACATGTCTCGATACCAGAATCTCTCTTGCTTCTTTGTATGCTAAGCTCACTTACCAGCAACGTCAACAAAGGTGCCCCCAACGGTGGAAACGAGATCAGCCACACCACCAACAATGGTTCCAATAGGTCCTTGAGGCTCCCTCTTCGCAACATTCGCCTTATTCACCTCCGAAACATGTGGCTGGACGACATTCTGGATCTGGATAAGAGCCTGTCCGACAACGGCCCATTCGGCAGAATCCAAGCGACTGGCAATGCCGCTAGCGCTATTACTGGGCACTTGGGCAATATCCGAGTGCAGTGGCAACAGCAAGGTTTCCGGCCGCTGAGTTTGAAAGTGGTGCTGCGGTGACAGCGGCCACTAGGGCGAAGATGGTTGAGTAGCGCATATTGTTCTAGTCCGTGTAAGCAAACGATTATGTCGTAAGTAAGCGGAACCCACCGACGAGGAAGTGCTTTAAATGAGTGTTTCTGGATGAGTGACTTGGAATTTGCGAGACAATGTTTTGATGCAGAATGGACGAAGATCGTGAAGACAGTGAGGATTTGTAGCCTAGAGAGTTATCCGTATCCAGATGATGTTTAAATTGTAGGTGCTTACCGGCCGAGAACCGTAGTATAAAGAGTATAACAGTCGTACCGTCAAAGAAACTAGGAGCGTAAAGTAAACGACCTCATGATGAATCTCATTGGGATATGTCGTTGAGAAGTTGAGATCGGTAGTAGGAGTACGCGTTTTTTTAGTGAACCAATGGGGACTCGGATCAGATACTATACAACTCCCAGAAATGGTAGATAAATAGGCTCGTGTGAAGGGAAATAGGTTGACGAAATTTAAATACCAAGATTTGATTCACTTGCGGGCGATCTCAGGCCAGAAACATGTCTGTTTGGCTGGTGCACGACAGCATGGTTCGGCAGGAGTAATTTCACAGAGGTGAGTGTTCTCAGTCATAGTCCAACTAGTGTTGAATGGTGGATGCCATTGTAGTGTGTGTTACAGGAACGGTTCACGTACGCGTGCGCAAGTCGTTAACATAGACCCCAATGGTTAGCAGACCTTTGTCGGACCTCTCGAATTAGACACAGAGACCTCGAGTAGTGCCTCGTCACCAGCTTCAACAACAATCAATCGTCCGGTTTGAGAGAACCTGCAGGAAAAATGCCCTGATAAGTGCCCTGAAGAAGTTGATATGAATCGATACTAACCAATGACAAGGTTAAGCTAAAATCGAAAGACCCAATGATCAAACTAGTCCAGAAAGGTCTTTGCGAACGGTCAACCTGTTCGCGACGATCACTTCGACAAATAGGTTTGCCTAACAAAAGGTTCAAGGACGTCGAGGCCCCCGCAATATCAAATTCACTAAGATGATGGTCCGAAGCCCTACCCCTTTTCTGGAAACGGAAGGGCGTACTTCTTTCTTTTTTTATACTATTATTATCGTTAATATTACTAAATATAAATTTGATCTTTGCACCGCATAATCCATACAGAGCACAATTTACCATTTCCTTTTTTATATTTGGTCTACTATTTCTACTTTTGGATTTGGAGATATTATTGATATATCCTTAAACCGCAACACATCAGTCCATCAATAGCTCCGCGAGGAGACTGAAACGGAAGTTGCTGTGGCTTGTGCCGAAAATGAACATATATAAGTCCACAATTGATGACAGTTCTCTCACCTTCGAAAACTGCTGTGGACATAAGAGAGTTCTTCCAAATGGGTTGGAATCTGATACTCTGATATATACGGAGCAGGGACGCGGAGATGCCCCAACATGTCGTCACAAAACAGAAACGGGACTTGCTTTCATCAAGGCCCTAATCAACGACATGGTTATTGGTCAAGAAAACGGAACCACAGTCCCGGACTTGATGAGGACCGTTTCGTTCTACAAGATCATTGCTGCTCTCGATGTGCTATCTCCGCCAGTACTGGAAACTCCTGTTACACCAACTATATTTTTTCTTCAATCCTAGCGGTCCAAGTGGATTTACTTCGGGCCTCCCTTTGAACTATGAGGAAGATCTTGTTAATGCTATATATCAAGTCTCGCCGTTCCAATATAGCTGATCGAGACGAACCAGAGTGCCCAAGTCATCGAGGGCTTCACTCTATGCCTGCGTTCCTGCGAAGTCTACTGTACTCACAACCAGTAATACCGATATCCAGATCCTACCCAGAGCACAAGATCATTTCTCCACGACAAAAATAAATCCCATCGATTTACACAGCACGACACCACCTTTCGGGTCTCGCCAGAGTTGTGGATTGTCAAATCCGACTCCTCCACGAAGATACAATTGGCCCTGCCTCGGCTATGATCTTGGTCTAGAAGCCCCTCTCTCAATTTCCCCCGTCATTTTGTCTTAGCCTTAACATAATACTTATGAACGAGGTTCATCAATGCCAAGCTTCTCTCGAGTGCAGAGCGTGTCGCGGCGATTCTCATTTTGCCTGAGAAGTACACAGTGGTCGTAGAGGCTCGAATGACTCTCACGTAGCGGCCTCTGCACCCAGAATGCAGCGCAAGTAGTTGTGGACATATGTTGTATCCAGTAGCGGAGCTGGATAAATATCCGCCCCTAAGATGTGTTTGCCAACACTGCTTCCTCTCACCAGGTCGCCGGCGGTCTTGTCACTGTAGCCGTCGAGGATTGAAGTTATGCGTGCTAAGCAAGACTTGGGATGGGTGCTTGTGTATTCGAGTGCTCGACGGTGCCATTCATCAAAGGGTATATCTGCCTCGACACCGCTAGCGGCACTCATGTCCTGAAAGAAGTGCTTGAATGTCGGCGCGCGCGGGTTGACAAAATCGTAGTCTTTCCCAATGCGTTCCTGATCCTCAGTCATTACGGTGGCGATAGTGTTGCAGAGATAATCAACAGGCAGGACTGAAGACATATTGGCATCGATCGAAGGAAAGGCGCCCATGTCTAAACTTCCAGTGATGAGATTGTTCAAGAAGTCACCACGATCACGAAAGTGGCCACTGATCGTTGAGGCCGTAACAAATGGTAATCTATAAGTCGTTGTGTTAGCGCCACGAAATCGAGCAGCCACGACCATTCGCTCTGCTAAATACTTCGAGGTACCATAGCCGTACTCTCGATCGTTCTCTGTGAGACCGTAACCAAGATGTATGGGCAGTGTAGAAATGGTGGAGATGAAATGCACCGCCTTTGCTCTTCCGCGAGAAGCCAAACGAAGAACTTCGTGAGTGCCAAGAACGTTTGGTCCGACATAGTCTTCAAGTGGTCGCAGCCAATCGACAAGAGCTCCAGAGTGAAAAATACAACCTATTTTGTTGGCAAGCTCATTGAAGTCAGCTTCTCCAAGGCCCAGGAAAGGCTGAGAGAGATCGCCAGGAATAGAGTGCAGCATGGGTTCATGGGACGGTTCCCAAAGACTGTATCGATGCAAGGTGTGGACCATGCGTTCCTGCGCTCTGCTGATGGTTTTGCCACGTACGAGGCAATGTACGTTGATACGCCTGCGTAGCAATTCGTGCACCATAAATGCGCCGACGAAGCCAGTTGCCCCAGTTACCAACACAGCATCGGTTTGCCTAGGCGAGGCAAAGGTGTTCTGTGCTGCATTACAGAATTGGATGTTAGGGTCGAGGACTCCTCTTCGAACGGCTTCCATGTCGACAGACAAATCAATCGTTGCCTTCGCTCCCTCGTTACGCGACGTGTTTGTTAATTGAGTATGCAGATATGCGCTCAGTGACTTAAGATTCGGATGAAGAAGCGTAATATTCGGTGGCAGTGTGATGCCTGTCAACATCGTCAGCCGGTTACGCATCAAAACTGCTGTGAGAGAGTCGATGCCAAAATCTTTCAGAGGCCGACTGGCATCTAGATCCTCTGGATTGGAGAGTTCCAGTGCTTTGGCTACGGTTTCTTGTACCATGCGCAGCACGATGCCAGCACGCTCTTGAGGAACAGCTTCTGTTAGCATATCGCACAATGTCGCAGTCTTGGTGATCGGCTTCGCATTATCTTTGGCGTTTAGTATTGTGCGTAAGAGAGGAGGCACACCGCCTTGGTTTACGTAGTACGTTTTGAGTCGCGCCAAGTCCAAGACCGCAAGTATGCTGAGTGCATGACCTTGAATCACAGCACGTTCGAAGAGGTCCAAGCCAACTTTGGGTGCGATTAGGCCCATTCCCATCTCAGAGAGGTGGGAACGAGTGGACGAAGTGAGAGTAGTGATCATACCCTCTCCATCCCAAGTACCATAAGCAAGAGAAACGGCAGGTAAGCCCTGAGCACGGCGCAAATGTGCAAGCATATCGGTGAAAGAATTGGCAGCGGCGTAATTCGCCAACCCAGGCATTCCAACTACTCCCGAAATCGAAGACAGCATGACGAAAAAATCCAGCTCCATGTCTTTGGTAAGCTGGTGCAGGTTCCAAAGACCATTAACCTTGGGCGTGAACGTTGAGACACATTTCTCAGGTGTCAAGGACAACAGAGTAGCTGAATCAACCACTCCAGCCGCGTGCACCACCCCCCGCAACGGCCGTTCGGGTGTAAACATGTGCATCACGGATATCATGCTTGCAGTATCTGCTACGTCGATCGCGATAACAGTCGCTCTGGCACCGAGCTCTGCAAGGTCTGCTATAACTTTTTCAGCACCACGAGTTTGCATGCCCTGTCGAGACAACAGAACTAAGTCGTTAACACCGTGCGCGCTCGCCAATCTCCGGGCTATTCGACTGCCAATGTCACCAAGGCCGCCAGTCACTAGTACAGCTCCATTAATGCGACGAGACAGCTGGTTTTTGGGCATCGCTGTGACAGCATCTTGTACCAAATGAGGCTCCAGTAGCTGACTTCTGCGTACAGCAATTTCCGTTGAACCTTTTATCAATGCTGAGCGAAGAGTGACCAAAGGTGTCGAATCATCTATATCAATCAAGCGCAACTGTAGCTCCGGCTGTTCACTTCGAGCAGCACGCATGAGGCCCAGTAGTGGTGCGGCACCGATGCGAACAGGCTTGTCAGCCTCGCCAACACTGATCGCATGGCGAGTCACCCACACAACTGGCACAGAACACCCAGATCGTACAACATCTTGGAGCTGGGCTAATCCTTTCGTCATGCAAGCATGCGCTGCGGAAACGACATCGGCAGGGCTGTCCCACAAAGAGACGATGCCGCCGAGCCGGCCAGCCTCTTGCAAGGTGTTCAGAATGACCAATCGCATACCTGAACTCGTCCATACTTTCTGTATCTCCTTCGTCCAGGCCGTCTCTCCCCAAGGACAGTGAAGACCCCACGAACCCTGAAGCTCACTGTTGGGCGGCTCAATGCGGCGCCAATCGACTCTAAACATCATATCTTCAAGTTTCTGAGGAAGAGGTTGAGTACCATCGGCCTGTAAACTGCCATTGATACAGTTGTCTCGTGGTGCACCCTGAAAAGCCTCTCTCTGAAAAGCATAAGTGGGTAGCGCAACCCTGCAGCAACCAAACGGCTGGAAGAACGCAGACCAGTTTACTGAAACGTTGCGCACGTGTAATTTGCTTACGCTGTCCTGGATCACTGAGCTCTCATCCATGTTAGGCTTCAATGAAGGAAGCCAGAGCGCGTTGTGCGCTTGGGAGTCCTCATCAAGACAAGCTGCGCCCATGCCGCAAAGGGTCGGACTGGGCCCGATTTCAAGGAAGATATTTGCACCTTCATTTAGCAGGCTTTGGAAGGCATCGCGGAATCGAACAGCATTGCGAATCTGCTTGATCCAGTACCCGACTTGTTGAAGCTCCCCGTCCCTGGCCAGACGACCAGTCATAGTGCTGATAACGGGTATCGTAGCCGGCTTGAACTTCATAGTCTCAACTACAGCTTGGAAGTCGTCCAGCATTTGGTCCATGTGATGTGAATGGAATGCATGGCTTGTATCGAGGGTCTTATGTTTTAAACCAAGACTGGCAAAGTGCGCTTCAAGAGCCTCAACAGCCCGGGCATCACCCGAGATAACAGTCTGAAATAGCGTATTGTAGCTTGCAATTTGTACATTCTCACTCAAGTTCATTTTACTGATTGTTAGAGCAACATTCTCACAGCTTGTCTCTATCGCTGACATTTTTCCCAAACAAGGAACTGCTTGCATCAAGCGTCCACGCATGAGAACAAGATAGCAAGCGTCGTGCAGGTCCAAAATTCCCGCAACATGAGCAACAGCAAGCTCCCCGACACTATGCCCGAGTAGAATATCGGCTTTAATACCCCAGTTTTCCCATAATCTCCATAGGGAGACCTGCAGAGCGAATAACACTGGTTGTTCTAAATCGGTGCGACTTAACAAAGAGGCCGATGAATTCCCTTGCTCAGTCCACATGATCTGAAGAAGAGGCAATCCTTGCTTATCGAATTGAGCGGCGATTTCGTCCAGTGTATCTCGAAACACCGGGAATAGAGCGTACAAGTCTTTGCCCATGCCTGTGCGATGATTCCCCTGGCCAGTGAACAGCATAGCCAGGTTTGCTTCACCAACTTCAGGATCCGAGACAGCGATGTGGCCAGAGCTGATGGACTTCAGCTGCGTGATAACCTGCTGCCGATCATTGGCAGCGAAAGCAAGCCTGCGGTGAAAGTGTGTACGAGACGTGGCTAGCGAGTAGGCTACGTCAGCCAGACGATGGTCTTTCCCGTCGCCGCTTTCGAGATGCAGCCGTAGTTTTTCGGCCTGTCCTCGTAGTCCGATGTCGTTACGGCTGGAGAGAATAAATGGTGCAGCAGTTGGCACATCAGCATGTCTTTCATGGCCGCTTCGTCTGTTCACAGTGGCATATTGAGGCGATTCTTGAATGATAACATGCGCATTGGTACCACCGATGCCAAATGCACTGACACCAGCAATCCGTGGCCGACTTTGATTTGGCAGCCATGAAGCGCTTTGCAAGACCAATTCGAGGTTTGCGCTTTTCCAGTCAATAGCTCGAGTAGGCTCTCTTACGTGCAATGTTTTCGGTATTGTATTGTTTTGCATCGACAGAACTACCTTCAACAACCCAACGAGTCCGGCGGCCGCTTGAGTATGTCCAACATTAGACTTTGCAGAGCCGAGGAGCAAACGACGATCGAGAGGTCGCCCAGCGGCGAAAACTCCTGCCAACGCGTTGACCTCTATCGGGTCGCCAAGCTTCGTAGCCGTACCATGGGCCTCGATGTAGTCAATACTACCAGGTTCAAGTGCTGCACAAGCTAGAGTAGTTTGAATCAGAGCCTCTTGACCTGGGCCATTTGGCGCGGGAAGGCTTACGCTGTGGCCGCCGTGCATCACCGCGCTCCCACGGATCACAGCATGAATATCATCACCGTCGCGCTGCGCGTCGGACAATGGCTTCAGAATAACGATGGCCGCACCTTCACTGAAGCCTGTTCCGTCTGCGTCGTCGGAGAACGCCCGGCAACGGCCATCAGCTGAGAGACCACGAAGTTTACTAAATTCGATGTGTATGCCAGGATTGAGCAAGAGGCTGACTCCGCCTACCAATGCCATATTGCATTCACCTTGACGTAATGCATTGCAGGCCAGGTGTAAAGCCACCAAAGACGAAGAGCACGCAGTATCAACAGTCAAGCTTGGCCCATGCAGATTGAAAGTATAGGACAGGCGACCGGATAAAGTGGCTTCAGCACTCCCTGTGATAGAATGGCCTTCTAAATCCGTGAGGCCAGCATTGTTCGTCGCTCGATTCTTGCTGACGCCAAGGAAAACACCTGTGGCACTTCCATGAAGATGTTGCTTTGTGTAGCCCCCTCGTTCAAAGCTCTCCCAACACAACTCCAACATCAGATGTTGATCATAGTCCATTGCCCGCGCCTCACGTGGGGATATGCCGAAGAAAGACGTGTCGTATGAGTTGATTGATTCCAAGAAGCCACCTCTGGTGCAGTATGACGTCCCTTTAACATCCGGGTCAGCGTTGAACAGCTTTTGAGCGTCCCAACGATCTTTGGGAATGTCTGTCATTGCATCGCCACCGCTTTCCAGCAACTTCCAGAAGTCCTCGGGCGTCGCCACGCCGCCAGGTAGTCGACAGGCCATTGAGATGATCGCAATATCGTCTTGCCTGTTACTATCAGCGCCTCGACACCTGATGCGACGTTGCTGTTGATGGTCGTTTGCATTTTCTGAGCCTGACAAATATGCAGCCAAAGCTTTGATTGTGAAATGTTCAAACAGTTTTGGTATCGGCACTGCCCTATGTAGCAGCTTCTCCAAAGCTGCCTGCATCCGGATGATACGGACGGAATCGCCGCCAATATTGAAAAAATTGTCCTCTATACCGAACTGGTCATGCCCAAGAATAGCTGACCATATGTTATGCACCTGTTGGCCAAGTTTGGAGAACGGCTTGATGGAAATATGGTTGGTTCTGAGCACATCCAGAGGGTTTGGAAGGGCTTTGCGGTTGACCTTTTCGCTCGGTGATAGGGGCAAGGCATCCATTGGGACGAAGAACGCTGGCAACATATAGGCAGGGAGTCGTTCGGCAACCCATAGGCGTAGAACGGTCTCTGGAGCGGCCAAGTCGTAAGAGGATGTCATATGCGGCACGTAGTACGCCACTAGACGTTCATCGCGTTCGATGACAGCTGCCGCAGCCACGTGTGGATTGTCGAGAAGGACTGACTCTATATCGCCAATATCAATGCGATAGCCTCGGATCTTGACCACTCCATCGATGCGACCAATAACTTGCAGTTTCCCAGGAGCTATGAAGCGTGCTTGATCTCCAGTGCGGAAGAATAGGCCACCGTGAAAGGGATTGTTTAGGAAACGAGAATGTGTGAGCTCAGGTTTGTTGCGATACCCGTTCGATACACTGCCACCACCAATGTAGACTTCGCCCTCACACCCAATAGGCATGGGCAACAAATCTTCGTTCAAGACGTAGATGCGCCCATTCACAACGGGGTTGCCGACAGTGATATCACCCGCATCAATCCTCCCCACGCTTCCATAGGTCGTCTCTGCTGGCCCATATACATTCCATACTGAGTCAGCAGAAGCGAGCAGACGGTTTGCGAGTTGGCGAGAGAGTGGTTCACCACCACACAAGATTTTGGATAGTCGAGGCTTTCCGTTCCAACCAGAGTCAAGTAACATCGTCCACGACGCTGGCGTTGCTTGCAGGATGGTGATCTGATGGGCGTTCATCAGACCCAATATTTCGCGCGGATCCTTAACTGCACCAGCATTTGCAATGACCATGGTGGCACCAGATACGATGGGTAAATAAAGCTCCAGAACGGACATGTCAAAAGAAATTGTTGTGATTGCAAGCAATCGATCGTGCTCGCTACAGCCTGGCTCAAATTTTCGCAAGGAAGTCAGGAAATTGGCCGCGGCGCCATGACTGATCTCGACACCCTTCGGTTTCCCAGTGGAACCCGACGTGTAGATTATGTACGCCAGCTCCTGGTGTACAATTTTTGTGGCGAGATTTGTTGTGTCTATGATGGAAGTATTTCTCGTCTCGCTGACTTTTATACACAGCTCCTTCCAGTTCGCAAGGCCTTCAGTTGGCTCCTCGCTCAAAAGAATGAATTTCAAACCCGCATCTTCAACCATGTGGTTGATGCGCTGACCGGGAAATGATGGATCGATGGGAACATAAGCAGCACCCAGCTTTAGTACCGCAAGCATAGCAGCAGTGAGGTCGATGGAACGTGAGACCGCTAGTCCAACGACATCGCCATGTTTCAGGCCTCGCTCTGCTAGACTTCGAGCAAGAATGTTCGCAGACGCATTGAGCGCTCTGTAAGAAATTTCGTTCCCGTTGTGAATCAGGGCAATGTTGCTTGGGTATTGCTCTACAATATTCTCGAATAGCTGATCCAAACGGTTTCCGAGAAAAGAGATGTCGTCATTGGCATTGAAGTCGTTGACCAAGCTCTGATAGTCGCTGGTAATGATCTTGCTCTTCTCTCGGTGAGCATGAAGCTCTTCCATCGTGGAATTCCCCATATTGAATCACCGCTCTATCTGCGTCAAGGGAGGATCGTAGGGTATGTCAAGATGCTCCACAAAGAGCCTCCTGTTTAGACAGGATGGAAAAGAAAATAGTATGATTGCCATAATCCTAATGGCGTTATGCTGATTAGAGCCTACTGAGCTTGTCCGAACCCCCTATAGCCTACATCGATGGAAGCTAGAACATTCATCGCACCCGATTGTCAATGCAGATGCGAAGCGGAATGTTTCACGCGGTGCACTATTGCAGTAATCTTCATGGGTCAAGTGTACCTGAATCACTGTTGCAGATTTAGCGGATGCAGGACGCGCTCATCCAGGCTGAGCATCAGTCCTCACAAGGACTTATTCCGTTGTTATGCATGTGCATCTGCTGAAATTGGAGGTGGGATTGGGTAGCTGCAGCTTCAGCTGAGAAGGAGATCCAGGTCCACAGGGCAGATGTCCCGATCACATGCATCGGGATATTTTCATCTAGCTCTGCCCCAATGAGGACGAGTTCAATGAGATGCGCATGGTCAGTGCTGACGGGGAAGTTGAAGATGTTCGGAGATCATATCAACTTGAAAGGTTTCACAACAGCGAAGCTGTGATCACCGATGTCGGGAGATCTATGAAGTGCGATGCGTTGAGCGACGAGCGACGAGAAGAAGCTTTTACGCATCTCTGCTACTATCCCTCTCTAGTGTCTTGTCCCGGCGTGTTCACAGTATTCCCAGGAACTGGTGTCTTTGCTTTCGAGAGATCTAAACTTTCAGTTCAGCGAAAGTTATTATACAATTCCCCTCGTCCTGCCCAGCAAACTTTATCGAACTTTGAAGATTATACCTAGAGATGCAGCGAAGTGAGAAGGAAGATTCAGCTCCTCGTCTGCTGCCCCCAATCGACGCATCCTACCAGCCCTCGAGAGCGGTGTCTAAGATTCCAGCGACATCCTCCTTAGATGAGATTCTTGCTCACCTTGAGCAAGATGGTGGTGTCATTCTGACCAATTTCGCCTCGACAGGCACAATGGACAAAATCGACGACGAACTTGAACCATACGTAAAGCCTATTGCCGATAATGATGGGTATGACAACTTCATTGGAAGGAAGACTCTCGTCATACCTGGCTTGGTCGGAAAATCCGACACTATAGCGAACATTCTCGACACCAATGAGACTATCGAGCAGCTCCTTAAGACCATCTTGGAGGAGCGGTATCCAGCCATATTCGAGAATCATACGGAGGAGCTTGTTACCGAGCCATTGCTCAGCATATCCATCGGCTTCAACATCGGTCATCAGTCTCCACGGCAAGCACTCCACAGGGACGACATGAATTTCTCTAGCAAACACCATCCCAATATGAAGCTCAATGAAGTGGATGGCTTCAGCTGTTTCCTGGCTGGCACAAGGGTCACTCGCGAAAATGGTGCCACTATGGTCATTCTTGGATCGCATAAATGGGAGCACGATAGGCATGGCAGGCCCGATGAGGTCTCGTTCCTTGGTAAGTTGGGTTGATCTCATCACCTTATCAGAGACTGATAATGGGATAGAAATGGATCGAGGAGATGCATTCATCTTCCTTAGCACCCTAGCCCATGGTGCCGGGTACAATACCGTTCCAGACGAAATTCGGAAGATCTACAATCTTGTTTTTGTTCGGGGAACTCTTCGACAGGAGGAAAACCAGTTCCTGTGCAATCCTCGCAGCAAAGTGCTGAAGATGAGCCCCAAGCTTCAGACGCTGCTTGGTTTCAAAAAGCCTGCACGCAACTGGTTGGGAATGGTGGAAAACGAGGATCCTACAAAGGATCTTGCCGCTGTGTATGAGAAGATCATGGCTTGAGGCTTTCGAGGCTCGAGTGTCTGCTGTCGCTTCTCTAGTAGTGCTTTCTGTAGGAGAGGTGTGCTAGAAATCGGAATATAGAGAGTCAACGGAATTATAGTAGTACCAACTTGAGCTCCTCTTTACGTCGCGTCTAGTCCACCAAACAGTGTCTTCCTTATCATGGTACTGTGACTGGAACTCATCGAAATATCGTGATCATGCAACTACTCCTATCGATTTCTGGCCTGATGTCGTTCAAATTCTCCTGCCCACTATGAGTTCAACCATGTCTCTCATGTACATGGGTGCCAGTGATCCCATTGGTGGCGATGACAGTTCTACCGAATGCACATATAACCTGCTTCTAGCCCTTTTAGGTGTGCGGTGGAGCCGTAAACCCCGTATAATCGCTATTAGATGCATGCATCTGGAGTCTCCGAATCATTTTCATTTCTGCTGAACTGTGGCTGTCACAGTATCTGCATGTGTCCGAAACCGTCTCTAGGTTCATTTCGACTCGCTTTCTTGATCTAGGTTTTCGATATCAAGGGCTAGCTTGTCGTAGGCAAAACATGCCTTAATCAGTTTGGCAAAAACCAAAAACCTTCAACCACATAGAAACTCATGGCCATGGCGGCACAGACACCGAAGAGAATGAAGGCTATTCAGCTCGTAGAATTTGACAGCCCCTACGAAGTTCGTGAGGTGGACATTCCAACGAATCTCGATCCCAGTGGTAAGTACGAATCGACTAGGGCGGTGAACAAGAGAATAAATCTAATAGCATTTAGACCTTCTCATAAAGGTAGCTGCAGCCTCATATTGTCACAGCGATGCAATGGTTCAAAGCGGCATGTTCAGTGCTCCATTACCTTTGACAGCTGGGCACGAAGGCTCAGGCACCGTGGTTGCAGTTGGTGCAAAAGCAGCAAAAAAATTTCAAATCGGCGACCGTGTAATGTGTGGTCTACCCCAGCACCCGTGTGATAATTGTGACGAATGCTCTGGACCAGAGAGCCAGCAGCAGTATTGTACGAACCTGGAGTATGGATTTCTTGGGTTAAACACGAATGGCTGCTTCGCAGAGTTTGTGAAGTGTGATTCCCGATTCACAGCAAAACTGCCAGACAAAGTCTCCCTTTTGTCCGCAGCTCCTTTGGCCTGTGCTGGCCGCACGGCATGGAGAGCTGTATTGAAAACCCAACTTAAACCTGGTGAATGGGTTTGCTTCATCGGTTCAGGCGGTGGACTGGGACATTTGGGAGTCCAGTTTGCGAAAGCCCTCGGATTGAGAGTTATTGGTGTTGACGCTACGGACAAAGGACTTGAGGTATCTAGGAAACACGGTGCAGACCCAGTCGTAGATATTAGGGGAGGTAATATTGATGTGGTAAGGAAAGTTCAGACCGCGACTGGCGGCAAAGGAGCTCACGCTACCATCTGTCTCTCCGACCACAAAGATGCGTCTGCCATAGCGTGTGCTTTAACTCGGATGCATGGTACTATGATCCAAATTGCCTTGACCGAGATTGTGGCAATACCAATGAAGGAGCTCATATTCAGGGACATTCGGGTTATTGGGTCGAACGCCTCGGGTGTCAAAGAGACTGAAGCAATGCTAGCAACAGTTGCAACGCATGGTGTGGCTGTTACAACAGTTCCTTTCGAAGGCCTACACGAGATCGGCCAGTTGTGCGAACTCTTCCATAGCGGCAGTCTAGGTGGAAGAGCGCTCATCGTTATAGATCAAGAGCAGATTGATCTGCAGGAGAAAAATCTGGAGTGAAGTTCTAGATGTTTTAATAAATCCACAAAAGGGAATTCGCTTCTTTATTCGTGTGTACTGCTCGCTCATTAAAGAACTGAATCTGGATGCTCATCATGTTGCAAGAACCCCTCTCGCAGAGTTCGAAAATGTATTGCTGGAAAGTATTTCTCTTTATGAGCCTGAACCTTGTCAGGAGGACTAGCACATGCATGACTCATGGACAACAAGTAGTAGTCGGCAAGCATTAGCGTATTGTCATCTTTCGCCGCCTTCACCATTTGCACGGTTGTATGAAGGGAGATGTGCCGTATCAGTACCTGGGGACAGAACTTTTGTTGAACCAGCTCCACCACTGCGTTCCAGCACTTGCGTTCTCCTGCCATAAATGTGTATGGCTCCCACGAACCCCGAGGGGCTTCAATCAACGATGCCAACCCTCGAGCAACATCCCTTGCCCACGTAAAATCCACAGGTTCGGTCCCTGTTCCTGGGATGACAAACTCATGTTCTCCCCAATTCACAGGATGGAACGCGCCGATATCTTTAATGTACCTGTTCTTCACAGGCACCAGATAATCTGCTAGCCACCCAACGCAGACCAAAGTCCATTCAAGATCCTTCTGCTCTCGTAGCAACTTGCGTATCGGCTCGTGCGGGCTGTAGTAAAAGCCAGGCTGATCCGGAAATGCTTCAATATTGGCCGCAAATTCAGCAGGTATAAAACGTTTACAGCTTGGACTCTCCTGGCATGCCATTATCAAGTTGCGGTGGATATCTGTGTAGGCCATGGACACATCGGAAATCGTCGATATCAGAACCTCGCGGTCGGCCAGTGGAGCTTGAAGTGACGACAATGTATAGTCGGTGACATACTGCGCGACTGCCTGCTCTTGGAGTTGTGGTTTGTGTGTGCGTGTCAGGATGAGCAGTTCATGGCCTGCTTTCGCAAATTCTTCACAGATATAGCGTGTCAAGTCGCCATATCCAGCAATAGCTACAAGCATCGCAGAACAAGAAAATAACGGGGTTGAGAAGCTGAAAATGCTGCCAGAGTGGAAAGAACCACCTTCCGCCAAGCCTTCTTGTCCCTTGGGTACCGAGATTATCGGGGTGCGGTAACACAAGCCATGGTTGGGGCCGTGGCTTCGAGGTCATTCAAACATGAATATATCTCGTCTTGCTTCAGCAGACAATCACCGGGAGGTTCATCATAGGAACAAACGAGAGTTTTAGTGCCTGAAGCGCTACAACATCACAGTCGCCTCCGCCTTCGGACAGCCTTATGAGGTGAAGAAACATTTGTTGTTCTTGATGAGTTACGCAACTCGAAATCTATAAAGCATTTTCATCTGCATCCATCGGCAGTCCTACAAGCAAAGCCCAGACTTGTCTACATTGTGCAAAGCGTTTCACCGCCCGTGCTTCAGATGGCTTCATAAGCTCTACACAACCCACGGGTATCAGGTTATCTATCGCGTTGTTTGAGCTCCCATCCTGCTCTGATAAAATCTTCGATCTTGGTTGGCTGGACTTCTGGGAAAAGCTCTGCAAGATCCTTTCCGGGCAAATCGTGTGCGTGGCTCAACATTGAAAGCATGATCTGCTGCTCAACCTTACGTAGAAATTCGCCATTCGTTCCATCGCTGAATATGGCATGGTTCGAAGGTAATTGTGTAATTCGACTGTCACGGATTACATCCTCCGAATCCCAGGTGATCTGGAAGCTTTGGCCTATCATATGTGTTATAGAAGTTGAAAAAACATCTCCAAATCGTGTGCAGACATACCAGTCACTTCTTGAATCAAAGGCTCGAGGTCTTTAACTTGAAGACTATTAGACGCGATCAGCGACTTTCGAGGCCACTCCGCGGCTGGAAGTCCAACCAGGCGATCAATGTACGCTGCGACATCCGTCGAATGCGTAAGAACAAGTGGATATGAACCATCTCCAGGGAAGACAGCCTTTTCGGATTCCATGTCAATGAAAAACCAGAACGGATTGATGTATGTTGGCTTTGGGTCATAAGGCATTGCAAGATGGTCAAGAAAAATCCCAGCTCTAATGAGAGTGAAAGTCAGCTGCGGGTGGCGCAACAATTCTTCTTCAGCCTCCAGCTGAAGGTTAGCCAACAAATCCGAGCCACTTTAAGGGACGAGTCAGCGTTATACCATCGAATACACACCGGAAAGATTTACGGAATCGGAGCATGGAAATCAAGATAGTACTCAGTAGGAATGAATCTATCCACTGTTGCCGATTGAGCAGCTGCTCGGATCAGATTGATTTGCGCCTGTGCAGAGTCGTCATCCACCAAGACCAAGCATGATACAACGACTTGCACCTTGTTCTCATGAAGGACATGCTTGATATCGTTCAAGTCTTTGTAGTCCAACGCAATACGCCTGAACCCATTGGGTGACGACGTACTCCCTGCCTGGATGATGTGAGCTAAATAGCACTTCATAAAACTACCTCTGATTTGCGGCTTACGGTCCTCGATAGAATGATCGCGTCGTGCTGTCCTGATTTCGCAATGGCATCCTGCACTGTGCGACCAAGGCCGCCTGTACCTCCAGCAATTGCCACGATGACCATTGTGGAAGTTCTTTGATGGCTAACCCGCAACCTCATAGCTGCTCGATGGCCAGACCCTTAATTCTCATGCACTGGATGTCGTATGTAACATGATAAGCAAAGAGAATTTGATCCAATTTATCGGATTGATAGATCCTTTGCACTTCAGGCGATCGAGAACTTTTCTGACGAGTCACTACTCTTATGCATGCAGGGACGCAGAACAACGTATACAGTCACCTCTCACATCCGGTGGTTAGTGCCCGCGAGGCTTAAACGCTCAAATACTCTCTATTTGGCAGAATTGACTAACCAGATCTTTATATTTGGTTCTACATACGTTTCATATCCCTAGTAAAAAGGCGTGGACTAACCACCGGACGTGGGAGGCTGCTGTAGATACCGGTGCACTGAACAGCTCATTGGAAGCCTGGCATATGGTTGCTTGTTGCTGAAGAGGTGCAGTACAGCGGATGGTGCTGACACTACCTCCGCACTATGTTGTACAACATGAGAACGATAATCACTTTCATGCTCAAGCCAATTTGCCATCGCAGGGCCAGTATATCCATGTATCCCCATTATTCCTCTGCAAGCATTCGAGTGTCATACATACAAAGGCTCCCCGACTTCGGCCTTGCGTTCCATCCGCACTTCCGGGGTTGTTGAAGCAGATGGTTGAGAGAAGTTGATTGGGCAATTGATGGCCGGTCCTAATGACAATGGCTGCGTCTATCTGATTGAATATTCTATTGCTTTACAAAGTACAGATTATTGCCTCAACACCAACACCACCAATTAGAGTGTGACTTCTTCACCCTTGAAGATGCCAGGATTTCCCCCACCCATCGATCCCTCCTATGTACCGACCGTCGCCATCACGAGACTCGCAGCGACGACCTCGATCAACGACATTATCGCCATTCTCGAGCGAGATGGGTCTGTCATACTCACTGATCTGGTCTCCAGTCAAGAAGTAGTCGCTGTCAATGACGAGATGGAGCCCTATATTCACAAAGCAAAGTCGGAAACACACCAAGCATACGACTTGATCCCAAAACAAACGACCATGGTCCCTGGTGTAGTGGGAAAGTCGCCAACGATGGCTAAGATTGCGGAATTTGAGGTGATCGCGGCATTAACTGCCGCTATATTGGAGAAGAAATGCACAGCAACTTGGGAAGACCGAACGGAAGAGTTCTCTATTGGTCCTCTACTAAACAGTAGCTTGACGTATCACATCAGCTATGGTGCTCCTCGTCAAAGGCTGCATAGGGACGATATGATCCATGGCATCCATCATACCGACGACTACAGTCTTTCAAACGAGACCATGCTAGGCTTCATGATTGCTGGGTCCAGAACCACACGGGAGAATGGCGCAACAATGGCCATCCCTGGTTCACATAAGTGGAACCACTCGCGAGTTCCTCGTCCCGATGAAGTGTGCTTTGCAGGTAAGTCATAATTGCTTTTCGATTCGGTCAAAGTGGCTAAGACACAGCTTTACCTAGAGATGGATCCAGGTTCGGCTTTCGTTTTCTTGGGCACCGTCTACCACGGTGCAGGCCACAACTCCGTTATAGACGAGGTGCGCAAGCTGTATGGTCTTTTCTTTGTACCAGGTACACTGCGTACGGAAGAAAACCAATTCTTGGCTATTCCTAGGAGCAAGGTGATCAGGATGAGTGATCGGATGCTTTCTATTCTTGGGTATAAAACGCCGGGAACATATCTTGGTATTGTGAACAACAGTGATCCAGCAGAGAACCTTGCCGAGATTCTCGAGGTGGCGAATTCATAAACTCCAACCCCTTTGCAGTTATGGTATTATGCAATTGCTTAAATTAAATTCATTACCATACTTACAACTCCCATAAGCATTTCATTTCTGCACCGAGCTGCCACAACACTAGCAGTTCGCCAAGCCTCGAGGTGTTGTCTTATTGTCTCTAGAACTGGGATTCCCTCTATATTAGACAGTTTTTGCTAGTGTAACACGCTAATGTAGGGTAAACTCGATTCATCGGCGCTAACGCAGCCGCGCCGCCCGTCGCGGGAAGATCCTCCCGTGCTGGGATACCCCGGTCCAACCTCGGCTATGTACTTCGGACGCAGCCACGGTGGGACATCTCTTCAGGTACGCATGTCTCCAATGATTAGAGCCATATGCCTCAGATTACGCAAACAGCGGTGTGCTATCACTCGTAGTAGTGCAGTGTTAGTTCGGTTATTCTTAGATGATGTTGGGAATCGTCTGATTTGGACACTGCATAGCATCCCGTTGTGCCAATACGAGAATATGCATCTCCGCATTCACTCGCAGCTAGTCATTTACAAGGACAATCTCATGACTCTTCACAATAGTTGTAAAGAGCTGTTAGATAAGCACCCTAGATAGGCAAAGCGTGCCTCACTGAGCACTTGCGACAAACCAATTTGTAACTGACCGGACTAACCACTTTTAACAACCTGCAAAATCGCATATGCCACTCCCGAGGCTGGAATAGCAGCCTGCTAATAGGTAATTGATTCTCTGGGATCACAAGCCTGCTGATAGGCAATTGATTCTCCGGGATCAAAAGCCTGTTCGAAGCGAGTGAAGACGCAGTAATACTCGAGACCACAAGGACAGCAGCATGCCTGTACTTCACATCTGCGCGCCGAGTCAATTGCGCGCCAGGGCAGGTGATTTTGCTTCCATAATCACGCTCACTTCCAAGAGATAAAAAGTTTTTCTGGCTCATTGTTGAGAAGCATAGGTGCCGCTTCGCAATCTTCTACAACTTCTTCTTCTTCGTGATCTCTTCATGGTTTACTCCTCGTGCCAACTGAAACTCGGACAGGCTCTATGGGATCCCAAGCTTAAGAACCTATATTTGTGAGCCTTCTAGCATAACCAGATCTTCTAGTACTAAGCTTATAATTAATGCCCGGAAGCGAAAAAGGCAACACCGCTTTTTTAAGGTGCTGAGATTAGATTGTAGACCTCACGGATTCTAGCTACATCCGAATTCCAACTGGCAGGATGGAGTACAATATACCGATTATGGGCAGGACCCATATAACCTTCATTGGTGGCGGGACGATGGCATGCGCCATTCTAGATGGCCTTGCGGAGTCCATGTCGACTACATTAAAACCTGGTCAAGCACCTGAACACACATTCAGCATCACTACTCGACGACAAGAGCGTACAATGCAACTCTCGGAGCGGTATCCTAGGGCATATGTTACGGACAGCAATGATGATGGGAGGCTTTGGGAGCTTGCCAGAAACGACGAGTCGACAGCTCATATTGTTTTGATCTGCACAAAACCGCAGTCGACCCTCGAAGTATGCCAGAGCATTCGTCTTGCGCACAAGAGTATACCTGCCGCGTATAACCTTCCAATCGTAGTCACAATGTGTCCCGGCATAACCATTGCGCAGCTGGAGAGCTGGCTCAACCCACATAGCCACTCGAATCGCTTCCCTGTGGTTAGAACAATGCCAAACACACCTGTATCAATACGCCAGGGAGCGACTGCTTTGGTCCCCAGTCGATGGGCATCTGCATCTGAGGTTGACTGCGTTGTTACGTTCTTTCGCGTCTTCTCCCCATGCGTTGAGGTACTGCCCAAGGAAACCTTACTGGACGTGGCTGCAGCAGTGTCAGGGTAACATAGGCCCTACTGCTTGACTGAAATTGACTGTTGACAATTGATTAGGTCCGGCCCTGCGTGGATTTTTCAATATTACAAATCTCTCATCGAGGCTGCCGTCCAGTGGGGCCTTCCCGAAGACCTTGCACGATCCCTGATAATGCAAACGGGAATTGGCGCGAGTATGCTAGCAAATGAACAGCCTGAGATATCACTGAGTAGCATGATTAGTGATGTTTGTGTGCCTGGTGGCAGCACTGAGAAAGGCATAAAACGTTTGGTAGATCTTGGTTTGCAGGAGGCCGTAGCAGATGCCGTAGGCACCAGTCTTGGAGCTAATCATCGCATGGGTGGACATCCATCACTGTAAATAGCTAAAGCGTGATTTAAACAGACTTAAAGAAGGATTCCTTAGTAGTTGCACGCTGCTAGTATACCAAAGCCAGATGCATACATTGGCTGTCCGTTCCAATTATCTTATCTTTTCTGCAAATCGTGGGATGCGACTGATTGACTTCTATTCTCCAGTGGAGGACCCTTGTAATACTTCTTGCCATGTATTAACCAGTAGATCATGGAGAATATCAAGATCGCGACTAGGTAAACGACTGCATAGTTCATCTGCAATCTTGTTAGTATAGGGTGTCCCAGAGCTGCGCATGAAAATGATTACTCACATTCACGGGAGTAACCGGCCGAATGGTAGGCATGATGAAAATGATGGACACAAAAAATGTCCAGAGACAGGCGTATACATTAATGAACATGGAGTATTTGCCTAGGTGCCAAGGTCCAGGAACGAATCTGCCATAGATGATCTTGCATAAGATTGGGATGCAAAATGAATAGTCTAGCGCAATCGCACAGACATTGAACACACCAGCAATAGCTGGGTATGAGCCCAGACCGATCAAGTTGATGCCCATGGCAACAAGTACTGACATCCATACTGCAAGGATAGGTATACCAGTGAGGGGCATGATTCTGGTCCAGATGCCACTAAATGGCAGAAGCCCATCGCGGGAAAGGGCGTATATCGTCCTCGTGAGCGACTGCATCGCGGTGAAATTTCCAAACTTGAGAATGATCAGTGAACAGACGGTGAAGAATATACCTCCAGCCTTTCCTAGCACGTTGTAGTAGATTTGCGCGACTGGTTGCTGAATCGGAGACGTGAGAATGGACTTCTCGCCAGTGACAGCGCCCATGACAAAGCACAGCACAATATTGTATAGCCACCCCGCCAAATAGGTGAAAAGCATGCCCAGAGAGATTGCCCAGGGTGCTTTGATCTCAGGATTTTTCATCTCTTCTGAAATATGAGCCGTTGCATCGTAACCAGCTAGAAATGGAAGACGTTAGTTGTATCTGAAAAATGTACTCAGATTGTAAAGCAGCTTACACATTGTCCAGGAAACGGAAAGAAATCCGAACATGAAACTCCAGCTTGCGGGTGTCCACCCAGACTGGTTGTTAACATCCGTGAAAACATATTTGGCAGTATGCTTCGGTGTGCCATTTTTGGGCTGTGCCATAGCCAGAAGAGCAATTGCGCAGGAAACTAGGATTGCAATGTGAAATATAACGTAGCACCTAGTCATCTTCTCTATCCAGAATGTTGACAAGGAATTCACCAGACCAGATATTACGACCATAACAGCCATGACACCTACTGTATGATTGACAGTAGGCAGGTAGCTGAAGTCTGAGCCGATGGAAACAGCAGCAAGGAACAGCGCCGCAGCTCCCCATTCGGAAGCAGCAACGCCGGCGAGCTGACCGAGGATATTCAGCCATCCAGTGATCCAGCTGACGAAAGGTACATAGCGCTTTGGAGCAAGTCGAGACACAGTGTAATACATTCCGCCACAGGTAGGATAAGCGGAAACCAATTCGGAGACGGACAGCTTTGGCAAGGTCAGTCTAAGAGCTTGTAAAGAAGACGCCTCCTATGATCCGAGGGATCACATTTGTGGGATATACATACCGCGAGACACATACACCCAGCTCCCGAGATAAGCCAGCCTACGGAACATTAGCATATATACACTGCGAATCATGCATGGTTCATATACACCAAACAATCGATGCGCTACCTCCAGCTTCTAGCGGATAGATGAAGGTTGTGGCAATCGACGAGTACACCCCTCCGATGCTGACAGCGAAAGAGAAGGTAGCAAGATAGCCAAATTCTCGCTTGAAGACCGGCCTGTAACCAAAGTTACTGGCGAGAACACGATCAGCCTCGCTCATCAGTTCTAGATCCATATCCCGAATGCCATGTCCATTACTTTCCAGCAGCACGCTGCTGGAATTGTGATCCACACTCTTGGGCAGTCCCTTCGACATTGGATTACTCGATATGTGTTGCGCATCAAACATGAGAACGTTATAGGAAGCGAAGAATTCCTCAAGTCCTCGCCTGGTGCCCTTTCTGTAAGTTGAAGCTGTAGCTTGTAGATTTTGTTGGGTTATCATCTAACTTCTTGTACTTGGTACCGACTTACCTCAACATCGTGCATACCAATTCATTAGTTAGATCAACATAATACCTACCGTACTTTCATTGACAGTTGCGAATCTGTGATCGTCATTTCCATGTGACCACCATCCATCCTCAAGGTTCAACACTGCCCAGCCACTCACAGGGATGGTCATTGATTGTAGGTTACACAAAGCGAGCGCCTGATAGATTGACCCCCCTTCCATCCAATTGCATGTTCTTCATAGCTGTTGGCTACCCGAATTAGCGCTTCAGCTTTTGTTTTCTGATCAAGCTGGGTTGTTTAGCAACGTACGGAGAACAGCTCATCATTTCCGCCAACGTCTAGCCGTTGTCAACCTTTTGAGACTTGGCAGCCGGCCACTGGCCCAAACTTGATATTCCGCATGAGAGTAATCCTTTGTTCGGAAGGGACAATTGGTTGCGGCCAATTAAATAGCTGATAATGTGGACCCTCCATGATTTTTCATGCTGTACTATGTAGTCTCATGAAGAATCATGAATTTGGCTTCAGTATATTTTCATTACCAAGAGACAAGACGGCGCGACTAGCAAGAGTCTATTCTGATGAACTATTTTTTTGAGATCATAGTTCCATACATGCTGATGTGAGAGTGGGCGTCTTGTCAGAAACAATCAACCTGGTAACCTGGAAATTAATGAAAATCAAAGGGATGAGATTGGGGATGGGACCCGTATGAACGGGTTCAGCTTCGATCGATCTCGGAGACGAGATCTTCCCAGAATCCACTATGACGGGCGTTACCGAAGCTAAAAACGCCACCATCAGCCTTGTATCATGAGAATTTGAATGATGTCTCACCTCTGCAACAAAGGAAGCGGGAAGCCGTTCGTGTAGAGGATTGTAAATGGGAGGAGATATGCATTATGATCCAGACCGGTGAATCCAAGATCTATACGATCTGTAATCGAACAACAAAAGTATTTGGCGTGCACTAGTGCTTGCGCCCAATATCCCCTATTGGATTGTGCCAGTTTTTTGCACAATCATGACGGACATCGCCCCCCAATGATTGTTTATTCGGAGTCAGACACAGTGACGATTGCGATGCGTGCTATAATGTTCGCAATCACTTCTTGTACACATTACTCCTGTGTTCCAACTCCATTATCGTGGTTCTCAACACCGTTCATAGCAAGAATTCTATCAGAATGACGATATTCAGCAGCGGGTTTCTTTCTTCCAACTCCTATGCCACCTTCGTGGTCGGGTTTGCGATTATGACCGTGAGAATCTACAATAACTTCCAAATCATGTTGTGCTCTGGCTTACTTGTGACAGGACTCCATGATATATACACTGGTAGGACAGCCGTATATCTACCTATAGCCTTCCACTGCATGTGGAATCTAACAACTTCCACTGCAGATGGAACTAATAATTTGTGACCCAGGTTTTGCCATTCCTTCCAGAGCTATTTTCAGGACGGCTACATGTTCCTGATCGCCAGAGTATAATTCAGCGCGTTAAGAACGAGGAAGCCCCGATCACTAATAGAAATTCCAGTATCACAATGGACAGCATTGGCGTTCGAGGCCTTCGCTGTTGCCACACTTCTATCCAACGGTCAGTACTTATATCGTGAATGAATATTGTTCCTAACGTCATTTATGGCAGTCGCTGTAGGGTTCTTCGCAGACGCGAGCGCATCCAAGAGCAGACCGTTTCTTATTAGCGTAATGATCATGGTCCTCTCAACCATTCTATTCTTCCTCTCCAGATCGCCAATTATGCTCGTCGTGTCCCGCGCGATCCAAGGCATCTCCACCACATTCACATGGGTTACTGGCCTTGCATTCCTGGTATCGCAGGTGGATGAGAGCGAGTTAGGTGCCTATGTTGGCTGGACAACTGTGGGGGTTGCTATTGGTGAGATAGTTGGGCCTCTGATTGGTGGTCCTGTCTACGATTACTTGGGACATTGGGCAGCGTTCGGTTTCGTTGAGGCTCTCCTGCTGGTGGACATCCTGCTGCGTGTCTTTGTAAAAGAGAAGAGGCACGAACCAGTGACAGATACAGAAACGGAACAAGACAGGGAGACAGACCGGCTTCTACGCAGCGAGCATGAGGGTTCAATTGAATACGATACTATACCTGATGACGTGAGATCGGAGGGTTC
Source organism: Tothia fuscella (assembly GCA_010583015.1). Lineage (NCBI taxonomy): Eukaryota > Fungi > Ascomycota > Dothideomycetes > Venturiales > Cylindrosympodiaceae > Tothia > Tothia fuscella. The sequence continues at coordinate 70,733 of MU007036.1, read as the reverse complement.
TCACAAAGCTGCGATGGATACTTTGGCATGGAACTGGTTAGGTACTGTATTCGCTCTGATTGTCATCTTTGCAGTACGTGGAGCTCTCGAAGTGGTAAGTCCATCAACCACGTGTATGCCATTTTCATTGACTGAACTCGCGATGGTAGGCTGTTCCTCTATACCTCACGCGGCGATATTCCTGGAGTGCAACTAAGATCAGTGCGGCTCTATTGACTGTAACCGTACCAGCGGCACTGAACCCCATTGTTGGCAAGCTCACCTCGCGCCAAGGGCCACGATGGTGGAGCACTGGCGCATTCGCCATCTGCGGTGCCGCGATGTTGAGTTTTGGGAGTGTTACCGGTAATTCAAACAAGAGCCAGATCCTTTTTATCGTTCATTCAACCTTGGTCGGCATTGCTCTAGCGATCCTGGTGAATGCCAACCAGGTTGCGATGTCGGTAGCGTCACAAAGATACGGGCTGGCGAAAACTCAAGCACAGGATCAGGAGGAGGATCTCGGACGCATCCTCTCATGGCTCAGTCCGAGCACGATGCTGAGTGGGGTAACCACATCTTGGGCTGCGGGAATACTTCTAGGTCCGGCATATAGCAGTCTGATGGCATACACGGAGGACGTGGGTTGGGCAATCTTTTGTCGAGGCTTAGGTGGTGTTTGCCTCATAGCTTCGCTAGCAAGCTCATTCCTCTGGCGCAAATGGTAGATTGCGTTGTATGCTTGAGGTTATATAAGAACTTGAGCGTGCCATGACAGTCGCTGATGTGTAATAAGCTGGCGGTGATATACGTATACAACTCGCGCTGTACATCTAGTGTTGACTGCTTATCCGCGTACTGAAAGCTTAGAGTTATCATTTCGGTACTTCCTCGCATCTTCGTAGAAAGCACGAATGAGTGCGTCAAGCAAAAATTGCCACGCGTGGGGTGTATTGCTCAAGGTAGCATAGTCATTACTCCTTTCATTCCCCAACATGCGGTACAACTAGTGGCATGAGTTTGTTACACTTAACTTGCAAAGGTAGTTGTTGAATCAATACAGAAGACAAGGGCCCCTGCAAGTAATGAGTGGTGTCTGGGCGGATGAAAAGGGTTCAGTGACTAAGCACATCCGTTAACAACTTGACGTCAATCTTTGAAGCCGAGGTACCTTAACCTTTAGGTTAATTTCAAGTGGATTCATTCCGAACCACCTTGCTAAAGAGGTCTCTGAATATTCACGAAACGAGAACAAACACTAAAGCAAGAGTTGTCGATCTAAGTCATCCGCAAGAAACAAAGCGGCACGACATGACTAGCAGAGCACGTGCAACACTCTTCCCCACTCCTGCTGCAGGGTAACGCGGTGGAGCTGGTCGCCTGAGCCAGGTCTCTTGGTCATGGAGGACTACTCCGTGTAAACATAACGTTCATTCTCTCTATACACCACTGGCACTGTGGACAGCTTGCGATGCGCGTCCTTATCATTCTTACCTTCGTCATTGAGGCCCTGGCTTTTCGCCATGCTGAGCAGCAGGTCCTGTCTGGAGGGGGTAGTAGCCCCAAGCGCTATTCTATCCAGACACCTCCACTTGATACGGACTGGACGTATGAAGTTGGGACGAATCCGTGGCCGCAGCACCCCAGGCCAAAACTGGTCCGCCCGGAATGGCAGAACTTGAACGGACTCTGGACGTACGCGAATGCGAAAGACCACAAGGCACTCAAGCACCCACCTTTCAACAAGACCTTGTCTCATGAGGTGCTGGTGCCCTTTTGCTTGGAAAGTGGGCTTTCTGGTATCCAGGCCGACAAGGCGTTGTACTCCTGGTATAGGACTACCTTCACTGTGCCCAAGAACTGGACTGGCGACCGGGTGCTGCTTAACTTTCAAGCGGTCGATTACGAGGCTACTGTCTTCGTCAATGGTCAAAACGTTTCGTTCCATCGCGGCGGGTTTACTGCATTTACTGTAGACGTGACAAAGCACCTCAATAATCATCATAATGAGCTGTATGTGATGTTTTGAACCCTTTGCTAAGCGGCATATTTTAATTCTTGTAGCATTGTATTTGTCTTCGATCCTACAGATAGCGACGGATATGTGATTCCAGTTGGCAAGCAGGCATTGGACCCTTCACACATTCGGTATCGAGCATGCAGTGGCATATGGCAAACCGTTTGGATTGAGTCTGTGCCGAAGAATTACATTGAAGAATTGAGCATCAATGGCGATGCCGGTGGTCAGCTGAACCTAACTGTGGTCGCCTCAAATGGAAAGAATGATTCAAGGGTTGACATTGCTGTCCACGAAAGGGCAAGCACACAACAAGACACAATACACATATGTGACATAGTTGACAAGATAACTAGGGGAGCGATAGGACTGTAGCTACATACGGTGGGTTCGCTGGCTCTCCGATCTCATTCAACGTCCAATCACCGAAAACATGGTCCACCGATGTTCCGGATCTCTACGATGTCACCGTCAGTATGGATGAAGATACCATCAGGACTTATACTGGGTTTCGAACGGTGTCAAGAGCAGTGGTTCATGGTGTTCAGAGAATCTCATTGGTATGTTCGAACACTGTCTAAATCGATCCCCGAGTAGGTATTGCGGCTATTGTGGGCTTGCCATCTTTAGGATAAGCACTGATTATTTCTTATCTCTTTCTGATGACGAATCCGTCCGATTCTCACAGCTCAAACATGGGCATTAAAGTTATGGACACTGACTGTTGAATAAGAACGGTGAAGTGATCTTTCCATTCGGAACATTGGATCAAGGTACGTACACAAAACAACAATCCCATGCATAGAGAGCAAGTACTTGTTCATTTTATTTTTCTCTCCCATTCTCACAAACATTTGCTTGGTGAGAGGACATCCAGCTCAAGCTAAATCACCGAATAGGCTATTGGCCTGACGGCCTTTACACCCCACCCACCTACGACGCCATGGTTTTCGACATCATAACGCTCAAGCGCCTCGGCTACAACATGCTTCGGAAGCACGTCAAGGTGGAGTCACCGCTGTATTATGCAGCCGCAGATGAGCTGGGCATCTTGATCATGCAAGACATACCTTCGCTTGCGACGCAAAGATGGCCAGACAAGAAGCAGCATAAAGAGTTCGTTCGGCAGTTGGAAGAGATTGTGACACAGTTCCGGAGCTATACATCGATTTTTTCTTGGGTAAGGATTTACCACTTTCATCTGTGTTAGGACAATGATAATGGGGCAAACAGACCTCACACCACCTTTCTTACCCCCAAATTAATCATGCTGTGCTTTGTTTTTGCAGCACATCGCTAATCTCAGCATGCTCCAGGTCATCTACAACGAAGGCTGGGGCCAAGTCGAGCCCGACCATGCAGAATACGCACTCACTCGCCTTGTCCGCACTCTTGATCCCACTCGTCTCATCAACTCTGTGAGCGGCTGGTTCGACCACGGCGCCGGCGATTTCAGTGACAACCACCACTACACAAACCCACAATGCGGCACTCCCTGGCACGAATCCAATACCGCCGCATTTGACCCCTCCCGCATCGGCTTCCAAGGCGAATTCGGCGGTACAGGTCACAACGTCTCGGGAAAGCACTTGTGGAAGGTACAGAAGGCCGTTGATACTGTTAATGAGACTTATGAATTGTGGGAGACATTAGATCAATGGAATTTCCGCGGGCATTTTCTGTTGAGTGAACTGCTGGAACAGGTGCAGCTTTATTCGTGTGCTGGGGCTGTGTGGACGGAGACGACGGACGTGGAGGGTGAGATTAATGGGATGATGACTTATGATCGGAGGCTGTTAAGGCCAGACGTGCGGAAGTGGAGGGGTGATATACAGGTGAGTTGATTTGTCTCTGTGGACAATCATGGAACATTGAAACTGTAATGCTGACCAATCCTCAGGCTCTGTATGATGCCTCAGCGTATCGTTCAAAGGGTTCCAAGCAAGCGGTGCCACAAGATGTGCATTTTGAACTGTAGCTAGTTTTTCAAATGAGCATTTGGGAATAAAGACGAGGATAATGTATGGTACGATTTCTATATGACTCAAGACTAGAGTGATTAAAAGTAGCCTAGTACGGGGTTTCCCTCCATTGCCTATTACAATCCGGATTTAAGGTCTATTGTTTGGGGGGAATTCAAACAGAGCAAACGATACCCAGCGCAAAAATACCCTATGTTTGATGTTCTCATATCGTCTTATCTTTTTCTCCTCTTCTCTTGTCCAACCTCAATTTCTACCAGGCCAAGTGCAACACCACCAGCAAGCTTAGAGACTTGATCTCAGCTATACCCACTCTTCTAAATTCTCTCTCACCGTCTGCACCAGCGGCTTGTAACCAGTCTCCTGTGCGTACCACTCTCTTAACAACTTCGCCCCCTGCTCGTTGGGCACCTCACTCAAGTCGCGAGGCTCATCTTTCTGCGGTATCGCAACCCCAACTGCAGCTGGACGCACTTCTTTAATGGCGTTCACAATATCCGTCCAATTGAAAGCGACATTGAATGCAAATATGCGATCATTCTCAAGCGAGCCATCCAATACTGCAGCGATGATGTGGAGACGAGCATCATCGATGACATCGATCATATACTCTGCATTAAGAAAAGATTGTTATGTTTTCCTTTTCTTAACTCTGAAAAACTCTACAATGGGGGTGGTGATCTTTCAAACTTACGTGGTCCAATGTTCTTTGGTATTTCCCCTCTCGAAACACGTAAGACCGCATCTCCAGTAACTCCAGGCGACGATAAAATCCCACCCATATTGACATTAGGTAAGATGGCATTAGCAACAAAAGCCGGCTTTTCATCCTTCACAAATTCCCACAACGCCCTCTCACCCTCAGTCTTAGACGCGGCGTACACATCGACTGCGCGCTCAACCGTATACGGCGGTGACTCCCAAGCTTTCTTTATAGAATCCTCATTCCAGTCCTTCTTCCCCACTCTCAAACACCTATCCAAACTCGGCATCAAAACAGCACACGACGAAGACGTAAGAACAAAACGCTTCACACTTGCATTCTTGGCAGCGGATCGCAGAATAGATTTCGTACCCTTTACAACTGGTGTAATGACTTCATTTGGATGGGGTCCAAAAGTCATATCGCTCGCTACATGGATGACGGCATCGCAGTCTTGTATTGCTTCATCGAAGACGTTGTCGATGTCGTAGTTGGCAACGACTGCGGTTGAATGATTTGGGTTATTGGAGAAAAGCTGCTTGCTGCGATTGCATTTCTCGAGTGTGCGAGAGGTGCCACGGACTTTGTAGCCAGCTAGGAGAGCTTCGTTTACTACATGAGCGCCAATGTAGCCTGATGCGCCGGTGACCAAGATCAGTGAACCCTGCGGTAGTGCAAGATCCTTTCCTGCGAGGAAGCTGGCGATTTCGTTCGTGGATGTGGTCATTTTGCAAATAGGTCTTGATGCTTGTTCGAGATGGAGAAAGAAAGCAATGCAGTGACAGTATTGTACTATATTTGTTTCTTTTTCACCTTTTGGCAACGTAACAGGGAAAGAGCGAACCTCTCTGCTCGAAATACAACACCGTCCGGTGGTTACTAGTAGCCTAGAGTTTTTACATGGGCTATCAGGACTCCACGCTGTGCAACGTGACGACTCCTTTCAATTGGCTCTATACCATGAATAGAGAGGGTTTTGACCTTCAAGCTCACGGGCACTAATCACCGGATGTGACGGATGTGAAAGGAGATTTTAGGATCAACGTTGATCGGCTTTGAAGGCTTAATAGAAGAAGTGTTTCTTAGCACAGTGTTTTCTCTGTGCTTTAGTAACAAGGTAACACATGGCTTCGCCACATAAGTCCGCAATAGGATATCGATGTGGAGACGACGCGACGAGGGGCTTCCTGTACACAAACACTGCTGGTAGTCCAGCCAGATGGATGAGAGGTTTCAGTGAGTCTATCATGTAGAATGATTCAGTATGGCTTCTACAGTACTACGCGGTCCGAATAACCTCAGTTCACACACCTATGCATTAAAGTTACGGTGATCCAAAACAATACTGGAGGTTCAGACAAGTAGAGATGATTCGGATGCAAGTTCATCTGATGTGGGAGGTAGATTAAGTTGTTGTTTATCTGCCTTTGTTGGTCAACATGATCTGATCAAGATCTGGCGGTCTTTGCTCATGCTGCTCTCCCCTTAGATTTCTCGTTAAGAATATGTTCCCATCTGAGACAAAGTTATACGTCGTTTTGAGAGCCTGTAAGAAGTCTTCATGGCACTGTCGTGCGTTACGCTCCCCAGTTGGGGCCAACAAGTGCTTTGCCAAATCGATCCAATCCCGTTTGCTGTCCTAGTTCTGGGGCGGATAACAAGTGAAGTCTAAGCTTCTTAAGGAAATGCAAAGTCAACCTTAACAACGTAGATCCGTTCGCCGAGTACTTGTTCCCATCGAATGTCCGACACAAGCCATCTTGGTTCCTCTACGTTCGATTCTCCTATAGCCCGGAATGTTGATCGAACGTAAAGTAAGCCGCCGCGGATGTGTTCAGCAAGGAAGCTCATTAGCTCTTCTTCTTGCTGTCCTACCAATATTCGGCTTAACTTCCCCAAAACGTCCGGCGATTTGAGCACCAGTACCCGTGTCCAAGGCTCCTCAAAACCAGGGCGACTATCACCGCCAAATACGATGGCAAAATATGTGCCCCGCAAATCTTTCAGCGTAACAGCGCCTCTGCGGAATTGCGAAGGTGGCCAAAAAACTTGAGTTTCTTGATTGTAATAACGAGTGGGGATGACGGCGCAGGCATGCTGCGGCGAAAATAGGTCACTCCTGATTTATATCCAACATTCCACGGAACTGTCCAATTGAGGCTGACGAAGTCTACGAGGGATATACCTTGTAATGTAGATCCGACAACTGTGTGGCACAATACTGGCAGTGGGAAGATCAACTACACTATGCTGTTTTGTTTGAGCGACCTCAAACGCGCCGCCAGGAGTCTTTTGAATCAGGTGCAAGCCTATGGGCCCTCTGAAGTCGTCTGTGTATCGGCACGCTAAGAGAGCGGTATAACTTCTGCTCGTACCACGCTTATCAGTTGGTGTTATATCGATTAATGGCAGTCGAATCTCGAGCCCAAGGTTAGTCATGGCGAATGGCTCTCCGCTTCCTAGTCTCTCGTCATACCAGCGCAAGACCCGGCCCCCGGCGCGAAATTTCGCTGGAGAAGGCGCCAAAAGCCGCGAACCCGTCACCACAGAATTGGACCGCTCCCAAACGAAGATGGTTTGATCGCTCGAGGTGCGTATGATCTCTTCTTGCAGTCTGATGAAAGCATTTTCTCCTTCACCGTAAAGTAGAGGCATACTGACACCGAATATCCCAAGTTGACAGTACGCCAGATCTTCAACCCGGGTGGTCTTCCTGTTTGCGGCCCAGGGCATCCTTTTCGCAATGCTGTCGTTCCACTCCACGACATATGACTTTTCAAGCACATGTTTGTCAATTTTTGTGCCCTTCGAGAGGAGGCGAGTTAGGAGGGACTTCTCGCTCATGTATTGCCACGCATACGAGTAGAAGCGCACATGATTCGGTGCAAGCAATTCTTGCAAAGTCCATCCTCTCGTCATCCATTTGCTCGAAAGGAATACACGTGCGTGAAGAGGCAACTCCGCCAAGTCGAGTAACATGTCACTTTCGGCCAAATCTTGCAATTCTGAGCTATCTATGTTCACGTCCGCAAGATAGGCGTAACATACTCTAGCATCGCGATACCACGTATACATCGAATTGATCTACGACAGAATCATGTTAGCACATATCTTCGACTATGTTTGTCCTGAAGGATATACATTACCGCTTCAGTGAGTTCAGCACTACTACTTTTGTCTATACAACATGTATCAATCCAAGCGTATTTCAAGTTGTCTTTTCGGGCTTGAAAACAGGTAAACGTGATTTTTTCGAAGCCACTTTTGAATCCTATACTGGAGTCTTCATGGCGGCGAAGAAGATCTTGATAGCTGACCTCTGCGTTTCCCCAGGTATGGGACAGGATTGCATACATCGGCCTTCTCGCATCTGATATTTCCTCGAGCTCCAGAGTCGTAGTATTGATCAAGCGCATGATGGTCCCATAGTACCAAACCCTAGCCTTGCCATAGACTCATCAGGATTAAAACTGGATATGTAAGCCCAATTGGGCAATAGTGTTTTGGGTTCATCAAAGACCGGGCTCCTCAGATAGTCGGCAGAATTGGTTCACTGCGCGATATAGGTCGATGATATCAAGCCCAATAGTCGTTACTCGTTGCAAGGCTCCTGGGTAAAGCTGCTGAGTGGTGAGTTATTTGAGCTGGAGTCGATATCGGCTACTGTAGCAGAGATATCAGGCCCCCTAATCGTTTATCATGCACTTCGAAGCCAAGAAGATGGTGATACCTAAGCGTGAGCTCAGAGATCCTGACTCAATAGTCCTTCTACTCTGAACAACTTGACAGGAGAGGGCGGGCGTCTCGCGGTTTACCGTACACCACTAAGCCAAGAAGACGCAATATCCTTAGGAATCGTGGTAAACAACCCAAGGCGTATTTTTGCGGAAGAGATCGCAAGCCGTCACGTGCACCCAGCCCTAAAAGCTAATCCCTGCAAAGCCACGCCCTACCATGTCATTTTGACCACTGCGGCAACCCTTCCTAACCGTAGACACTTTATTCTTTTCAACTTTCAAGATGAAATGCAATGACCTCGCCCATAACAATCGGAGTCCTAGCCCTCCAAGGCGCCTTCAGCGAACACATCCAACTCCTCCGCTTAGCATCACAACTCCTCAACCCCACCACCACCACACCACCTATAACATGGACATTTCTTGAAGTGCGAACGCCAGTCGAATTGGCAAAATGTGATGCACTTATTATACCGGGTGGGGAGAGCACGACGATGAGTCTCGTTGCGGAGAGGAGTGGGATGTTGGAACCGTTGAGGGAGTTTGTGAAGTAAGTGACCGTTCAGTATACAAATTGAAGACGGGATGATATTACAAGATGTTATTCACTAAGAGACAAATGAATTGAGTTGACATAGTAAATTGGTAGAGTCCATCGTAACCCCACATGGGGCACCTGCGCCGGTCTGATCCTCCTCTCCGAGAGCGCGAACCGCACTAAAAAGGGAGGGCAAGACCTCATTGGTGGTCTGGACGTACGTGTTAACCGTAATCACTTTGGTAGGCAGGTCGAATCCTTTGAGGCGGAATTGGATTTACCCTTCCTCTCTTCCATTACCCAGAAAGCCTCTTCTCCTACCAATAATCTCCAACCTACAGCAGTCCACCCCTTCCACTCCGTCTTCATAAGAGCACCAGTGGTAGAAAAGATATTACCCCATACCACTGGCGTACAAGTTGATGAAGAGGGTAAAGATGATACTGTCGTTGCGCCTAGTAAAACTGCTGGGGAGGGGGTAGGCAGAGATGTAATTGGGAGGGAAGTAGAGGTCATGGCTAGGCTACCTGGTAGGGCGAAGGCGCTGAGTGATAGTGGGGTTCTGGCCAAGGATGTGGGTGAGGAAGGCGATATTATCGCTGTTAGGCAGGGTAACTGTTTTGGGACGAGTTTTCATCCGGAGTTGACGGGGGATGCTAGGATTCATGTTTGGTGGTTGGGGGAGGTTGTGCAGGCTGTCAATAAGAGGAAAGAGGCGGCGGCTGTATGATTTGTATGAATTTGGACGGGAGCTATAAACGCCATGTTATCACTGAAATGTCTCTGCATCTAGAATTAGAAAGTCAGGGTATCATAAACCTAGAGGAGCTATTTAGACGCCATCCAATCGAGATGCATAAACTCACGAAATGCTCTCCCAACATCCCTAATATTGAACCGGTGAAAATCTCCCCTCGACTCCTTCCAAAAGTAAAAGGCCAATGCATGCCCACCACCCCATATACACAAACAATCAATGACTATCCTCCGTATAGATCCTCCCAAAGCCACCCCTCCCCGGGTCAAACTCATCGCGATACTCATCCCTGACCTGGCCCCCACTCTTCCCCCTACCATACTGCCTCCCCTCCGCGAACCCCTCATCCAAATCCGTACGTATGATCCGCTCATCCAACTTCGTACCACCGATGTACTTCATGCAATCGAGGGCGTCTTGATGGGAGTAGTATTCGACGAAGCAGAAACCGCAGGGAGTTTTTTGGAATCGGTCTAGGCCCATTACTAGGCGTTTGATTTCGCCGCATCTGTGGTGGTTTGAAGTTAGTGGGTAATGGGGAGAAATAGAGGGGAAGGTGGACGGGAGGGAATGCGTAGCTTACTTTGAGAATAATTCGTGGATTTGCTCTTCGGTGGTGTAGAAGGAGAGGTTTCCTACGTAGAGGGTGGTTGCATCTTTGAGGTTGTCTTCGAATTCACGTTGGGGGGATTGTTCGCGTGGTCCGTCATCATCACCTCTATCGCTTTCTCGTCGGCGATTGTTCTTTCGTTTGCGTGTCTATTTATTGAGTTTATTTAGTTTATGCATTTGAGGTTGCATGTTGTAGATGGGAATAGTAGTAGTTACCTTACTAGCAGCGTATGAACTGGGCTTGTCCATACGGTCGACTGTACTCCTAATGGCTGGCATGTTGGCGAATGTTGGGCTATGGTTAGTAGTAAATGAATGTGTTCGACAGTTCAGGCAGTAAACTCGAACAGAAATGATGCTTGAAGGGTAAGGCAAGGCGGAGGAGTGCTACAAAAAGATGCCTCAGGCCTATGTTTGCATTGCGCGCCGCATCTCTGTTCCGCGTTTACAATATTTTGCGCCTAGACGGGTATTCACCATGATTTCTCCATTGCAAACGTCTAGAGATTGAGAATCACTAGAATCACAATGCCTCGGGTCCTCCAACGTACACCGGATTGGCTTATCTCCCCATCGCCTGGCTTTGAGCTATTCAGTGCAAAGGCATCAAAGACAGATACAAACGCTGGGAACAAACAACAAAGCTTCAATGGACCTAGCAGAACAATTTCACATGGAAGAGGAGGCGAAATATTTGTTGCTCAGGGCAATGAAGTAAGATGGGCGGATCTGAACATGCTGAAGGAGGGGTCTGGGAGGCAGAGGGGCAGTATGAACAGTAGCATGAGGAGTAGTCAGAGCTCTGGTAGTGCATACAAGGTGAGCTGTTCGTCTTCACGAAGCAAGAATTACACTAATTGCTTGATCCTGCAGCTTCTCAAAGTCTCTGGCGTGGGCCAAATCCGACAGCTTGTCATCTCACCCAACAAGGACTACTTAGCTGTTGTACGATCGCACACCGTTCATATTTTCTTTATCCCTGACAGAAAATACCTCTATTCCGACACTGCTCCTATTAAAACCAAATCCTATCAACTTGGCCCCACCTGCCATGTCCTCGAGCAATCGCCTGTTGTCTCAGTATTATGGCATCCACTCGGTGAGCAAGGACGGTGTCTAGTCACAATCACAGCAGACAGCGTGATACGACTATGGGAAATCAACCCAAAAAATCAATCATCCTTTGGCGAACCTTCTACTTCCGTCGACTTGAAGAAGTTGGCAAATGTTACATCTGCGGAGCAAGACTTCAATGCAAGCAAGTATGGATCGGGGAAGGCATTCACACCAGATTCGATTGAGTTGGAACCAGCTGCTGCATGTTTTGGGGGTGGGGCAGAGGAAGGAGAATACCCATGGCGGTCAATGACACTATGGATTGCCATGAAAGGTGGTGAAATCTATGCGCTATGCCCATTACTTCCCAAGCGATGGCAGACATACCCAGGACTACGCGACAACCTAGCTCTTACCGTGTCTGCAAATGACATAGAGTCAGATGAAGCAGATAATGCCAACTTAGGCATGATTGCGTCTCAAAACGAGTTTGTGGAGAATATGCAATCACAACAACCGTTCATCGTTTCTGGCGCTTTAGAATTCGACACTGCACACGTCTATTCGAGACCGGATACTCTGAGTGCAGCACCGCGACTTCAAGGCCCATTTGAGATGGACCCTGAGATGGACGAGGACGACGATGTTACGGATCTTTTGGTTGTTGGTATCGGGTCAAGCGAACTGGAGGAAGATGAAGCACAATCATCAACTTCCGTCATCTGTTTGCTTACAAAATCGGGGCATCTACATATGTACCTGGATTTGGAAGGGATTGAAGGACAATGGCTGCCTCTGCGATCAGCCACTACACCATTTTCAACACCCAGAAAACCAGTTTCGCAAGAGTTCAACGACTATCGCACACTCCTTTCTTTCGAGACGATCAAATTTGATGTCTCCTCCACTACCACATACCCCTCATTCACGCGAGACGTGTGCTCACCTTATGCATTCTTCGTTACCACCAGCGCCGGTGTACACTACGTATCCATGTCGAACTGGCTACTCAAAATCGATCACGAGATTGGAGACCCAGCCGAAGGTGCCGCTGTACGATTGGAAGCTCCCCTTCAGTCCGCGCATTCCCTCGTGGAACATCCCATAAACCTGCGGCAGAAGAAAGGAGACCCGGTCAATAACGACGAAGTCACATCTTGCATAATCCTCGCAGACTCCTCCCGCGACCCCGACCTAGGATACCTCCTCCTCACCACCCAGTCATCACAACCCTACGCAGCCCAACTCGATATCGCCGACAAAGAACTACACCTGCTCTCCTCAGACTCTCCCTCCCAACGCTCCACCTCCCCAGCACGCGCACTCCTCCTCCACGAACCCCGTGAAGTCTACAGACCAGACCCCCGGTTCAATAACCCCTCCTCACTCCCTCACTTCATAGCCACCCAATCCCGCCATGGTCTGCGAGAAGAAGTACGCTTATCAAACGCGACATTGCAGACCCTGACGGGAGCTCACAAAATCATGAGTGCAGAAACACATTTCATAGGTGAGGCAGCCTCGCAGCTTTTCACACAGTGTAGGAGATTAGCAGAGGAATTCAAAGATCAAATCGCCAAAGTGCGGGATATGAAACAGAGGATTGAGGGACTTACAGGTGAGGATGAGGGAGGTGCTTCGGGTGAGGATGAGGGGGAGGATAGACCGAAGGGAACGAAAATGTTAATGCAACGACTTGATGATGCTGTGGAGAGACAAGCTCGTATCTTGGCTAGGCATGAGGAATTGAAGAAACGACTCGCTAAAGCTTCGGCAAGGGATTTGAGCGATAGGGAAAAGGCTTGGATTGCTGAGGTGGATAGATTGACCAAGACGATTCCTGATAGGGATGTTGAGACGAGGGATGAAGTTCCGTTGATGAGGCGATTTGATGATGTTAAACACTTGGGGGAGGAATTAGCGAAGCAGGCGAAGAGGATTGAGGGTGGTGATTCCGGTGATGGGAAGGGGAAGGGGAAGGAGGAGAATGGTGGGGTTAGTGGGGGGGGTCTTGTGAAGGTTCCTCAGGGGTTTAGGAAAGAGCGCGTTGTGGGTGTGATGCAGATGCTTGATAGGGAGAGTGCGCTTGTGGAGGCGACGGTGGAGAGGTTGGGGAGGTTGAGTGTGGGGCATTGATGTGCCATTGCTAATTTTGAAAAATTGGGAAATAGGTTGCGTGCTTGGTTTGTAGGATAGGAACTGGACTGGACTGGGTTTTGTGAAGCGTTTCGTCTGCTTTTTTTGTTATGGAGTACCTTTCTGTGCGCATTGCAATCGCCGTATAAGTATGGGGACTCAATTAGGCTTACTCTGCGTGGGAATTGAGTCTTGGTGGAGCAAAAGCCTTCATTGAGTCTCGAGGAGAGGGGTCAAATTAGGGAGCTGCGACTTCCCAAATTGTTCGGGCGGCATAATACGTACTGTAGAACAGAGCCGGTGGCACGATAAAACTCTCCCTTAAAACTCAACGATTTTGTTAGCAGCATCAGTGACTTCAGTGCAAAGTCTATCTACGACGTGCCATTTATGGCCTCGTCTCCACGTTGATAATCTATGCCGGACTTATATAGCTAAAATATAGAGAAATACCGTAGCTAAGAAATATATCCTTTTTTAAAGCTTTTAGAGCTGGTTAACTATGACCCTATTTCGAATAAAAAGAATCTTTTTTTCTTATTACTCTGGGCTTGCCTAGTTAGACGGGTTAAGTTAAATTCTTTATATTTTCTAGCGACTATATTACCTTTAGAATAGGCTAGAAAGTAAAAAAAACTTAACTAATATTTTATATTACCATCTAGTATATGACTTTCTGCTTCCTTCTAGTAAAAGCATTTATACCTACTTGCAAAATAACCACAATCAAGGACAAAATCGTTAGCTTTTATAGGAAAAGATCTTGCACTACCGCAAAGTTCAATATTCCAATAATACTAAGATTTCCCGATAACAAACAATCCGAGACTTTTATATGCATAACAAATGCGGGCATTTTTCAACTCTTCAATAGAAGTGCAGAGTAAGGTATTAACCTTACTACGCGAGAGTAGTCAGTCAAAAAGGCCTCCTAGAACTTTTGATGAAAGCTTGTAAAATGCAATAGTAACACCATAGGACGCACTCAAGTTGCATATCAAGAAATCCAGCTAATCAGGTCACTGTATGTACTCAGGCGTAGATAACACCTGCACCCATCCCATCTTCCTCGCATAGTGAGAAGTTTGAGGGAAGACGGAGGAGGAGCGGTTCGCCGCAAAGGAAAGAATGAATGGAAGAAGCGGCGGATTCAGGGTTCAGGGGAGGGACGATCTGTATTATGTCAGCGACTTTCTTTATGGACACGACTTCAACTTTGAGAGATTTCGGGAGCGAGCACACAAGGTGTCCCTATAACCTTTTTCTCTCCCTTTGTTTCCCGCAAAGCTGGTCCTTCGTTCAAGAATTTGCGCACAAACCCTATGACCCTCTGCCACGCATAAAACCCACCAGCTTATCCGAGTTGTCGACCTTCTACACTCCCTTACACTTACTCTAGAGTGATCCCGCAGACGCTTGCGGCTTGCATAGCTGCCCACCATGTCGACAGACTACAATTATGACGAGCAGGTATGGTTGATATATCCTAAACTATTGCAACAATTGGCTAACCGGAATGTAGGGACAATTTTTCCCTTACTTTATCCTCACAATTACAGCAATCCTTACTGTACCCACCACATACTCTTGGCTACGGTCGAGCAGTGGTAAGTCTTGAAATATCCATCTTTCTATCCGATCTTAACTCAAGACTCCGCAGACCTAGAAAGCACAGCGCCACGGATAAAGACAGACTACCAGGCAGAAGATGGCGAAATCATCGACAGCCTCAAGGCGAAGCAGAAGCGGAAAGAGCGAAAGATCAAGCGCATGACATTCAGTCTTGCCGGCTGGGCAATGATGGCCTTCATGGTCTACCTTATTTTAGTTACAGCAAGAACAGTAGAGAAGCGGTGGGATCCATACGACGTTCTTGGTATCAGTAGAGTGAGTAAAACGTACATTTGCTGCAACGTTGCAACAGAATACTAACGAAATGTGCAGTCCGCCACAGAGAAGGAAATCAAGTCCTTCTACCGAAAACTTTCCCTCACCAAACATCCTGACAAGATCAAGCTAGACGAAGCCAAGAACCAAACCGTGGACTGGGCCAACGAGCAATGGGTCGACCTAACAAAAGCGTTCAAAGCCCTCACCGACGAAGAAATACGGCGGAACTTCCTTGAGTATGGCCACCCAGACGGCAAACAGAGTTTCAGCATCGGTATCGCCCTCCCACAATTCCTCGTCGCTAAAGGAAGCGGTAAATTCGTTCTTGCCTTTTATGGCCTCCTGATTGGCGTCTTACTCCCGTACTTTGTCGGAACTTGGTGGTATGGGTCGCAAAAGAGAACCAAGGAGGGGATTTTGGTCGCCAGTGCGGGCACTATATTCCAGGCATTCAAGGAAGATATTGACGCGGGAGGCATCGTGGAAGCTGTCAGCGGTGCCGATGAGTACAAAGAATTGCTCGTAGGAGACAAGGCAGAGAGTGGGCTTGCAAAGATTGAGCAGAAGGTTCTTGCTCCTGGCGAGCATGCTCCATTTGCTGCTGGATTGAGTGCGAAAGACCGCCAGGCTTTGGTGGACATAGACGATGCGCAGCGAAGAAAGACGCTTGCTCTCATTTGGGCTTACCTTGGTCGTGTGGATTTGGCTGATGCAACTCTGAATGACGGTATGGCTTACATTACCAGTTTTTCATATATGGCTTACTAACAATTCATCAGAGAAATACGAAGCCGGCGCCATCGCCTTCCTTCTCAACGAAGCCTTCGCTGTGATGGCCCTTCACTTCAGCGTTATCGCCCCAGTCATGTCTTCCTACCACCTCTCCCAATGCATCATCCAAGCCACCCCGCCAAACTCATCCCCCCTCCTCCAACTCCCCCACTTCAACCCCAAGATCGTCGAAGCCATCGAAGGTCCCTCCGCACGTGTTCACTTCTCCGTCCAGCAATTCATGGATCTGCCCGCCCAGGAACGGAAGCGCAAAATCACAGGCCCAGGTCTTCTCTCCGACGTCCAATACCAACAAGCCGTAACAATCGCCCAACAATTACCGTATCTTAAAGTCGAAAAAGCGTTCTTCAAAGTCCAAGGGGAAAAATTCGTCACACCGAATAGTTTGGTACAATTCGTAGTCAAAGCCCGCATCATCCCACCAGGTTCCATAAACGTCCCAGCCATTACAGAGAAAGACCTAGAAGATGTCGACAAAGTGGAGAAGCGTTCAGACGCCGCACAAGAGGATAGCAGAATCGCTCCACCACTGGCACACGCACCCTATTTCGCACGCGACCACTCCCCCAGGTGGCACGTCTTCCTCGGCGACAGCAAACAAGGCAAAATCGCCGTTCCTCCCTTCACATTCGCCACATTCGACGAGCCACTGTTCACGGAAGACGGCCAACCTACATATAACATGCAAACACTACGTATGCAATTCGGTGCCCCACCCCAAGCGGGCAGGTATACATTCGTCATGAACCTCGTCTGCGATAGTTATATCGGTCTCGACACCAAATTAAATGTCACCATGGAGGTTGAGGATGAGAGCCGAGCGGAGCAGATTAGTGAGGAAGCTGAGATTAGTGAGCCCGGCGAGGATAGTATTGCGGGGCAGATGAAGATATTGAAGGGTGAGAAGGTTGGTAAGAAGTCCAAAGTAGAGGAGGACAGTGATGAGGATAGCAGTGGGAGTAACACGGAGGGGGATGAGGAGGACGATGATACCAGTGAGACGGATACGGATACGGACACTGATGGGGAGTAAAGAAGGGGTAAAATTTTGCTTTTCTGAAAAAAAAAAAAAAGAGGTTTTTTGATACTTCTTTAGTCTCTCCTCTTCTTCTCCCATCTGGTTGGTACTGGGGTCCCAGTACCCGTTTTGCGCTGTTATGTACACTTTCATCATATTTTCCTATTTCGGTTGCATATCCCCCAGGCGTTTGTCTTGGGAGTTGGGCGCCCGATTCTCTGGGATGGGAAGGAAGCATCACTCCGTCATTTTGGGGTTTTTTTTTGGTTGTTTTCCGATAAGTCATATTTGGGGGAACTTTGAAATGTAAATGTAAAATTCCGAGAAGGCTTTATTCATGTTTTTTTTCTTTGCTGATTTATTGCCCTTTCCTTTTCCCCACGGTGAAGCCCTTTTCATACTTCGCATTGGTGATTGCTTATAGCTAGGTAGGTATGTATGCTATCTACATCCCCTCGAGTGGGAGTCAAGCCACCATCTTGTCCTTCATACTTGAATTGCAGTGCAGCAGCCTACATCTCTGGCTGATAGCCTACAGTTCCACACAAGCAAAGCTACTGTAACGTTACCCTACTCCTAATACTGCACTTCCTGCCCAAACCAGTTCTTCCACCAACGAAAAGGAGTGGGTGCACGCGTCCTGCCCCAAATCTTGCACCACAAACAGCACCAAAACCCCCCGAAAGTCCCGTCTTATGACTGTGAATCAAACCGACAATGATTGACTTCTTCTGCGCCTTGCCCACGGATCAAAAACTCACTAGACCTCCTAAAGACGGAGTCACTTACATATATGAGTTATCATAACATATACGTGGTGATTCCTTCACACTTTTTCTTTTTCAGAGGGTAGTTCATCAACAGGGGGAGGTGACCGCTTTTCAGTTTGAGGCTCATCTCTAATTGACTCACTTATTAAAGTGGTAATGCTAAAGGAGAACGACAGTTGTACTTGAGTAAATACAATCCGTATCATTAGGAATAAGTAGTCTAAAAAACAATAGAATCTACTGTCTACAACCCTAGGAAAAAGTATTAGGAACCCCTTCTATGCCTCCCTATTTGACAAAGGAAACAAAAAACGGAAAGAAAATACAATCTATATCATTAGGAATAATTGGTCTAAAAAACAATAAAATCTACTGTCGAACCCTAGGGAAAATTAAGAACCCCTTCTATACCTCTCTAACTAACAAAGGAAACAAAATAACGAAGAAATCCTTTCAAAATAAGCGATGACTCCTATTATCCTTCCGCGCCTGCTCAACGTTGGTCCACCAAGTCCGGCTAGCTGAGATTGTTGAGTTCAGTACTGCTTGGGGCGAGCGAATGTTGCAGTTGAGCCAACTCCAAATCATCCAGGTAAGCGATTAAGAGTGAAGTTGTCGTATTTATCCGAAAGGCGGTGATACTGCTGGAGGTTTGTTCAAAGTCTTGCTCAACGTTTTCGCCACAGTCTCTATCTTCGCAGCCTTGAACTTTGGCCTGCTAAACTTCTCCTTCAGCGCAGAGACATTCCACTTCTTGACCCGGAACACATAGTACAAGAGCGTAGCGCCGGCAATGTTGAAGAGAACGTAGGCCCACACGATTCCCCAATTTTGCCATCGTTCGGCGTAAAATATATTTGAGCGCAAGAGGACCTGATCTGCCGTGTTGACAGCACAGTACTGACAATCGGTGGTAGCGTTGGGGTTTGAGAGGGATCCTTCCGCAGCGGCTATGTACGGCGCCAGGTATTCGCCACAGGTCTGGCCGGAGGGAGGTGAGAAGACAGATGTTTCCGTGGAAGAGCAAATCACTTTTCGATCGTGAAGTTGCGTTGACACCATACCTGCAACCCAGTAGGTAAATGGCGATACCCTGTACATGAAGATCCAGAATCCGGGGAGGGCATTGGGATACTGCATCACACCGTTGAATGTGAGAATCATCGAAAACAAAAGCGTGACTACAGCTCCTGCAGTCTCGGCATTTGGAAGGGCGGCGATTATAAGATGGGCAAAGGATGAGGCATAGATGAAGAATTGGATGAGGAAGAGAAGGACGGTGACCTGCCGGGCACTGGATTGGATTCCCACAACAGCGTAATAATACGATGCGAAGACGAGTACTCCCGTGATGATTTGGTATGGTATTTCAACGACAATGTTGGCAATGAGAAAGGCCTTCCAGGAATAGGCTTTGGAAGGGCGTTCGCGGACTGAAGTCGAGTGAGCTTAATGTTAGGAACATCTACATATGCGTGGTTTGTAATTGACTTACCTTCGTAAAGCGATCGTTGGACGACGAACAGCGGCATAATCTTCAGATGGATTAGTTATGCTTCCTCGGACTGATGGGATACGGGTTTACCTGTTGGACCAGCGATGAGAAAATGGCCGTGATCATGAACACAGAGAAGAGAACATTCTGCATGCCTTGCTGCGAAGAATTGGAATTGAAGAAGGAAAAACCAATGAACAGACCAGCGACAATTCCCAGCATCCACTTGGCCAGAATGTACTCGGGCATCCGCCAATACTGCTGGAAAATACGACGGGTAACTACCCAAAGTTGTGTGGTGAATGGCATGGCAAATTCGCTGTGTGCACCTGCCTCCTCTTTTTCACCGGCCTCATTATTTTGTAGTTTCTGCTCATGCAACTCGTCGAGCTCTCTTAGTACAGCTCTGGCTTCTTCGGAACGCTCCCATACTTCGTGCCAATCTTGTCCTTGGCCAGAAGAGCCTTTATTGACAATATCAAGCATGTACTCTGCTGGATTGTCGTCATCACCACATTTGGGTGCGCCATGTGACTCGAAGTAGTCTAGGAGCGTGCAAGAGTTTTTTCCAATGGGTCCAAAGTATACGGTTTTGCCACCTTTAGCTAGGAATAGCAGCCGATCAAACTCTTGAAACAGGATGGCAGAAGGTTGATGAATTGTGCAAAGCACAGCTTGTCCAGCATCTGCCAACTTCCTGAGAAAGGCACAAATACCCCAGGCGCTCTGAGAATCGAGGCCACTAGTGGGTTCATCGAGGAATAGTAGTAGTTTAGGCTTTGCCGCAAGCTCAACTCCAATGGTCAGAAGCTTTCTCTGCTCCACGTTAAGCCCTTCGCCGGGAACACCAACAATAGCCTCTGCAAAATCTGCCATATTCAACATCTTAATGACATCTTCAACATATGCATACTTGTCCCTTAGAGAAACCGAATTTGGTTGCCGGAGGACGGCACTGAATCGGAGACTCTCGCGAACAGTTGAGGTCGATAAATGCAAATCTATCAAAGTTATTAGCTGGAATCAAATGTTTGACGGGGAGAAATACCAGTCTGTTGGCAGTACCCTGTCTTGCGCTGGAAACTCTCATCTCGGGGTAATCCATTTACAAGCATATCTCCCGTTATGACGCCCATCGTGGTACGTGCGGCTAATACGTCAAGAAGCGTCGTCTTGCCGGCGCCAGATACGCCCATGAGTGCGGTCAGAGTGCCAGGCTTGACCCAGCCTGACACATGATCCAACAGCCGTCGTTCCCCACCTTTAACCTTGATATCGTAGACCACATTTCTCCAGGTGAAGAGGTCCTTCTGGGGAGGTATAGCGTTGACAGTGTCACCCTCGTCTCCATTTACGGTCTTCTCGTTCGCACCCATCTCTTCATCTTTACTTCCACTCTTCAAATCGCCTTTCAAGTGGGAAGGGACATGGCCTCTGCGGAAGACAAGGACTTCGGCCGTGCTTGTCGTTGAGGAATTGAGCTCTGTGGCGACAAAATAGATACACATGAAGCCAATGAGGAAGGCGATGAGGAAGCCAAAGTTTCTCCACACGTGGGAGTAGTAATACTTGTAAGATGCCGCTATGAAAGCATCCCCAGAAACCGTATCTTGTCCAGCGATAGCACCAGCGACGGGGCAAATCCATGAGTTGCCTTGAGGAGGGGTATAGGCAGGTACGATAGCAGAACACGTAAAGTCTCGTCCATGAAATTCGTTTGCAATAAGGAGCTCGAATGCGTAGTAAATCGGATTCAGGTAATGAATCCATTTGAACCAAGAGTGCATGAAAGCTGTTGGGAGAACAAATCCAGTATAGACCTTGAGGCGGAGGTCAGAAGTGCATGGAGGAAGGAAGGAAAGCATATGTTCTTGCCCTCGCTAATAGTCAACCGCAGTGCATAGTACGCTTCTTAGACAGAAGACCACGTGTAGCAAGTTGACTGAGACCGATTTGAAACATATGCTTCTTACCTGGAAATTCGAATACAATAAGAACGAGAATAAGGACGCCGGCCAGTGACATAGCCTGGGAGACAGTTTTCGTGATTGCCGCCACTGTTAACATGTGAGCGTTAATTCGACCAGGATGAAGTAGGTACAGCTTACTAGTTCTGAACACCGCGCTCATGACCAACATGACCACGAAATTGACAAGGAGGAAGATGAAGAACTGAGATGGCTCGCGCCGCAGATTTGCCATAAAATAGAGAATGACGTTGAACACTACTGCGAGAAGCAGCTTAATGGGTATGTCGCTAATGACGCCTGCGATAGCCTCTGTAGAAGGATGGTAGAATGCATATGACTTGTGTTTCTCAACAATCTCTCTCTGAGCGTATAGACTGTTTATTTCTGATATAGCACTAAGACCGGCAAGGAGAACGGCGAAAAATATGATGGCACCTGTTGCGAAAAAGCCGGCAGTGGCTGTTGGATTCCCGTAATAGACAGACCCAGAAACCAGAGCCATGGTGACTTGACCAGCCACAGTCGCGAGAGTGCTAGCCTTGTCGTTCCAGATGCGTTGGTATGCTCGCTTTGTACATAGTTTAATTTGCATGGGAACACTAATAAGGTAAGGCGATTTCGGTCGAGTATGGCTGGCTTGGGCCTCATTCTTCTGCTGCCTGAGCTCTTCCACGACTCGACCGCCAAGGGGAAAGTCTTTTTCGTGCTGGGCAATCTCGATTTCATTTGATCGAGCAGCTTGAGAATTCTGCCAATACGCTTCGAAGTCGTCCGGCGTCCGAGGGACTTTGTCTTCCATACCATCTCGTGCTTTGCGTTCCAGCGGATTAGTCACAGCTGTCAGAAAGTCTCCCGTGGTCTGCCTAGGCGGACAATACCAGCCTTGCTCTTCGAAAAAGGCCTTGGCTTGGTCGGCAGGCCCAAAGTATATCTCTCTACCTTCATCTGCACGGAGTTAGGACTATAGGACGCATGATGGATATGCAAACGTACAGAGCACTATAGCCTTATCAAAAACGTCGTATATAGCTTGACTGGCTTGATAAATTGCTACAGCATGAGAAGATCTACTCAAGTCAGCGCTCAGTCGCAAAGACTGAACGAACTTGAGTGCAGTCGCAGAGTCGAGTCCGCCTGAATTGCAGAATTAGCTTACACATACAATCCGAGCGCCTATCTGTACTAAACTTACGGGTCGAATTGTCCCACGCTGCAAGAGGGGAATGTGCAAGTGTCATCTCGGCAATGCTAACCCCTGGAGCAGAAGTTAGTAGGGAATCAACGTGACCAAGGACCAGACCATTCTCACGCTTTCTTTCTCCGCCTGACACACCACGAACAAAGTCATTACCGACCCGGGTATTAGCAGTGTGAGTCAGACCAAAAGCCGCCATGACTACCTGTGCGACATGACCCGCGAACTCTTCTCGAGTGGTGCCTGCTATGCGTCTGGATGGGGTACGCGCGGCAGCAGCAAATTTTAAGGTTTGAGAAGTCGTCAGAAACGGGAAGTGTTTATCAGTCTAAATGCAAGCCCAGATTAACGTTGCACCCATTAGACTCATTTCGGGTAATTCACCTCTTGATTATATACCATCTCTCCTTTGAATTCTTTGATCATCTGCTTCTGAGGGATGCCATTATAGTGAATAACTGTGGATTCTCCAACATTCAGCCCATGCAGTTCGCCCCAGAGAGATTTGAGAAAGGTGGTACAGCCGGAACCTGGGCGCCCCAGGACTACCAGGAGTTCCCCACTCTTTAGAACTCCGTTGAAGTTTCGAAGTATAGGCTTGGGTTGTTGTATTCCAGATCGAAAAATCTCACCCATTCGTAATGGCGTCATTAATAACGATCCAAGCGTTCCTTGTAGCTGGAGTGCGGCATCTTTTCCGGAAATGTTGAGATTCTTAAACACAATTCCTGCATTTTCAGAACCTAATCCGTCCTCATCGAGATTGTGCAAAAACACCTTCAACCATTTATAAAGATCAAAAGACTTGTGCTGAGGATCCAAAGCTGGGTCGTCGCTGGGGATGTCGATTGTGCGGATGGAACGGAGACCGTCACTTGGTTCTGGGCGGCGTGATAATTGGGTGGCCAGGCGCGTAAGGTGCTCCCGATCAGCAGGATCAATGGGGGCATATCTTTTGTCATCGAAACTGCTTCCAAACCTTTCCGACTCAGCACATCCAATTGTCTCAACTTCAGTTTTCGATTCTGAGGGAGAACTTCCGCGTCTTGAGTGAATCGGTTGTACCGGGTCATAGTTGCGGGTCGAAGGCTCCCCATTCGCCTCGGACATCATGGGAAAAGCAGTCAACTCACTGATCTGAATAAAGATTAAACTTTAAAAGTATTCAGAAATGAAATGTAGGGGTTCAGATTGTGAGAAAAGCAGGTACAAATACAGGATATCAGAATGGGCAAGAGGTTGAAGCATGATTGAGGGAATCATGAATGTTTTATACTTCCTGGAACGCCAGCCTGACAACTCTAAGGACTATTGTTGCGCCACATAACCATTGTTTGTTGAGCTCTGTTGACATCAGAGCACTTTGACGGAGGAACAAGGCGGAAAGCAAAAAAACGCAAGGCCAGTAGATACCCACAGTTTTGCCTTTCAATGGCCTATCGGATAGGCGAAATGGTACCGTGCCGGCGCCGCCTTTGAACAATTGAGCTTGGTGACCTGGTCGCGGTCATTCGGAGACATATCAAATGTGCAATCTTGTGGTCGGTCACCTATCTCGGCATCTCAAGTCTTGCACGGATCCTCAAGGTGACGTAGGAGTCTGGGTGGTTCCCAGGGAGGTAACAATGAATTGCTGAAGTTCATAGCCCTTGACCTTGTCGGTGCCAGATCTCTGATACAATTGATCCCTGCGTAGTTTTGCGCCCTATACCTTGCGAGCAGATTGAAACACATATAAAATACAGCGCGATAACACTCTGATGGCATTCAAATTTGGGAAGACTTAACGAAATTGTTGGCAAGTAGGGGTTATTAGAAGCTGGCTTGACCCGCTTTGGGTTTGTTGACTGGAAAAGCTATAGGAACCTTTTCGAGAGGTTGCTGTGAATGCTGTGTCGTTTGTCGTTCCGAGGAATAAGATCTCGGGAACACTTTTCGTCCGGAGCCGAAGGACGCTAAGGAAATCCTCTTGGCCTATGGAGTAGGTATTATCATGTTGCTCGAGATTTTCCTCTCATCATCACAACCTTTTTTACCACAACCCCTTAATATGGGCGATAATCGAGCAAATACACTTACATGCTAGGCCATCATTACGAGTTGGTTATTCAAGGGTATCGAAAGCATTCGACCAAATTATAGAATCTAAGCAGGAACGCACGGTTCCCAGAACAGACTTCTTCGAGTGATCATTGACCATATCACAAATCAACCCAGCGATATCATACCAGACCAAGCAGTTTCCAGCTCCCTAGCAATGACCCATATTATATCACCAGAGCAGGCGCATTCGTTGATACATTGTTCGCGTTGTGAAACTTACATGCACAGTGGATGAAACTAGTGAATGTGCACGATTTGGTGAGCTACGTTCGCGTTGTGAAACTTATATGCACAGATGCATTGATAATGGAATCCTTGGCTTTATTGGGCTCTCAATATTCTGAGAAAATGAAAGAATCAGCTGAGTCCATGAAGTAAAGGATAGCATGACGAGCACCAGTCCAGCACAGAATTGAACTTTTACTAACATTTAAGCTACAGGATATCTAAACGACAGTCCGTGACATGCTAAACCAGAAGCGCTAGACCGAAACGTCAACAACGTAAGTCCTTATCCCAGATGTACCACAAAACGTGACAATGAAATTTATAGCATCATAACAGCAATTCCGAGTGCTCCTAGAAGAGCACCAACTGCAGCTCCTGCCACTCTTAGCGAATCTGCCTCTGAAGATTTTCCTCCTCCTGCAGAAGCCTTTGCAGCTGTCGCACCCGCAGATGCTCCCTTATGTTCACCAGCACCAGTACGCGTAGGAAGTGGACCCACATCTTTGGTGAACAAACTTTTCGCAGCGTGTCGGTTGGAGTCCATGAAACTCCGTACGTCCGCAGGCATGGAGAGGTACCACTCGGGCTTGCTTGTTTTGTACTTATCATGAACACTCGTTGGATTTGTCTTGACGGCGTCCTTGAAAGTCTGTGGGACAGCGGTCGCAAGCACAGCTGTCATTGAGCTGTACAATCTGTTGGCCTTAATTGATGTTGCCAGGATTTGCATATCCGAATGCAGTGCGGATAACTATCTCTGAATTAGTGTGCGAAGAGAACACATCCGTTTCTCAATTACCTTCTCTGGAGCCACTGTTGATGCCCACTTAGGCTGGGTGCCTGTGGCAGTGGGACCGTCACGCCGCTCTAGGTTGGCATTTCCAGTGGGACCAATTATGCCATCAGCAGTATGAGCTGCTTCAGCAGAAGCCAACGAACAAGACGCAGCAACAACCCCAGCTACAAAAAGTTTCGAGTGCATTGCGCTTTATGCGGATCGCCTGAGGCAGAGTCGAAATGTGAGTGGATTGACACCAAGAAACAAAGCATAAACACTGCCAGCTGAGTGAATCAGCGGCTGCTCGAATAAGCGGCGTGGTAGTTGCAGCCCAAGCTGCTGGTCCTTATAGAAGACGTATGGTTGTGGTTAGATGGCAAAGGGGCTATATGATAAGGATATCCGGTAGGCTTTGGTGTCTTGAATAGAAGTCGAGACAGTTTCAATAAGCACCTTGAGGTTCATAGTACTCGGAATAGCAAGAGAAGGTTCGATAAAGAACAGCGCGCATTTCAGCCCTCGTTATGGGATATATTAAGCGTCGTAGATCATCCGCTGAATCTATTGGACCAAGATCCTGCGCACTGGTGTTTACGTCCACCGAATATATTGCCCAGGTACTTTATATCGATATAGAGTGAAGTTGCCACACTCTGACCATCATCCGCATCTTTAGAGCTTACATAGACCGGACATATTGCCCTTATAGCAATACATCGACGCAGAGATGGCACAAGAGTTGCAAACAATAAACGAATCTAGGATGTTGTCAACATACCCGGATGTTTCACGCTCTGACCAGAGCTGATGACGCTCCTATGCCGATCAAAGTTTGCGGAGAGCCAACGACGTGCGATCACTGCTCAACAAATTAATCGTTTAGCCAAATTCCAGTCACGATTGAACAAATATATAATGGCCTCTTTCCGCCTGGGCGAAGGATCTTTGCTGTTCTTGGGCTCGAGTCTTGTGATCGTAGAACTCATCTTGTGTTTAGGGCTGCTTAGATATCGTTCTCGATTATTTGCAATTCTACGGGACCGAATTCACGTCTGGAAAAGGGAATGGATTGAATTATGACATATAGCCTGTCTGTGGCTACAAACCATATGCTACCCAGTAAGGAGACGATGATGGCTCACATTATTATATTGATTCTCCCTGGTGCGCCCATCCATCCAAGTATTGAGCAGCCTTTTTCTGCATAAAGAAACGTGCAAGTGGTTCAGCTCTTCCCTGGTCGGACAAAGACGTCTACGTCCCAATTCTCTTTGAAAATGCCAATTCCCACGCCATGCTGCACAAGAACCAAACGGCATCCCATTAGTCCTCTGCGCCCAAGATAATAGTTTCCATTCTAGAGTCCGAAATTCGTACGATAGTCAAAAAGCAAATTTCGAATAACTGCTCACCGCTCAGGTTGACGGATTCCACAATTGAAGAGCTACAGCAATCATGCTGAAAACCAAGTGCTCAAAATCGGTCTGATCGCGGATAGTTGCATGTCCTCCGAATTCTCTGGCCTAGGCCAATGACGACATAGGATTCCGCGAAGTTGCGAATACCGAAAGTCTAACGGCAAGTCCAATGAGATTGATTCTGTCACGAATAGCACCAGGATTGAAGCAGCCATAAAACATTGAAATGTTCCCCATGGGGCACATACACTGCGGGAAAAACACTTGACCCCTATAATCATGTAAGGAAAACAGGTTACACGCGACAATCGCCAGCTGCGGCGTTTGAAATTAACTCTGCCGGAGTAGGTAAACCACGTCAGATACACACGTATCTTAGCGCAAGCGTAATAGGACCCACTAAGAGTTGTGGAAGGTAATCCACGCAATGCATATTGCTAGGCTAGAGTTCTTAACGGCGAGACTATGGAAGCCGGGCGTTTTGAAACGCTTCTGTGAAGTGCGACCCAAGAGTCGGTGCCGTACTCTACCAGTGCGTATGGTGCAGTAGAAGACGGCGTTGCCGCTATCTGGTAGAGCAAGGTACGCACTCACATGGGTGTTGCTTATAGGTGACTGACAATATATGATACCCTCTGTGTACTCGTACCTTATTGGTCCATGGAGAGTGCCTGTTACCTCTCGTTGGAGATCAACTGCACTTCTAAATTAAATGATCTCCGCTCAGGCGCAAGAAAACATTGTAATAAACTAGATTCCGTCACAGATGTTCGAAAATGGTATTTCGATAAAGAAGGATTTCGGGAGGTGTACTTCTAGAAGTAATACACGTCTGTTGACACAACGTCCCTTATAGTCTTTTCCTGTTTCTTTTCAACACTCTTTTCATCATGAAGATTGGAGCCATTGCCCTTGTCTATGTGGGCGTTTCCTCTGCGGCCGTGATCCAGAAGCGTGAACCTCAAGATCCGAAAGGAATACCGAAAGGAGTAGGGTTCGGAGGTTTGATGTCATCCATTCTACCAGAAATCAAAGTCGCTGGTCGAACAACACTCAAGCCCCAGCTTCGTCAGGAAGCTAAAAGAGAGAAAGTGCGCTAGGGGCCATATGTTCTCACGGGGAAGGGTGTTAAGAAACCTTTGTGAGTATGTTCGTAGGTTCATGTCGTGCAAAATAACTGTTCCTTCAGGGGCTCTCTCGATCCCAACGGACAAGCGGGGTTTCACATAATTAAGGACGGCATTTGTAAGAACTGTACCGTTTTATCTGGCCTGACTGGCCTGGAGTACGAAGATGGAACACCCGCAGACCCGTCCAACGGCATCTACAAACACCATATCTTGAGCTACGACATCACCAAACCTGGTATTCTCCCTGTATCCTTGTGTGATTCAGCCGACCCTTCAAAGTCCGCTAACCCCGGCTTGCCGTTCGACATGGGTGCTGGCTTCATTGGTGGCAGTGAAGATACTGGTGAACCATTGATGTTTACCAGCCAGGATGGAAAATACCTCTCGGGATTTCTCGTCGGAAATGACGACAAATATCTGTTGGCGACAGACCTGGT
Source organism: Tothia fuscella (assembly GCA_010583015.1). NCBI lineage: Eukaryota > Fungi > Ascomycota > Dothideomycetes > Venturiales > Cylindrosympodiaceae > Tothia > Tothia fuscella. The sequence continues at coordinate 41,992 of MU007036.1, read as the reverse complement.
GAATTACAACAATGCCACCAGAAATGTTTTTGTAACGATGGATATTGAATGGGTTGAAGGACATGTGGGACAGGACGCTGTGCCGAATTTGATGTCTGTAACGGGATGTAAACTCGCTGAGCCAAAAATAAGCAAAGACGGTCCAGCCATTACAGAGTCTCAGAAATTTCCCATTCTCGTGGATGGTAGTATTATTGCAATGAGTAAGTAACTTCAGCTTTCCCCCTTTCAGTGCTCACCAGTCTCACAGAGGGTCATATGCACAACGGAGGGGATAGAATGGAACTTTCGGTAAACGGCAAAGAAGCATGTATTTCCAAGGCTCGATACAAAGATGGTGTAATCGCCGGCATGTCGTTTTGTGACACTGCCATTCCAGGTTAGTCCGATATCTGAATTTGATCAAAGCTGAAAACTGACAAGACAAAATCAGTCAAGAAAGGCGATTATGTGACAATAAGGAGCGTGTACGACCTGGTCAAGTATCCACTTCGAGCCTGGACGGAAGGTGGCAGTGCTCACGATGCCATGGGAGGGAACGACGTTATGGGAATGGTTACCATGACGTTTGCTGTCGAACCAAAGAGGGCCTGAGAGAAGTAGATGACTTTGGACATAGGCTTTGAGTTTTTAGCATATACCTGTTAGATTTACATAATCCTATCTCTAGATTTCCGACGATGGTGAATTTGTATGACGCTTTTCACCTATCTGGAGTACGATTGCGTGCGAAGTTGGTCACAAGCACTGGCAAGTGGACTCACTCGCAAAGGGTGTCCAAAACAGATTGGCCTCAAGAACTGGCCATCTCATAGATTTCTGGAGAGGCCTGCGAGACTTTGGCATGGTTGAATCTGAAAATAGAGCTTCGGCACGTAGCACACGTAAGATCCGGCACGTCCTTACCAGCAAGACTACATTTATTGCAAGTAAGCGCTCGGATCGAGTCCATGCTAGATCGTGGTGAGGGAGCGGAGAAGGATCTATCGTCGATTGAGATGGACTGATTGTTGAAAGGCGTCGCGACGAGTAGCGAAGGTGGAGTGTTGCTCTTAGACTGTGTTTGTAAAGCTTGTGTGAACAACTGGAAATCAGGCGTTGAGACTGGTGCAACTGCAGCAGCTCCACTCCGTACATTCTGAATTGGAGAAGAGTCCGTCGTCGGCAGTTCTGGGACCCATTCATCTGAATGATTTTGCAGCTCGGCGATGTGGGGTTGTTCAGGCAAAACCCGATCTGTACCATTCATGTTGGCAGCAGACTCCTTCGCATCGCGCTCACGAGCCTCCGCTGCACCAAGAATAGCAACAACTCTGCTCTTGCGTTCTTCAGTAATAGCTGTGTCACTTGCAAATCCAACTCTCGTAGCGGTCATGTTGAAACCCCAGCTGCCTTGACTAAGACCACTGACGGATGCGCCACAGTCGATGAGGTGTTGGCAGATTTCAGGATGTCCATGATATGCGGCATATCTGAGTGGCTGCCAGTTATGCTCATCCTTTTGACGCACCGAGGAACCTCTACTGATCAAATCTTGCACGACGTGTAGATGGCCATGTTTCGCGGCCAAACACAAAGGAGAGTCCTCGTGAGATGCCCCTGAGGAGAACTTCATCCGGAGGGCGGCGCCACGATCTAGTAATAATCGGACGATGTCCAGACTGCCTGCGGCGCTTGCGATACAGAGCGGACGGTCGCCTGCTCTGTCTCTTGATTCTATCACTGCTCCCCTCGCAAGTAATAGGTCCACAATCTTTTCAGATGCAGTCGTTGTCGCAATGTGTAGTCCTCTTCGGCCAAGCCTATCTTCTGCTTCCAAATTCGCTTTTGAACCCACTAGTAGTTGAACATGGGCTATCGAGCCGGAGTCACAAGCATAATGTAGCGGCCGCATTGAAGAGTGACATGCTATTTCAATGGATGCCCCAGATCGTAACAGCCGCTCAGCAGACGAGAAACTTCGAGACAGTATAGCAAGTTGAAGCGGTGTCCGTCCGTTTGCATTTCTGGAATCCAGAGGCACCTTTTTCCGGAGTAGCACTTCTATAACATCGTCATGGTTGTTATAGCTTGCCCAATGTAAGGCTGTCATCTCTTCGTCAGCCTTCTGTTTCAAAGATGCCTTTTTCGTGAGAAGCAATTTGACGACGTCAATGGTGCCAGCTGCGCAAGCACAAATTAAGGGCGTCATTGATGATTTACCCGCACAGTCGATGTTGGCTTTTTTAGAAAGAAGGGTCTCAACGATGCCACAGTTTCCGACTATGGCCGCGTAATGCAGCGCCGTCATCAATGTAGCATCTTTAGCTTCAACGTCGGCACCATAAGACAGTAGAAGATTTACCATCTCAACGTCACCAGCTTTGGCCGCCGCATGTAGACTAGTCATCTCTCCAACCGACCTCGAATTGACCTTGCCACGTGAGTGGAGGAGAAGCTCGGCAACTTCTATATACCCTTCTTCCGCTGCCAGGCGTAAAGCTGTTTTGCGCTCGAAGTCTTGGGCTTCCACATTAGTACCTTCTTTTAGCAACTCCTCAATTGCCTGATAATGGCCCCTAGAAGCAGCTAAATGAATTGGACTATATCCCTTCGCGTCCTGGATCTCTAGTTTCGCTCCATGTTGCACTAGCAGTGATACTATGTCGTCGAATCCGCAGTGAGCTGCAATCGCTAAGGGTGTCCGTCCAGACCTTGCGTGGACAGCTTCCACGCTGGACCCTTGGTCAAGAAGTCCTTCAACTTCCAATCGTGATCCGTGGTGCACTGCTCGTATAATTGGGGGGATTGAGATGCCATCTGACAGAGACAGGTCAATGCTTTGCCTCAAGTCAAGTTCCGATCGGCGTTTTCCCCTTCGTACGCTGGTCAGATTTGCAGCGCTCGGTTGGAGCTGAGGAACAATTGAGGAGTAGACTGGCTGGACCTATTGCTGCGGAATATGCTTCGTAATCCATTTTTTGATATAGTCAGTCCGCGCTTTGGCATTGCTCTCTCCGACAGTGAGGACTGGGTCAACGTGGGACGAGTTGTCTGCCGATCGCGAGACGGCAGTGAGGCCATTGGCTTTTCGAAAGATTGGGGCTTTTGCCAGGGAGAAGTGTCTGCTGATGCACTATTTGTGCTTGTCGGGCTCAAAGTCTCTTCACGATTGATCAATTGCCTTGTAGCATCTGGCTTCTGCCATGTGTCAACACGATCTCGACGAGTTAATGCAATCTGCTCCTCCCTCTTTCCTAAAGCCTCAAGCCCATTTCGTTGATATACACCAGAGCTTGTTATTTCCCTATCGAATGGGAATACTGTACTGCCGACAATCGACTCTGTCCGGGTGAATAAGGAAGATGGACGAGATCGTGACCGTATGGTCAGGAGGACCGGGCGCAAAGATGAGGTATCATCTCGAACTTGCTCCAACAACTTTTGGTGTTTTGGTTCACGCAACACGGCGGCTTGCCCTGAAAGTGATTGACTATAAAATGTTAGCTAAAGTGATGTGGCGAGAAATCCCAACGCAGTGGTCTGAGTATACGGCAGGATTGTGAGCTCATGAGGATGCGTATGGAGTCTAAAGTTTTCCTCAATGTAGGGGTATATTTGAATTCCCCTTGTCGAAACCTGGCTCTTGGTGGGAACTCGCAAAGGGAAACCCAAGTCTCCAAATATGACCTTGTGGCTCATATTTCGGCGCATGAACCCACAGATATTAGTTCTAGAAGATGTGTGCCATACATTTGGATCGCTTGAAGCAGCAACTGTAATGCGCCAACTTGTGTGTGTAGTCTTTGCTGGTGTATTTTCATCATTGAGTCTTTCCACAGTTGTTTAACCCTTTTCTGGAAGGCTTCCCCGTTATCATTCCCTAAAAGACCGTCCACTTCATCTGCAAGCAGCTCCAAAGCAGTCATGCAACCCTCAATTGATATGTCGAAGGCAGATCGCAAATCTTCTTGGACAGGACTTGTCGGGGTGAGATTGTGTTTCGCATACTCGTCGACTTGAGTCAGTGCGGCCCTCACTGTCAGCAGTTCTGACATGAGTAATCTGATTGTGACGTCTGATTCTTTATATCGCTCCCGCAGCTCTTGTAGCTTTTTGGCTGTGTTGATTATCAAGGCCTGCATATACAGTATCAGCATATGCCACGAATGAATCAGACAATAGTCATTTACTAACAACGATACCTCCTGCCGCCGACAATACTCCAATTACAGAGGCGGGATCCATGGCCTGTTTGTAGGTCTGCAAATCGCAATCATCGGGCGGCGCTCGAGTCTGGTTTGAAGAAGAGCTTGGTGAGTGATATATTCTGGACTAAAGGTACAATACTGTTTTGCGAGGGTTCGTAGCCACTAGACCATTGTGGACCCTCTCAAGCAGCTAGGAATATGGTTGAGAAAAACATATCATCCTGGTGGTACGAATTCTGTTCTTTCGGTAATCTCCATCGTGATCATCAATTGGTGGTGGGCTGTGCAGCCCCGGACCTGCAGGACACCAGGGCGAGATTATTCCAAATATGGTCCATCTCTGCAGCCATCGGCTGGTTTTCCATTTGATGGCCAGGCTCTATCGAGTATCGAGCATATTATAGGAAATGATATCTTGAAAGGCCAAGGCTAAACTTCATTCAACGACTTCCTCCTAATTATTTAGACTCGAATGAGGTTAAAGCCACATCTTCAGCCCTGAGTAAATTTCCGATCATCTCATATTCCGTTCCTTTCTTAGAGACCTTTCATCCTTCACACAATATGCATTGCTTGAAGAGTCCCTATTCTTGTTAGAGGTTAAGACTGCTAATAATGCATTGATTGAAAGATTTCTTTAAGCAGTAAACGATGACTGCTCTTCCCTCCAATAATCAACAATTTCCCCCGCCTCTACCCTCATGGCATCTTGATGCAACAGAAAAGCCTCATTTAATGCTCTTCTACTCCGAATGGCCAGAATTACTACCACTTTCCCGTATATCCAGGATTTCCTGTCCTGGAGTCTCTGCTTCAGCCCTTCGAATGATTTTGATATCCCTTACGATTACACCGCTTGCGGCCGGCCTTTCAGCCATGGACATGCCCCCGTTCCAGAACCTCTATCCTCAATTATAGATTCCATGGGCCTTCCGCCTAGCAATCTGCTTTTACCCGAACTTAGCCCAGCTGTTAATCCGGTGTCACAGCGTCTATCACCAAATCGATGGTTGGTGAACAGTGAGAGTGTTCGAATTGGAGGGTTATACATGCCAGCGTGAGTACATTACCGAAATTCACCTTTGTTTAGTTGTCTGCTTGTCCCCCGTTTCTGTTGTTCCGTCTACCTAGTGTCCGTGTGTTCACACCAGAATATCAGACCTTGCCCGAAATAACAGATCTATCTACAGTATAGAAGTGGTCTTCTGGTGCAATTTCGCAGGATGTGCATTCAGCAAAGGTCGGGGCGTTTCCAGGTAGGAAGGATAAAATGAATGAGCATGAGAGAAAGGTTCACAAGAAAATCAAGGATACGGAAGCTGTAGGGGCTTTGGAAGCCATGGGCTCCAATACGTGCGCTGCGTATCTCAGTCATTGAAATATCACGACGTATTCGAAACACCGAGAGAGTTCCTGTTGTTCCATAGCAAATCATGCCATCTCAAGTTTGAGAGGTCCGCCACCAAGAGCCATTCCAAATAATGCAGAGTTTTGTCGGAAAAATGACAACCCAGTCTAATTCTTGTAAATCTACGTACATAAAAAGGACGACTGAACTACGTAGCTAAAATTCTATGCACATGTTCAAGAATGCGCCAAAGCCCAGGAGTCATCTGTGAGCGTGGAGTCAAGGATTCTGGAAGTGTTTACACTCGCTTTACTATGCTGAAGATAATCACTGGACCCACCAGTCCCAAGAATAATTAGGAATTGAAGTCGTGGATGTAGTCAATTGATTTCAACAGAACTAGTATATTAACTACATCATCAGGGCCCTGGCAGTGGCCCATCGGCTTTCCCAAAGCCTAAGGAAGTGTATTGCACATGCTATTGTAGTACGTCCCAGCATATTGCACGTGCTTAGACGAAGAGGTCTCTCTCACATGGGTAATAGTAAGAGATTCAGGTGGTCCAACCCAACGAGCGGTAGCATGTGAGAGCAAAAGCAGATGCCGTCCCATACAAGCAGATGGTAGACAAAGAGAATCCCAAGTGCTTCGAATAAATTATCACAATTTGTGCAATGACGAAGGGCGAAGAAAAAGCAACCAGGCAGGACTTCCCGATCAACAGAATCGTGCGACTCGACGATCAGGTTCATGGATGCTATCATGATCCAAGCAAGGCCAGTAGCACCGAACCCACTGTGCTTGAACCCATCAACGATGCCGTAACCAAACTTCGGGGCTGAGAATTGATAAGAATACCTCTGAGATTCCCCAGAAAAACAGAAGATCAGCGTTCGAGATATATAGACAACATCTTTTACACTTTCCGAAAAATCTCCCATAGATCCACGCAAGGGCAATCACAGGTTTGGAAAGAAAGAAAAGCTGGAAGCGAACGCACAGAAGAAAGAAAGAAAGATTCTGAATGAAACACGTCATGCTCTTGAATGGGTGCACATGTGTTATTGAAGCAGTGAGTATCCGACTGACACACACGTCGTGCAAAAAGAGGGAAACAAACTGTCCAAAGCGCCATGAAACGGACAAAACGGTGTTTTGTTTACCGTGGCTGCAGGACGTATGCAGACTGGGACCATAGTTTGACGTTGAAGAAGATGAAAGGGGACTTGAACTACGCTGACTACTGGCAGCAGGAAAACGGCGAAGCAGGAACACGACCGTCTGTCGTCACAAGTTGCTGGTGGTTCAGAGACGTTTCCGTGACACCAAGGGAGGAGAAGTTCGAGACAATGTAATATATACTTAATTAATTGCCAATATGGCAGAACCCGTGGAACGTCCTTTGGTTAAGCTTTTGTGTTTGTAGACCCTGTGATAGGGTGATAGTAGTAAGGCCGAGCGTGTAAGGAAACTCTTTGGCGGTTCAACTACGGAGAGACCTAGCAGATATAGACCAGATACAATGTCCGTAAAATAAACAGGTCGATTTTTTTACCCCGAGTTTTGAAGTGGAGTCGGGGAGCCGTGCTGTATTTTATTTTTGGTTTGCTGATCTGACTCGAGCCCACATGGTTAAAAGATCCGAAAGATCAGCGAAAAAACACGTTGGACATCGGCACGGATCTATCGGCTAGAACTTTGCCATTTCTTTTGAATGCTATAGACAGCAAATAATCCAGAAAACACACATTTTCACGAAGGGAAGCACCAGAAGTTTTACGAGTTTTGTGTTTCAACTCTTGCGCGCGATAAGGTTGCTCCCATCTCACGGAATGGTGGTACTACAAAGTCAGCGCTTGCGCAACGCTTTCGAGTCAATAATAGGGCCCAGAATAGTGGCGTGCATCAATTAAAGCCCTGGCCACGCAATTTTTCGCAGTACAAGGCAATCCATTGTGCAGTTACACCCACCAACAAACTCTTCAAGCAAGTAGAAGGCAAGATCAAAAGTTTTCTGCACGATTTGAAGGTTCACAGATCTTCTTGCCAGTGACAGCCAGTGACAGGAAACTGTTCTGTTCTATACCCGTGTTGTGAGAAGCGGCGTTCGAAACTTCATTTCAACTTAAGCAGCGTTTACCCTGTTCTCCCGCCGGTTGCCGTTAGAACTACCCACGCCATCCAATTACGAGATGCGCTAAAAAGCCACAACAGCTTGAATAGGTAAAGCGACGAGGGTTGATGCTTGTCATCCCATCTCAGATGTTTGATTGTTTCCTCGCATTGAAAGGCCTCCCCTGCTGTACGGTTTTCGCAATCAGTCTGTGAATCCGTCGAACATTGAAAGACTGACAAGAAAATTCGTCTCGAATGATCAGCAGCCGAAAAAGATATTGATTACAGTTGCCATCATAGTCGCTACGTATAACACAATTGTATGCTCGCAATAGCGGGCGAGGCTTTCGGCCATATCTAATTTCCCGTCCGCGCCGTTCTGCTGCAGGGCAGGGGTGAGATCTCTTTTCGGAGGCACTACTCAAGCCAAAGGCCAAGCATCCTCAAAGACTCTAAGGGGTGCTAGCCCTGCTGGTCGGCCTGCCGTCTTGTGCTGGATTTCGCTCAACACCAACTCCCCTCCTGTCACCACCACAATCACACTCGTCGTTCTCCCCCTCCTCCTCCCTCCCTCCTACTCCGCCGATCGACGAGCCTTGTACTGCAACTTCTACGCAGTGCTCGATTCCGTTTTACGCAGTGCTCGGTTCCGTGGCCCTCTTTTTCTCCTGGAGACACAGCGCCCCATTGTTATACCAACGACACTCTTTTTCAACTTTGATCTCTTTTGGATCAGCCGCTCCCTTTGCGCATATCTCGCCTACCTTTCTGTCTGGTCTTCTGTGCTTCCGATTAAGCGCACTCTGCGTTGTTCCTTTGTTGTAGGAATTGGCTTTGTTTCGCGACTTGAAAGAGTGTAGAACAGGATTGAGACAAAGAAGGAGCGTGGATTCCTTTGACGTTCAAGGTCAAAAAACGTGGCCGGGTTCATCTTGAGGAAGGCGCTACCCAACTTCATTCACATTTCTCCACCACATACGAACAAACTACGCGAGAGGATGGTTTAGCACACCGATCACCACCCCACTCGATCTTTCATACTCCTTCAATTCGTTAATAACTCACATCAAACGTTGATTTTGCAGTGGGTATACCCTATACCTAAAGTCGACCTCTTCGCATTTTGCTGACATTCAAGCCTGTAGTCAATCCTTTTTCAGACTTCGTTCTGTCAATTACACTCGTTTATACAACCTCCTGACGGTACGTCGCGCGTCCCGTGTAATTCGATCATTCTAATACCCTATAGCAAACAACCCATCTCTTCTACTTACTCTATACTTTTTCAAGATACCCTAAATTGCACCAACTCATAACCACGTAGAAATTTGATATAATAAACACGATGCGGACCTCTACAACATTATGGATGGCCGCCATGGCTGTGGTCTCGTACCACGATTCATTCTTTTCCATGGCCCAGGCTGTACCGGCTCCCCCAAGACAAGAAGACCGCCCACGATACTACTTTCCCCGTCATGTTAAGAGGCAATTCCCAAACTCCACGATAGCATCATCGTCGTCAGAGAGTTTTACCTCAACCCAGGTCATAGTGTCTACAATAATCGCTACACCTGCACCTGTGGTAGTATCAAGTGCGCCCGCCACCCCAACGCCGTCGTCACTCGTGGACACTCCACCAGTATCTTCGATTGCAATTATTGCCTCTTCCGGAGGCGTCCCTGAGGTCATCGTGCCCCCAGTTTCGTCAGCACTTCCTGCTGCCTCTACAGTTTTACCCCCGGCTTCATCAGCACTACCAGCTGCGTCTTCGATATTGCCCCCGCCTTCTTCAGTAGTGCCAGCTCCGTCTGCAAATCTGCCGCCTTCCTCCTTAATCGTTCCAGCGTCATCTACAGTTTTGCCAGCTGCCTCCACAATCCTCCCAGATGCTTCTACTCTTCTTCCGGCGGCTAGTACAGTTCTCCCAGCTGTTTCTTCAGTGCTCCCTCCGTCTGCATCGACTGTCATTCAGTCTATCGTTCCTGTAGCATCAACTGGCGCTCTTGCACCCGATGTTGTTCTGCAACCCTCATCCAGTGCGCCAGCCGCTCCAACTATTCTGGCATCAAGCACCGCAACAGGCATCATTGTAGGATTGTCGACAATCATAAGCAACCTGCCAGCGGATGCTACGCCCTTGGTTTCGTCCTCGGGAGCAGTTCCAACTACCGTGCTCTCCGGTCTGACTGGTGCGGGTACTGGATCTCTTCTTCCAGCTGTTGGAACAGCGATATCGTCTGGATTGGGGAGCGCTACCACAACCACACCCCTTGTTCCCGTTGTTGTGTCCGGCCCTTCATCTGGGTTGGGAAGTGCTACCACCACCACTCCCCTAATTCCAGTTGTTGGAACAGCCATATCTTCTGGATTAGGCAGCGCGACCACAACCACTCCACTTGTTCCCGTGATTATATCGGGCCTGTCATCTGGGCTGGGAAGTGCTACTACAACCACTCCTCTCATTCCTGCGGTAGTATCTGGCCCGTCATCTGCTGCCACAACAGCAACTCCAATCAGCATTATCCCTGTGTCGGGTACTTCGATAACATTGCCAGTATCGGGGGCAACCACGCCGGTATCCATCCCAGTCTCACTTTCACCAACGGACACCGTAGTGCCCACTTCATTCGTCGGGACTGGGGTGAGCACGACGCCTACAATTTTGCCGTCAAGCAGCGCGCCTACGACGTTACCATCAGGAAGCGTGTCCACTACGTTACCATCAGGTAGCGTGCCCACAACGACTCCCACAGGATCAGGGCTTGTTTCTTCTGGCCCAGCTACACCAACATCGGCACTGCCTTCGGGCGCGAGCACCATCCCAACGACAACAGCAGATAATACTATCCTCTCAAGCAGTGGCCCAGTCGTCCCAGTATCAGCAACACCTACGACTACTGCGCTTGTGAGCTCTTCCCCTGCTAGTCTTCCTGCAGTCATCGTATCCACGCCCAGCACTCATGTCTCTGTTCCATACTCGATCGTTCCGACTGGAACGGATTCCTTGACGGTTATGCCTGTTCCAACTTCAATCCTCGTCCAATCGTCAGCCACAGGCACATCAACTACGACCGCTGCTGGTATCCCGTCTAGCATGCCCAAAGTCATCACCCCACCAGGTGGAAATACTCAAAAGCCAGCAAATACGACACTGGTCCAGATCGGATTCACACATGAACTCAACTACGCATTCGTGTCGAGCAATCCTGCATCCGCCAGCCAGATCTTTACCTATCTTCCATCAGGTGTCAAATTTGGGCTTCAAGTTCCAAAAGATTCACAGGATTCCAAGGACACCAGGATGTACAATATCCAACCGTATGACACGTCCAAAACCATGGGCTACATCACAACCTTGGCTTTGATGTATGTCGCATCTGACATGGTGAACCAACTCGCCGTCGATTTACATACTCCGAACTCGCCGTTGTACAATAACCCCGACCCGACCATTGCCACGCTCATGTCTTTCATCAACCCGGCAATTCCACTCATTGCGGGCCAACCAATGGACGGCACTGCGCTAACTACAGGACCCGCAGCATCATCAGCCTCTGCGGGTGCGGCCGGTGGTGGAGCTCCGTTCGGGGGGGACTCACAAAACAGCGAGAAGGTCAAGACCTCTGCTGTTGCGCTCGGCCTTCCAATCGCTGCCGGCGTTGTTCTCTACGGCGCAGCCATGGCACTAGTAGCACGCCGATACCGCAAGAGAAAGGGAGCTCACCGACGGACAAGCTCTCTCAACAGCGACCCAGCCTGGATGTCAGGAGCAGGCAGCGTAACCGCAAGAAACAGCCATGGAAGTGGCAGCAGCCAGGGACGCAGCATTCGGACGCAGCAAATCTCGGCGCCGGTCATGGCTGGCAATTCCCTCGGCTGGAACTAATCGAACGTGTTGCTGGTGGTCAAAAGGATCGGACATTTCTGCGCATATCTATTATCAGGCCATTTTGTATTATACCCCAGGGACGGCTTATTCCGGAATATTCTTTCACTCTTCCAACTCTTTTATACCTCTCTCAACTTTGGCGGATCGCGAGCCCCTTTGCATGGCCCTCCGCAACTTCTGTGTTCCCGCGTTTTCATTTGTCGTGTTTATCGAATGTATTTCAAGTCGACATAGCTTTTTTTGTTATGCGGTGGCCAGGAGTATTGCATCTTCGCTTCGTTTAGATACCAGTCCATTGCTTGGCTTATTTTTCCCTTTGTGGAGAACAAGCATGGATTATGTGAAACTTCTTTGAGGCCGGCGAGGAGGAGTTGAGAAGAGGGAGATCTATAGGGTACATAGCCTTTTATGATCGGATGCACACGGGGGTTTTGTGTATGCTTGTACATATTTGGGGAGGCATGAGGGGGAGTGATTTTTGGTAGTTTATATCTTACTTATATACTGCTGAACATCAAAAGGATTTGAAGATATACATATATCCGCTTCGGATCACACGTCATAGCTGATGACTCGGGCTGTACCCGTCATGCCGTTGAAAGTGGTGTATCATATCATACCAGAACTCGTGGTTCTAGACAATGTGTCCATAGCGATTTATTGAGGGCAGTTGGTAGGCATCCATAAACCACATCAAGTCCTAATGGGTTGAAAATTCCATTGCAATTAGCATACAAGTGCACGAATTTCCCTTCCGTTCAAACCAACTGCTTCCTGCACTTGAAATCTATACTCTCCGGATTCATTCAGTGATATCAAAAGGGGAGTATATTTGTAGAAAGAGCACCCCAACGCCACACATTGTGGCGCACCAATAATCAAACCTCACACATTGCAACTCAACTCCACGACGACCTGGAGCTCTAGAGCTTCGAAAGCACAACGCAACCCTTCCCCTTCACGAATACCCCGGCCAATTTCCTCCTCTACCTCTACCCCTCGAAATCAGGTCTCTCGAGAATCCTCCCGACCCAAACCACTCTTTTGTGCGACCTCAAAGGCCGTTTCGTCCTCCCCCCTTGCGTCGCGCGGGTGGGAAACACATAAATCTGGCAACATGAAGCTCGACGTCAAGGTGCGCTAAAATAAAATAACATACATCCCCCAAAACCTTAAGCAGTGTTTTGGATATAGAGAGAAGTGGAAAATAAATATGGGTGCTGATTCGTGGTTACAATTACAGAGGCAGCTTTTTGCGCGGAGTGAGAGGGTCAAGGGGATTGATTTCCACCCTACTGAACCTTGGGTTTTGACGACGTTGTATTCTGGTGGGTTACTTTTTGCTAGTTCTGTTGGTGGAGAAGGGGTATCTGTGGAGAAGATGTGCTAATGTGAGGTGTAGGTTCTGTCAATATTTGGTGAGGATTACTTGAGCGGAGGATGGTAATTGGGAATGGGTTGCTGATGTGGATTTATAGGAGTTATGCTACTAGTCAGGTTATTAAGACTGTGAGTATGAGTTGAGGGGGGGAGTTTCAGGTGTCGGATGCTCATTGTTGGAATAGTTTGAGCTTACGGATGTCCCTGTTCGGGCTGGCAAGTTTATTGCCAGGAAGAATTGGATTGTTTGTGGATCAGGTAGGTCTTCTGTTTTTGGTGCGTGTAAGACTATGCTGATCTTATGGGTTGGCAGATGACTTTCAGGTACCGATTGTGCTTGGATTTGAGAATGTTGAGACTAAACAAGTTATAGCTCCGAGTTATGAACTACAATACATCCGAAAAGGTAACATCTATCTACATAAGTGCATTGTAACCACTATTTCGATTCTGACAACCTTTCAGATCACATCATATGAAGCACATCCAGACTACATTCGCGCCATTGCGGTGCATCCAACCCTGCCATATATTTTAACCGCTTCAGATGACATGACCATCAAACTATGGGATTTCGACAACAACTTCAAATGCATTCGCATATTCGAGGGACATGCTCACTATGTCATGAGCGTCGCTTTCAACCCAAAAGACACCAACACCTTTGCATCAGCATGTTTAGATCGAACAGTCAAGATGTGGAATCTTGGTTCCTCAACCGCTAATTTCACGCTCGAGGCTCACGAGAGTAAGGGAGTCAACGCAATCGACTTTTACCCACATTCGGATAAACCACATCTGATTACGACATCTGATGACCGCACTGTTCACATTTATGATTACACTAACAAGGCCTTGATACAATCACTAGAGGGACATACATCTAATGTATCCTTCGCATGCTATCACCCAGAACTCCCAATCATCATTTCCGGATCTGAAGACGGGACCATCAAACTTTGGAGTTCCAACACATACAGGCTTGAGCAGTCCCTAAATTATGGACTGGAGCGAGCATGGTGTGTCTCCTATCTCCGTGGCAAGCAGAACATCGCTGTAGGTTTCGATGATGGTATGGTCGTTATCAAGATGGGCCGAGAAGCGCCTGCAGTCTCTATGGATGGGTCTGGCAAGATTATTTACGCTAGACATACGGACATTCTAACTACCCAGATCAAAAGCGTGGACACTTCGCTCAAGGATGGCGACCGGTTGACCCTGCCAACTAAGGAGTTGGGCTCTACAGAAGTTTATCCACAATCATTGCATCACTCACCGAACGGTCGATTTGTTGCTGTTTGTGGCGATGGAGAATGTGAGTAACTCCATAAAATTTCTCAGAGTTAGTGCTGATCATGATTAGGGATCATCTACACATCACTGGCTCTCCGCAACCAAGCTTTTGGCAGTGGCCTAGAATTTGCCTGGGCATCGAAATCCAACGACAAAGACTACGCAATCCGCGAATCATCCACAAGCGTTAAGCTCTACCGTAACTTCAAAGAACGAACTTCATTAAATTGCGGTTTCCCGGCTGAAGGCCTCTTTGGTGGTGCTTTGATTGGTGTGCGGGGAGCAGGAGGCGTTGGTTTGTTCGACTGGGAGTCAGGCAACCTTGCGCGCAGAATCGAAGTTGAGCCTCGGGCTATATATTGGAGTGAGAGCGGTGATCTCGTTGCTTTAGCTTGCGACGACACCTTTTACGTCCTGCGATTCTCCCGGGAAGCGTATGAGCAGGCGGTCGGGAATGGCGAAGTCGAAGAAGATGGAGTTGAAGGCGCATTCGAAGTTATCACTGATCAGCCTGAGACTGTGACATCTGGTGCTTGGGTTGGAGATTGCTTCGTCTTTACCACATCGACGAATCGTCTGAACTACCTTGTGGGCGAGAAGGTCTCGACCATTTCACATTTCGATCAGGGTGCATATCTTTTGGGGTACCTTGCTCGAGATGGACGGTATATTAATACGGCTATCTCATCTTGCCTCAGTGCTAATATAATTACAGTGTCTACATTTGCGACAAAGACCTCACGGTCATGTCCTATGCCCTTTCACTAGCCGTCGTCGAATATCAAACTCTAGTCCTGCGTGGCGAACTCGAAGAAGCCATGAGCATGCTTCCCGACATCCCAACAGACCAAAAAACAAAAATCGCCCGTTTTCTCGAAGGCCAAGGCTACAAAGAGGAAGCACTCGAAGTCTCCACAGATTCGGAACACCGTTTCGAACTCGCGCTCTCCCTCAACAAACTCGACCAAGCCCTAGAATTAGCCAGAGAAAAAGACGAGGAGCACAAATGGCGACTCGTCGGTGATGCATCCCTCCAAGCATGGGATATCAAACAAGCAGAAGAATGTTTTTGGAAAGCTAATGATATGGGCTCGTTGCTTTTGCTTTACTCTGCTTCTGGTGATGCGGAGGGTTTGAGGAGGTTGGCGGACCGGGCGAAGGAGACTAAGAAGTTCAATGTGCAGTTTGAGTGCATGTGGCTTCTTGCTGATATTGATGGGTGTGTCAATTTGCTCAAGGAGACGGACCGTAATGCGGAAGCTGTGCTTTTTGCGCAGACATATAAGCCTAGTATTGCGCCTGGTTGCGTTGCGTCGTGGAAGACTGCACTAGAGAAGGAAGGGAAAGGGAGGGTCGCACGTGTCATTGCTGCGCCACCGGGGACTAAGGGGTATGATGCCGATGAAGAACTCTTCCCTGAATGGGAGGAGTGGTTGAAGATTGAGAATGAAGGCGGTGCGAAGTTGATTGATGTTGAAGAAGAGGAAGATGAGGATGCTGATGGGGAAGGTGGGATTGATGCTGAGGATGCGGAAGTGGAAGAGGAGGAAGCAGGTGAAGAGGAGACGGAAGATGCACCGGCTGTATAGAGTATCTCTTTCGTGTTTATCAATGCTTGGTTTTGCATGGGTAGAGACTTTATTATTTTACGAAGGGCTTCTGAGGGAGTCTCTGGAGTGGGAACTCTAAAGGCATGTCGGTATGAGGGAACGTAATGAATAGAATCATTTTCAAATTATATCATGAAGCAAGCAGTGACAGAGTATTGTAACATTACCCGAGTCTTCCAATAGAATGAAATAAATGGCCGATCTCGGCGATCTCCCATTTCAAAAAATGTTCCCGGCCTATCGCCGAGATCAGCCTTTCTTCATGGAGTGGGTAAACCTTCAACCACAACCACAACCAACCCTTCTTCTCCAACCCTATATCCCCTCGCCAGCAGCGCGTGGGTATGAACCATATCAACCTCTCCGATGAAGGAACGAGGAGGAGCAGTAGGGGAAAACGCGGCAGTGGAAAAGAACAAGGGTATCGCATCACACGTTGATGTTGTAGGTTGGAAGGCGCCGTTACCTGTCATTGCCGGTGGTGGTGGGGAAAGTGTCAAAGAATCTGATATGAGGGTGAGGAGGGAGAAAGGGAAGGGAAGAGCTTGGGATTTGAGGAACATTGGATGGAGAGTTGGGGTTGATGCTACTGCTGCGGCGAGTGCTGGTGTTCTTGTTGCGCCGATTATTACGGTTATTGATCGGTATGTTCTACTGATTTGAGTTGCAGGTTTTTATGGGATAGGTGGGGGAGTGATGCTAATGTTACTGTAGGGCTATAATAGAGAATGCATCCGGAAAGAGAAGTCTGGGTGATAGCATGCGCTCTTCCCTTCGTACACTCCTCTTCAAACCGCACAACTTCTTCTTCTCCAAACCCTTCGCACTTATATTCGTAAGCTCTTCACCACCACTTCCCTACTCCAAATACACGCCGCTAATCATATTCATACAACAGACCCTCTACACAAGCACCTACCTCACAGCAAACACAATCGACACCCTCTCCTCCACCGCCAACAGCACCCCTTACACAACAACCACGCACGGCACCCCCAAATTCGCAGCCACCTCCCTCGCAAACCTCTCCCTGTGCCTATGGAAAGACACACACTTCACCCGACTCTTCTCCCCCGTAGCGGCTCGCCCGCTCCCCTTACCCACATACGCCCTCTTCACACTACGAGATTCCCTAACCATATTCGCATCATTCAATCTCCCACCCCTGCTTGGTCCAAAATTACCCATGCAACTCCTACCCGCATTTATGCAGAATTGGAGGAGGGAGAGTGTGGCGCAATTTCTTGCTCCCGCTGCGGTGCAGGTTTTCAGTACACCGCTGCATTTGTTGGGGTTGGATTTTTATAATAGAAGTAGTGGTGGTGGTCTTGGGTGGAGGGATAGGTGGGTTGTTGTTAGGAGGGCTTGGGTGGTTAGTTGTTTTGCTAGGTTGGGGAGGATTGTGCCTGCTTTTGGGGTGGGTGGGGTGGTTAATGGGAATGTTAGGAGGGGTTTGATGGGGAGGTTGGAGTGAGCGGATAGGAGGGGAAAAGGGGGAAGAGGATGTAATATTATGTATGGGTTGTATGAATATGGGAAACGGTCACGCGGTTGAATCTCTTCTCTTACGGCGCATGGAAGGAGTTAGGAACAGGGTTTGGCATGTACTTTTGCTTTTGAGCGGTCTCTGTTTGGATGTTGCTGCGTTCTTGAGCAATGGCGTTGGTAGTCATCTTGGGGAAGATGACACGATAATTTGATTACTAAGAGGTGGGATGTATGGAAAATACAGTTTGTGTAAGATACGGATAATATTACACGTCCTACTTCAACGCATCTGCTCCCAGCAACAGCAGCTATAGAAGGCGCTACACTAGAGGTACAAAATCCTTGGGGTAGCTACAAAACTCCGCCCTCTCGCCTCATTCAATATCACTCGTTACAACGTAAAGTAAAAGCAAAAGAAGCATATGCCCATAGTCCCCCCCCGGGGACTATCCAAAGGTAAAGCCCCACAGACCACTGAAAAACAAGTACTACTCCCAAGATACATGAGCCCCTTTCTTCACCGAGAAATAAAATGAATTGAAAGCCTGCAATGACGACGACGCTTCACCGGTAAGGACTACTAGAGGCTCCGCCTCCCAAATCTACACTCTCAAATTCCATTTCCCACTCATCGACCTCTTCGAACTTCTTCCGCGCTTCTACTAGCTCTTTACTCGTGTCAGCCATGTCCACACCCGAATCCCGCTGTTTCTTGGTTCGCGCACCAATTTCTTCTATGGAAGAGTCGTTCTCATCGTCTGATATGACATGAGAGTCGTCGTTTTCTTTCTCTGACTCTGCAGCTTTTGCGCGTCCGTATGTGCGCTTATGGGCCACTGTTGCTGGTTTGAGAGATTTGCGCGCGTTACTAGTGGTGGTGGTGGTGGTGGTCGCCTTCTTCTTCTTCATGCCTTTATTGCCATGGATAGGACGGATAGGCGTTCGCGTTATTGTGATCGTGGCGCGTCTTCGTGGAGAAGAAGTCTTCGCTAGTTCGTCGCCATCGTCGTCGGAATCGGAAAGAATGGTGTCAACGGGATCGGAACTTGGGATGTCATATGTATCCACTTTTGCTGCGTTGCATTTCCGGAGGGGTGCTTTGGGAAGAAGTGATTTGAGAGCCGCAGTGGAAATTGTCGGCGCCTTTGATCTGGTTGTGCCTTTCTGCTTTGTGGGCGCGGGGTCTTTCGTTGCGTTTTGAGATTTTGTAGTGGTCTTGCGTCTCTTATCAGAGTGAGTTGATGCTTCTATGGGTTTTGAAGGCGGGGAGGAGAATTCACTGCTTGATCGTGGAGGGGCCATGGTATCGCTATAGCGTTCTGCTTCCCGATTTTGACGTTCTTCCTGTTCAGTGGAGGGAATGACTCTTTCTGGGAGACTGGATGAGGATGTTGAACGAGCATCGGATATACTCCGGGCGGGATTTGGAGGTGGTGAGGAAGCGAGAGATGGCGAGCGAGGGACTTGAATCTCTTCTTCGTGCAGGGACTTGCGCTTCCGCGAGCTGGATGTGTGAATCAAAGAGTCGCGTTGATTTTTCGACGCTGATGCTCCATCCGACCGACGCTTATTCAGATATAAAGGTGTAGACTCATCATCCGGATTGAATTCGTCGAAATCGCGTAAAGTGTCGTCCAGCGTCGCGTCAAAGTCTGACTGATTGCCCAACTCACTCGTCTGCTGTACCATGCGAATAATACTTGGTTGTCGCGGTCGACGCTTGAATTTTGCGAGCGCAAGTACTGAATTTTCGATTGCGGGAGTTCCTTGAGCTTTCAATGCTGATTGAGGTGGTAGTTGTGTGCTCTGTCTACGCGATTCCATGCGCAAGCGTGATGCCTCCCCGTCCGGACTGAGGCCGTAGAGATCTTCATCTGTAGGGAGTTGAGCTGGTGGGGTTCGCTCTCGACGCGCCGAAGATACGACTCTTCTGGTTGTAGGCATTGCGCTTTTGTGGGAGGGTGATGATGTGGTTATAATGATAAATAAAACCAATCGCGAAGCTTTGTTTGGAAGTTGAGGTTCGAGGGGCACGGACCACTGAGTCGGTGCCACGTGATGTTTATGAATATGAATCGTGTATCATGGAAATCTCCGATGCAAAAGAGACGACAATAATCGATCATAAGTTGGAAATGGACAGTTCTTATTGCCTTCGGTGAGACTTCGACCCTGGGCTTGGTGAAAAAAAAGTTTAAAAACAGTAACTCTTGATTGTAACAATCACAATCTTCACTATTCTATGGGTTTATCAGTTGCTGGGAGCCATGAGTCTACCCAATCAATCTCAGCATGTAATGTTTGGTTCGAACGGGCTATTCCCCATAAACTTTGAGGAGCGATTTGTGAGCAATCGTAGAGAAGGAGTAGCAGTACTGATTTGAGAAACTCTTTTGATCTTTGGAGGACTCAAATTTTTGACACTCCTCCTTTTAGCATTTTGAGTTGACAGGTCTCTTCGATCAAAACGACCTTAATTAGCCGAAAATGCTCTTCACATTGCACTTCCCCATCGAGTACAGTAGTAGCCATCATAGTCGATGGCTTTTTATGGGTCAAGATTTAGAAGTGGCGGGCAATCTGGGGAGAACTACAGGGGTAATTCCGCAACCAGTGGCGTTTGGGACACTCCCATGAAATTTGCTCTATCTTTTTTTAAACTCACACTTTTCTCTTTCATTTTTCTCTTCGTCCCCATCACTTTCATACAAGCAGTAAACATCATACACTCTTTAATCTTTATCTCTTCTGTCGGTGGGGTCTCATTGATAGAAATAGACTATCGTAGGCCTCTCCCCCTTACTTTCTGATATGGAAACAACAACTGACAAAGGCCAGATCTTTCCAAACTGCTAATTTCAGAAAAATCCAACTCAAAACAACAACAATAATGTCTCTCTTCGCATCATCCCTTCGCTCCGCCACTCGTAGCACAGTAAGCCTCACCTTCCCCCTTTCTCCCTTGCAAATTCTCAATAATTAACACAACCCCCTTCCCAAGTCCATCCGCACATTTACAACATCAACCCGTCTCTCAAACATGACCCGCGACACAAGCTCCTCCGCATCTCTAACCAACACCATCCGCGGCGTCGCCCAACGCGCCCAAATCGAAGCCGCAGACGACTCCTTCAAAGCCGGCGTCGTGTATACACTACTTGGGATTAGTGCTCTAGGTGCTGGGTACCTGATCGTGGTGCCAAAGGATGGGAAGACGATGTTGCAGAAGGATCTCTTGTGACTTACCGCTCATTTGGGGACGTGGAATGGGTTGTGTTAGATTGTGGGAGGAGCGCAATAGAACTGGGAAAGGGATAGGGGTTGGGAATGGGATTGGTATCATGCATTTAAGTGGTGTTTCATGAGGGGGCTTACTGGGATTGCACCTTATTGGGCATTTCACGGTGGGGAAATGGAGATTCCATGGGATTCAAACAGGGTCCTGCATCAAGGATATGGGCTTGCATAGGGATGCGAAGGTTGCCCATATGGAGTTTGGTTGCCGTTCTTCTGCATTTACATCTGCATATGCTGCTGGTATTAATGGGATTGATGAGACTTGCGCCTTTGCGCCAGGAAATAGACATTAAACTCTCTCCACACACATTTCAATTTCTCTCCACAACAATCCCCGCTCAATTTTAAAAGAGCAAAAAAATTAATCTCCGAAGAGTACCAACCAAGACTCTCTTTATGGTGACCTGACCGAGTTATGAAGGAGGGAGAGGCTCTTAACGCTATCTATCCTTATTTCGGCGCTGATTAAGTTGGTTTATTTTACGCCCCAGCCATATAGCAAGTATTATTTTCTATACTTGGCAAGTTTGTTACGATAGAACGCACGTTTACGCCGCTACGCCATAACACCTAGTTTGTTGGTAGTACTTTTCTGGGGGTATTGAAATATAATAAGCTGGGGAGTCCTGGCGAGTTTTGTAGGACTCCTTTCTTGGCTTGGAGATGATCAAGCTGGTGGTGGTGTTGGGGGCTGGTGGTAATGAGACCGCTACTGGTGAATCGGCGGTCGTTACAGACTTTGTCGTAATAGATTGCTTCGCGACCCAGCGTCGAGACCGCTGGGCGTCAAAAGTTCTAGATTCAAGGTTGACTTTGCCACCCTTTATTCCATTCACTCTTAACATGGCTCCTAGCAGTATCCAGTGCAAAATAAATACACCCAGCCACGTTCCAGCAGGAGGTCGGGCACATGGGGGCAAAATCCCATGAGAAGAAAAGGATGTCTCAACAAAACCATGGAATAATTAAGCAAAACATTTGCTTGCAAAAAGCATTTCAATTGCCACTCCTACATACATACGTATGGACAAAAGCCGAAAAATAAATAAGCTAAGCCCGTAGCCACCGTTGAGGGCAGCTTCGTTGGGGTATAATGTAATTTTTTAGTGTTCCAAAGAACCATTCATCTCACCCCATGCCACATACTTCATAAACGTCCTCGTTGAAATGACATCTCGCATGTGGGTTCTATCCATCACTCCATGATCGCATTACTTCGTTGAGATATAATATCGTCTTTGCTCTGTTTACAAGACCAACTTTTGTGTTGAAATGATTCTCCGATCTTTTGTTGAAAATGGTATTCCGCCCCATGTACAGTAGACCCAACCCATCCTTCCCTTTCCTGAACGCCGATGCTGATGCAAAAACTGTTGAAAGTGAGATGAATGAATCCGCTGAATAAGTGAAAATGAAGAAAAAAAGAAAGCAATTGATAATGGAAGTCCCCCTAACAGAAGCAGCGGTTGACGCCGTGGCTGCTTAGTTGCCATTAACAGCAACAGGAGCCTCTTGATGTGCATCACCATTCATAAAAGTAACTTCCTTCTTCAACGAAGACCCATTAACTTTAGGCCTTAGAGGCAAATCCTTAACCTCATGCAATGGCTTGTCCAAATCTTTCACAGCAAGCTCATCAAATAAATGGAAGATACCACGAGTCTCGTGGAAATCATTGTGTACAATATTAACAAGGTACCATGTATCCATGAGATCTTCAATGAGGTACCTTGTAGGACTAGCTGAAGTATGACACTCCGCCCAATCCTGGCCAAGGCGGAAGAATTCGTCTTTCCATGCTAGGAAACTGATTGTCTCGACGATAGTTGGCTGGACGATTTCTTTGCCTGGAAAGACACCCCACGTCACGGCATTGGGACCATCGCCTGGAGCATTGGTTTTGAGATCGGCGTTTTTGTTGACGGCGTAATATGTCATGTCTGGGTCGCGCTCGATTCGTGTAATGACTTCTGAGATGAGCTCTGGTGATACCAGGACTTCGAGATAGGCCTTTTGGTAGACATATCCGTTGCGCGGGCCCCATCCGTGAGTCTTGTCAGAAGATTTGACGCCATTTACCGCAGGCTGCGAGTTTATGGTGAGGATGCCACGACGATTGAGCTCCACAAGATCGTCTCTGATGATGTTTGCCTCCATTGTAATTGGCTGTTCGCTCCAGGGTAAGCTGTCCAATTTGCCTTCCATGTATTTGACGAAGAGATTGGAGATATCTTTGATTGCCTGCGGTTCGCCCCATAGTTTTCGATAATGCTCGTTTGATCCTTTTAGGCCAATTCCATATGCGTCAAGCTCTCCAAAGGCAGGCGAACGGGAATCACCCCAGCGTCCGTTCGGAAACTCGTCCCAATCTTGGGTACGAGCAACGTATGATCTTGTTTTGTTGCGCCAGAAAATAGGTCGCACATTTTCTTCTCTTCGTTTGAGGCCAAGGGATTGTCTCCAGGGGAGTGGCTTCTCTATTGGGCTTTCCATGTCAGGCATTATGCCGAGTTCTTCAATGACCATACGTGTAGCCTTCTCAAGGTTCATCGTGTAGCTGTGACTGTTAAAGTGTGACCATGAAAAAATTACCGCAACAATACATACAAATGTAAGTGGTGAATCTCGCCAGACTCAAGCAGTTTTCGACACATCTCGGCGACGAGATTCTTGCCTTGCTCCCGGACTTCCACATCATCATTCTTGATTGGTTCCATGGCGTCGAGCCAAGTCTGGGGTACATGGCACCTCATCGGACCATTTGCTCTCCGGACAAATGCAGCATATGTTGAAATGGGCATGATTCCTGGGATGATAGGGACAGTAATGCCAGCCTGTCTGCACTTTCTCACCCATTCGAGAAACAAATCCACATCGTAGAACATCTGAGTGACCACAAATGTTGAGCCCGCATCGACCTTCTCTTTTAAATGTTGCACCAATTGATCCACATCCTCATTATCTTCACATCTCTCCGAATACCCAGCCACTCCAATATCAAAATGATCTTTATACTCTTGCCGGATGTATCTAACGAGATCTTTGGCATATCTGAATCCACCTGACGTAGCTTCCCATTTATCATGTTCCCTCGGTGGGTCTCCCCTCAAAGCCAATATATTCGTGCAGCCAGAAGCGTACGCCACCTTCAACGCCTCATCAATCTTTGATTTTGGCATATCCGTACATGTGAGGTGCATACATGTTTCCAGCCCCAATGCTGTCTGGGCCGTCTTCACCATTTCGCAGGTCAAATGTGCTGATCGACCTCCTGCTCCCCAAGTGACGTCTATGTAGGTTGGTCCAAAGCCATGCATGCGATCCATGCGGTCGTAGAGATTTTGAATACCCTGAGCTGTTTTTGGAGGGAAGAATTCGAATGAGAAGGTAGGCTTTTGAGACTTTTCCGCCTCGTGCAGGCGATTGGAAATGTGGACCATGGTTGCAAGGATGGTTGATCCTGTTGTAAAATTTGAGGTCTTTTATGCTAGACTCTGTGACTGCTACCCAGCGTCCTAATAATGACGCTACGAGAATCAGCATTGTAAGGACTTTGAATCATATTTGCTGTCGAAAAGTCTTGAAGAAAGGACACTCACAGGACAAGCAATGGAATATCTCGTACGTACTTCAATACCGGACGAACCTTCGCCCTCTGCTCCTTCTCTACCTGACCCTATTACCTGCTAACTCAGGTAGCGTATCCTAGCCCAGCGATCTGCCAGAAGTCGCGGCATGTACCACTACTGTAGGGAGAATTGGTGTTTTTTCTAGGAGTATATGTTGCGGAAGCCAAAGTGGTCGGCATAAAACTCACACATACCGACATCGGAGTGGTGCGTGGGATTGTCTTGGTGGCGTGAATACTTCTAGATTTTTGGTGCAAGATATTTCATGAAGTCATCATCCAACAAATGCGCTATTGCTACGATTACATTGATTTGCGATATGCATCGTCTTAGTACGTGGGATATATTCGTCGTCCTTTGAAGCGTAGCTTTTGCAGGCGCATTTCATCGTTTTTGTGACTTGGATATGAGACGAGTAATAACAGCATTCTAAACACCATTTTCTCACTTTTTTATTTCTATTTCCCCCCTTAGAATTATAATTATTCTTTTCCACCGAAGGTTGGCTACTGTAATATTACCCCATCTTGTATTGCTGGACTCTCTAGTCCCACAAAATCTAATGCATTGCGATCTGGTGGTAGTAGTGACACAAACTAAGCGGCAAGGGCTATGTTGATTGAGGTCAACTCAGAGCTGTGTGCCTTTTCGCGCACGTACTATCAAGATGCTAGAGCTGATAGTTCTAGACAATCTGCTGCAATGTTAAGTCTGTCGTTGGCGAAATTAATACACGCAGCATTCTCTTCTAACCTTATGCTCAGTATAAGATAACCGCCCGTTCAAGAAAAATCGCAGCCCAATACTAGTTGTTGAGGAATGGTTTTGCCTACCTCAATACTAAAAAGGTCTGCCAAAATGGCAAACTTAGCGAATAATACCCGAGTAAACCTTTCTCTACATGCGATTCCCGGATTCGAACCTAAGCACTGATAGAATTCCGGATAAAAGATGAGTCGCTCGATCAAAAAGCTACTGCAACAAAGCCTCAACGTCAGCATCAATACCCCCAACCCCCTGAAACTCCGCAAACTCATCCACCTCCATGACACCACTGACCTTCCTACTCTTCACATACGGCTCATCCGGACTAGCGTTACTTGGTGCCCTCTTCAAAGCCCCCGACGTCACCAACGGCATCCCCTGCCCCAGAACCAACCGTTCCGGTTCAGGCAATCTACTCGCCATCACCGGGGAACCCTGAGGTGTTCCGGTAGGAGTGATACTTTCCACTGGAGGCATAGGCGGCGTGAGTGGTTCCGCCTCTGGTCGCTGTGGCTCATCGCCGCCGTTCGAGTCGGATAAGCCGCGCATGATGGCTTCTTCAACTGCTTGGCGTTGGGATGAAATTTCGTTTTTGCGTGTGTTTATCGTGTAGAGTTGTGATTCTTCTGTGGATAGGATTTCCTTGTTTTTCTCTAGCAGTTTTTCTAGACCTGTTATTAGGGTTTTGCGGGCTTTGATACTTTCCGCTACGGCTCCTTCGGCGTTGGCGAGTGTTTTGAGCAAGGCTGCCAAGCGAGCTGCCTGGACTGGTGGTGTGGGAACGGGAGTATTTGGGTCAGCATGTTTATCATAATCGGTATTGGCAGTGTTGATTGCGGGAGTTGCGAGAGTTTCTGATTTGCTGAGCGCGGCTTGGGATGTAAGTAGTGCTTGGTATTCTGGCGGTGCTGATGAGGCTGCTGCTGAGAAAAGAGAACCTCCCAGAGCTGGTCGTTTACCAACTCCTCGAGCTCGGTCGATTTCTGTATGGAGGAGTAAGTAAGAATTTAATTGGCGGAAACATGATAAGATGGAACACTCACCATCAATTCGAATTTCGATGTCTTGTTGTATTGGTGGATCGAAAATGACTCGTTGTCGCCAGACTTCTACAACTCGACGTATCTTTTGCTGGATATCTATGGTAGCACCTTTATATGCTATAGCGGTAGCTTCTGCTATAATCTGAATGTTCATGAGTTAGTAAAGAGTGATAAGACTCCAGTGTAACATGACCTACCGGAGCAAAGGCAGTCAGAAAATCCACCTTTTTCCTTGCTTTAGACTGCTGCACGACCTCTATCCATCATTAGCATTCACTTCACGATTCATCAATTTTATGATTAGGGAAAGGGGGCATACCGTTCGCAAGATACAACAAATTCAGCCTTTTAGGCGCCAGTGATTCCTTAAGCCTTTGCAACCACAACTCAGCAGTCCTAGCCGCATATTTTCTGCGCAAAAGACGCGTTAGTACCAGTTCATGGAGCGCACCGGACTTGGGCTGTCGCTCTTCATCACAGCGAGCATACCTATGAAACATGATCCATTGGGCAACAGTCACAATAGCTTCCTGCGTCTCGTTGAGGGCAGAAAGCTTCGCCTTTACGGCATCATCGGTATACGACATGTCGTTGACGTTGATAGGTTGATCACAATAAGAAGCGTACAAAATGGCTATTTAATGTTCACACGCGCTATTTTCTTTTTGACGCCCTGATGATTCCCAGCGTTGTTGTAAGTCACTTCTTGCTGAAGAGGTGATGTTGTTCAGAGAAATGTGGAGTGGAGGCTCTTGCGATTTCAAGGGTTAGAAGACCTTCAGGCAGGAATGGGGGTGATTAGGTGTCAATTACAGGGGGGTTTTGGACACTGGACGACTTCAACCTCCGCAAGTTTGTTGTCTAAATACACAATAAATACAACACTCTGTCATCCTAACCCTGCCAACTGACAACCTTCAATCATCGCCGCCATAAGCTCATAATTTCCAACCAAATTGAGGACCGCAACTACCTACACCACAGTCATGGCGAACCGGTTTCCCTCATTAGAAGAGTTCGATGCTGGTGTGTTCGCCTAAGTATTGCTATTGTCAATATGTAACTTTGACTAACCTCAACCAAACAGGTCAGATATCGGCGTCGGCTGATGATATCTCAGGAAATGGCGGGAGCTTCCTCGTGCGCGAACGGGCGGCACTAGGTGACGATGCAGACCTATTCTCAACGCCAGCCGACAACATGGCCAGTGTAGAGGATGCCGGCGAGGATGATTTGCTAGGCGGTGGTAGAAACAACAACTTTTCTGGTAATGGTAATGGCAATGGCAATAGCCCTGATGAAGGCTTTCAAGATTTCGAAGATGCTTTCCCATCTATAGATACGACGAATGATGTACGATCTATATTCTGCGGCCTAAGCGCGGTTCGCTAACCTCTCTCAAGCACATGGCACCCGGCGGTACCATCACTGGATCCTCTCTACTTCCTGGCGCACCAAATTCATACTCCGCTCCATCTTATCGCGCATCAGAAGACGAACCCGAAGTCCTAAAAGTATGGCGAGAGAAGCGCGATGCTGACATTGCTACTCGGGATAAAGTTTCTGCGGAACGTAAAGCCGCTACCGTTGCTCAAGCTCAACGAGATCTCGACGATTTCTACGATAATTACAACGATAAAAAGGAAAAGGCCATTGCGCAGACGAGGCGCCAAGCGGAAGAATTTTTGAGCGCACGAGACGACACTACTGCAGGTGGTACGAGCTGGGAGAGAATTGGCAAATTGGTTGACTTGAGTGGAAAGGGTGCGAAGGGCGGATCTTCGGGGAGTGGGAAGGAGAGGATGAGGGAATTGCTTATTAGCTTGAGGAAGGACGAAAACGCTCCTGGTGCATCTGGAGTTTAAATGAGTCCATCTATGAGAGAGTGTCCTTGAGCGGAGCATTGGAGTCCTGGATGGGATGGCGTCCTGATGAGATCGCGTCCGCTTTTGATCTCTGGCTTGGTCATAAAAGCTTTCTGCTCAAAGATGGGAAATGCATGTTGCATGTGTAAGTAGGTATACCATAATATTTGATGCATTGGACGCTCTTTCTGTACTAATTTCCTATATCTTCTCATGCGAACTCTTCTTCGATTTCTCTCGTTGCTTTTGTCAAATAGTTTTCCTGGTCTTCCTTACTCCCCTGTTCTTCCATTTCTATCACGAGACAGGAGTTCAAATTCTGCACGCACGTGCATCCCTTGTGTGTGGAGAAGTGTCCATTTTCAGCCAGGAGAAAGACAGCCCCCTGTTCCCATGATTTTTCTGCTAGGTACCTGTCCATCGGAGACATACCCTCCAGTCTAGCATTTAATGTTTCTCCAAGTATGGTGTTGTGGTAAAAGCACTCTTGCTTTGTTTTTGTCTCTTTGTGAGGCTAGGGTTTCGGTATTGTTGAAGCAGAAGATCTGTCACGCTGGGAGACATGACCAGGGTTGGACCCGTCTCCTTTATGGCTCATATTTTCAGCTGGAGAGCGTTTGAGAGGCTGATGGTGGTCTTCTCTGTTTTATTCGTCAGGCTGACTGTCTATGGTAATATACGGAAGAAATATATACCTCTTCTCAATTCTAGGTTGACCCATACTTCTTTTGTTGATTGAATATGAGAATGTTGCTAGGCTCAAAGCTCATAATCAAGTGTTGCTGGTAAAATTGCTGGAAAGAAACTACATATATATATGTGTGTACATTTATCTACGCATCGCATGTTTTCCAAACCCGCTTTCCACAACGAGAACGCTGCATGTAGGCATATCTAGCCAATAAGAAATCGCATACACCAAACAGGCTTCTCTATAGGTCAGTACCAAGGACTCGTAGAACACGAAGGTGCAGCACGTTAGCAGCCTTGCGGGCCGCATCTAGGTTCCCTTCAAGTAGACGCTAACATCTCGATGGATCTGGCGAATGAAGAAGTGAGTACTTGAGGAAGCTTGTTTATTGGCTGATATAAGTATGCACCTCTACCTCCGGTCACTGCACTTGACAAGATATTATATCTCACCAATGAGAACACGCGAACGGCCAGGAAGCTTCTTTATTGGCTGGTACAAGTGTAACCAAACCCAATGGTTCTATCTTCGTTTTCGGTTTTAAGCAAGCCTATGTAAAACGCAGTTCAATTTGCTTATTTCGTGACGGAAGCATGTATTGGATAGTAAAAAGCGAAATTGTTTTATCTACAATTCGGGTAAGATCTTTCACTCTCTTCACAATTAAGTCTGGTATTTTACGGAATCGCTCTTGGACACCTTGATGTCTTCACACGTATTTAATCAAATAGAGGGCCCGGGATGGAACAAAAAAGCTAGAATGGGTTGGGTTGATTATTGATTAGCCAATTGTGAGGTTGAAATTCGGGAATATGGCGAGGTAGCAAGCCTCTTTTGCACTCAAACATTTAAATTTCGCTATTATTTACTACATCCACATCAATCCCAACGATGGAAGAAACTGAATATTATGACGTTCATCGCAACTTCCAGTTCTCTGAAACATGTTGCAATGCTTACATCGACGCTGAGATCAAATTCTGTGTGCTATGCTCGCCCAATAACTCGGATTAGAATGCACTCTACCGTGCTACCAATTATTCGAAAGCAACTTGATAACAACACTGGTTAGTAGTAGACCTAGTGCTTCACTTGACAACTAAACAAAATATCTATATAGAGGAAGACATCTCTGAAGAAGAGCTTTTCCGATACAGCCGCCATCGCTGGCTCACGTTAGTCTCCACCGAACTTTTTATTGCATTTCATCGACTCATAATCTGGCAGGTTCGATGAAGATGACAAACTTGCCAGCCGCTATCGCAAGTTCAATGTTGCAGCTTTGGTGGAAGCTGCCGCTACTGCTGTTGGTGATGGCACAAAATCTTGTGAGATATTAGAGTATTTCGTACCACAACATCAAATCAACTGACGTACAGACGTAGGCGTAAAAATCTTGAAATGCATTGAAGGATCGTGCAACAAAGCTCTCTTGTTAACAATGGATGATGGTACGGAGGTCCTGGCAAAACTTCCCAATCCAAACGCAGGCCCAAGTTTTTATACTACCGCATCACAAGTTGCAACCCATCAGTTCGTAAGTATTGTATTATATTGAGTGTTATTACCCCGAAATACTCACAACGCGGCTTTAGCTGCGTGAAATACTCGATCTGCCAGTTCCTCGCATATATGCATATTCTGCAGACTCGAGTAATGCTGTGGGCGCCGAGTACATCATTGAAGACAAGGCTGCTGGTCAGCCGCTAAGTGATGTTTGGTATAGTTGGTCAGAAGAGTCACAGACCAGACTCGTTTCTCAACTTGTTGACATAGAAACGAAGCTGGCTTCTCTCTCATTCCGGAGCCATGGATGTCTTTACTACAAGAAGGATTTGGTGCAGAGAGGTATTCCGGTGCGACACTTCTACGCACCGCTATTACATCCAACATCGTTGAAGTGTGACCACATTTCGCTGCAGGAATATACTATTGGTCCGTCTGTGACAGCAGCCTTATGGGAAGACGAGCGAGCGACGATGGAGAGTCTTGACCGAGGGCCCTGTACGTAAGTTTCTTTGTATCTCGAACTTTTCGTTGATCTTAAGCAGGGTGGAATCCGCTGGCATATATGAAATCGATTGTAACCAATGAGAAGCTGTGGGCAGAAAACCACGCTGTGCCACGGAGCAATTCTTATGGTCCCACCAACGGAATTCAGTCTCCTCAAGGCTATATTTCGTTGTTGGAACGCTATCTTCAATTGATGCCTTACATGGCACCCGCTCCGACACCAATGACACTTTTCCATCCGGACCTACACATGGACAACATTTTCGTGGATCCAGAAACGAAGAAAATAGCATGTATCATCGACTGGCAAACAACATTGATTGCAGAGCCCTACTTCCAGCCAAACTACCCAAAGATGCTCACTCCAATTGAGCCTTCTCCCAGGGATGACAAGAGTGATGAAGAAAACGCCATGGAGTCGGACCCAGTCGTCGACGACTTTTTGAAACGACTTTTTGAAACGACTTCCAAGACTTACTAGTCATTACCAGGCCCTTACAGAACAGAGAAGTCCACAACGATGGGCCCAGATGAACGATTCAAATCACTACCTTCTCACGAAGGTCATATCTTCCATTCCCGGATCTTGGACGAGAGACAATGGCTTCGGCCTGTGCCATAACTTGATCGCCGCCACTGTGAATTGGGAGGAGGTTGCCCCACCAGGAATGCCTTGTCCAATTCATTTCACGGAGGAGGAACTAGAATCCCATAACTGCGACTTGCAAGTGGCGGCAGACCTCGCGGGAATTCTGGAACAATTGGAGCAAGGTAGCATCATTCCTAACGATGGAAAAGTGCTCGCAGATGATTATGAGCGAGCTTTGGAAGCGAGCCGTAAAGTAAAGGAATGGTTTGTATTCAGGGTGGAATCTGAGAAGGAAAGGGATACTAACTCGAAAGTCTGGCCTTTCAAAACGATACTGCATGAAAACAAGAAGTCATGACACAAATTCAAACTCTGGTCTTCAAGGATCTCAGATTGTAAGTGTGGCGAATCATTGCACTCGCACGCATATCGCCCCCTCAATTATAGCTAGAAGTCGGCTGAATATCCATCTCCACGACTTATCTATACATTAGTCACTCTTCCCATGAGTGACAAGTTCGAACCCTTAGGAGGAGAAGGGGAAGCATACGAAGAGGAAGAGACGTTAACGAAGAGACATCTAAAGGAATGTTTTATTGGGTAAAAGTATGGGGAAGGGCCGAACCTAAACCAGACGGTTCCGCCTGTATGGGGTCCAACTCAACCACTTTTCATTGGCCTTTGCCTTCTTGATGAATTCTCAATATCGCACTGGATAAGAATAAAAACTAAATCGACGCTTGATTCGGGTACAATGTTTTACAAACTTCCTGCTACCCCTGGCTCCTCATCTCTCAACCATCCTTTGCGCAATGATACCAAAGACGCTCTCCTACATCCATTCCGGGCAGAACACAAAATAAAATTACAACAAATCCTCACAGCGCTGGCGGCCCGCTCACCCACTTATCACTCCATTCAAGCCCCAGTGAGAGCGATATTCCCCCCCCCTCCAAGGCGGACCTCCAGCACCTTAACTACCACCCAGTTCCATACCCACCCCCTCTCCTTCTCCCGCTATCTCTGTGATATTGGGAATAATGCGAAGACTGGGAACTCCCCATGCGGCGATTCCGGTTTCCATCCCATGCCCCTCGCGGTTCGTGACCACCCGTATTCAGCTGGTATCGGACGGAATTGGGGGCCCGGAATCTCATTTCCCCCTCGGGACCGCAGGGCCTGAATCTTCTTTCACGCTCGTAGTCGTCGTAGTCGCGGGAGACTTTGGAAGATCCGCAACCCATTTTGATGTTTGGTGGAGGTTTTGGTTTTGGTTTGGTTTTTTGTGTTCTTTTGTGTAGGGTGTGTTGTTTTGTTCAAGTGTGTGTTGCTTGTGCGAGTTGCTTGTGTGTGTGTGTGGTTTGGAAAGTGTAGTGTGTAGTATGGTTTGTACTCTGCGTTGTGGGTTTGTTTTGAGGCTTGGAAGCGTAGAGTTTATGTGCAGGAACTGTGTTTGAGGTATGCTGAACTGTTTTTGGAGAGAAAACAAGTGTAAGAAGCAAGTCCCTTATATAGGGGTTGAGTTCTGCTAGAAATCTTTTGCCGCTCTGACAGTCTCGCTCTGAGAGCCTCATCAATGCTCCCTGTACCAAAGTTGGAACACCCAAATCTACCCAAGTACCAAATTCTCCTTGACACCAACCAAGCACTTACTCCCGCAATATTACCAAGCTATATTTGTAGCAATATACAATGCGTAGGCCGTTTTGGAAGCTAGAATGAACAATAACACGTAAGATTCTCGCAAGTAATCACTCTCAAAAATGCTTTCGAAGAATCACGGCAGTACTAACTCTACCACGAAAGTGAGCAAGATTTCGCGCAATTCCTGTATAATCTCAATGAAGCAGGTACAGAAGATGAAAAGCGGGAGCGAAAAGAGTTTTGAGTTTTACAGGGACTATAGTATCGCCAGTGTAAAATGGAAGTTACTCTTCTATGGAGCAACTTCGGAGCAGGCACAGCATACAGATTCATGGTTTCGTTGTTTCGCAATACAAGCAGACTGCTATTTTCCTTTCGCCTTGAACGACTTCAACGGATTTGACCTCTTATTCGACATTTTCACCCCCTTGCCCATTTTCCGCTTCGTGGCCCGTGCCTTTCGTACTCGATTATCACTCTCTTTTCTGATTCCCACAAAGCCGACATCTTCTTGCAATGCCGACTTGGATCCGCCAGGAAGCAAGTACTCAGGGACATGCTTCAAATGTGGCTGCACCCTTGCCGCCCGCAACTCTCCGTCATGTCTCAAGTGTCTTAAATCTTCAGGATTCTCCTCGAAATGGCGCTTCAGCTTCTCACTCTTGATGAGTTCCTGTCGCAGTTCGCGAAGGCGTGCTTCTCGAATGGCACCCGATGTGACAGCCCGTAGAGCATCACCCAGCCGATATCGAAAGCCGTCCAATTTCTTCATGTCGAAGGCGTATGGCAAAACCTCGAGTCCACGTTTCTTCTGCCTCTCTTTGATCTTCGCAAGAACTTCCTCGTCGTGCTCTGTGCTAAGAACGCTGGTGGGTTTGTGTTTGCGGTATTGATCCTTGGGGATCACAAATGAAAGCGCCATGCCCGTTTTACCAGCCCGTGCCGTCCGACCAATGCGGTGAGTGTAGGATTTGCTCGTAGTGGGGAGATCGAAGTTGAGAACGCAGGCAACATTTCTGAAATCGATCCCACGGGAAACACCGTAATCCTTGTCTCGCTTGTCCTTTTTGCGTTTTTTCTTGGCAGGTTTTGCTGGTTCGTCTAACTCCTTGTCCTCGTCCGCCTTGCCCACACCTATGTCCTCTTGAGCACCATCAACTGGCTCTTCCTCCTCTTCGTGATCTTCCTCTTTCTCACCTCCATTCGTGCCACTAGCATTCTGGTTTGTTTCCAGAGCCCTGACATCTTCCTCTTCGTCCTTTTCCTTCCTGCTCTGGCCCTCATTTCCCAACACTTCCTGTTCATCAGCAGCAATGATAATATCATAGACGCCTTTGTTGAATTCTTCCACTACATGGATCCTCGAGTTCACAGGCAGCTCCGAATTCAACACGCAACTCCTGATTCCGAATTGTTCCAAAAACAGTTTCAGCCGGTAGCATCGATCGATTCCTCCAACAAATACCAGCGTTTTCCCTTTAATGAGCTTGAGCATGAATATGGCGTAGATGAGCAGAAACTTCTCTTCCTCGCTACACTTGATTGCATATTGTGCGACTTCGCCCACATCTTTCTCTTCGCCGTCGAGGTTCAGTAATACGGGGTCAATGCAGAATAACTTGTTAAGTTTTTCCACTTCCGTTCCAAGAGTTGCACTCATCAGGAAAGTCTGCACACCGTTTGGCAAGGATTTCTGGATATTCACCAGATCCTCATAATTGCAGTATGCGAGAACGAGATCCGATTCGTCAATGACAAGCTGTGTGAGATTGCTCAGGGAGAAGGCAGCACTGTTGAGGTACACGGATGCTTTGTATGGAGTAGCAATGATGATGTCCGGAAGGTCTGCGAGTCGGGCTCGCTGTACTTTGCTGTCTTCTTTTTTTGCCAAGTTTTCCACTCGGATGTTTTGAGCACAGAAAGCAGCAGAGGACTCGATAGCTTTGGTCACCTGACCGGCCAATTCATTTGTGGGCACCAGAATGAGCGCAGAGGTGCATTTTGTAAATGTTGGAGCAGCTTTACGTTTCAATATGAATTGGAGAATGGGTAGAACATAAGCCGCTGTTTTTCCAGAGCCAGTTCTCGAGCGAGCTGTCAACTGTTAGTGAGAATAGTTCTTCGATTGAGGGTTTCTATCTGTACCCAGTATATCTTTTCCCTCAAAAGCTAGAGGAATTGCACGGGCTTGAATTGGAGTAGGAGTTGAAAACTTTTGGCGGGCAATTGCTTGGAGTAGGCGGGAATCGAGGCCTAATTTGTCGAAGGTGACGGCAGAGTCCCAGAATTGAACCTCCTTTGGCACATCATTCTCATCCAGCTTTCGCTTCATTATTTCTGCTTTTAATAACTCTTAGAACAAAATTTCGTAAACTTCCATTCTTGGAGGTCGAAACTTCTGCTCTAGCGTGATGCAGGGATTGCGGCGGAACAAAGTGCCCCCGGCCATCTTGGCACTCTCAATGCCTTCGACTTCCCAAAGAAATTTCTTTTGCTTTCAGAGTAATATTCTAGTGTTTTCATCTGATTGTAGTGATTTACACCTGCTTTCCAGCAAATTCTCGTACGCTAAAGATATAATACTCTTTAGATTTATTGAAAGCCGGATAGACCATCGCCGGGATTCTCGGTCATAGACAACATATTGGGCTATGTTCAAAATAAGATAATATCCTCACAGCCCTCAGCACTTACCTACAGGTTGAATTTCAGTGTACTCGATTCTTTCTAGTATTGCTGAAATCTTCGATACAATCCTGGGTCCTGGACCATATCCGACTTTCAAGGGGTATGAGGAGTACCCAAGATAGCTCTCAGAACATTTTGGCACTCCCTAAACACCACTTTAAGCCTCAAACTGGGCACCACCAAACTTCACATCCGTTCAAGCCTTGCCGAGCACGGAAATAAGACGCAATCTTCCTTTGAGGAGGTCTTATAGTAAAGAAGCTAATTACTGTATGAAATCAAATGCACGGTAATTGGATTGCGATCCCATTTTCCAAACCTTACCTCCTCCCAATGATAGCGACTGCGTTCGTCTGTCCAAATCTTCTCTCGAATCGTATCTCTTAATTCTCTCGCGAATATGGGTGGAACCCACCTCATCATGATCCCTCGGCGACGATCAAATGGTCTTACCACTTTGAGGCACCCGGAATCTCCTAGCTCGAACTTGTCGTAGGGAGAGAGTTTTGCGATATTCCAGTTACCATTCTCAATTTGGAGATGCTTCGGTCGTACTCCAGCTTCATTAATGACGAGCGCGGTCTCAAGAGTTGTGTGATGCAGGCCACGGGGAATAGAGTCTCGGTGAGGTATTGCATTGCACCAACCAGCCCAATCAACTCTTTTTCTGAAGCTGAGGCAGTCTTTAGTCAGTACTACGAAGGCACATGAATCGATGGTGTCGGCAAGAATTCCTGCCCAGCGTGGTTGGTTTAGATGAGCCAGGTACACCTCCCGGGAGTTTGGACACCAAAGAGCAGACAGTCTATCATTTTTCTGAGGGCCCGTTTTCAGTAGAATTTGTAAACTCGAAGCTATGGCGTTGCTCCACTCTGTCCTCCAATTTTCGTGCTCCAAGTAAGATCTTTCGTATGCATGTTTGTTCCTGCTACTGAGCGCCTCAAAATAACTCTCTTTGCAATCAGAACTCCAATTCAGACAAGCTAAGTCAAGACAGGATCGCATCGTCGCAGACGCCAAGATACGCCGCAAGCTTCTCCTTCTCGAATTTTTTGTGCAGCCGCTGACTTCGACTCCGACCTTATGCAGCAGAGTGCAAGGCGGGGTTTCTGACGCACCATTGATCCAACTGGCAGTTAAGCTCTCCCTGAACGAGGCACCCTCTCGAATTTTGTATTGCTCCTGATACGTGGCTTGGAGGCCGAGATGATTCAGCCCAAAAGTGAAAGTCTGCGAGTCACGAAATTTGTGACTTTTCATAGACCCAGGTTGTGTTAAACAGTTTTGTTCTCTCAGGTGATGGGTGCAACTATCTGCCGTCATCGCACATCTCTTATTTGTGACCAGCTTCGAGAATCCACCTATTAACAATTTCGTACAGGTAGCCTCCATGGACAGCGGGAAGGGTGAGCAATAATGGAGATCAGTCTCATCTGCTGTGTAGTGGCAGAAGATCTCATCAACACTGGGCAACGGCTCGTTTGGAGATCGTTCCCATGGAACTACAAATCCAAGGCCAAGGTTAAACCTTAATACCTCAGGGGTGTTCTGCGGACTAGCTGGACTTTTTGAAGAACATCCTGCGTCGATCGGTGCAGGATTTTCTTTGCATGTAACCCAAACCGGTCCCCATATACAATTAAGCTCCTTTATTGTGGTGGAGAGGTAAAGCGCGTCGTGGGAGGATCCGGTGGATAGCAAACTGTTTTCTTCAAATGCCCAAACTTGACGGCCATGTAGGTAGGTGTCTAGACATTTCAAAGACCGCCTTCTGAGAACTAGACTGGAGTGCAACAATACACCAGTATCTGCAATGCGGACTTGCAGTAGGTCATCAAATCGCTCTAGATGAGCACCTGAATAAGACACAACAGCGAAGTCAAGAAATTGAGCGCTCAGGGTGGCCAAGGACCTAAAACGTTTCCCGTCTCCAGTTTCGGTACTTATCCCAGCTGCTGTTCTGAGGCCCCAACCTTGTAGAATCGAGACCAGCTTATCAGTATAACCGCATTCGATCACATTTATAGCTTCGATGATTTGAGCTTTCTTGACGGAAACTAGGGACGCCACTGCAATTCTCTCGGTGTCGATGACTACCGCATTGATGGCTCCATCACTGTACTTGGCCCGTTCCATAAGCTCCACATTTTCCAGGCAGCATGTAAGGATCTGAACACATTGCTCTACCTCTAGATCCTGTAATGTATCGGTTCCGTCGGAGAGGAACTTAGGCACAGTCGAGGCGGTCAAAACCTTGCTCTCCATTCCACGAAGGTTCGAAAGCCACGTCGCGGGATTTACCAAACGATTGCTTTGAGAAGCTGAGAACAAAAGCTCATCTGTCGTGGACAGGGAGTCGGCAACACTGCTGTCAGAATCATCGAAGCCATCAGACTCGGCACCTTCCCTATCAGGCTCCGTCATTTCTGTCATTCCACTGTCGTCTTCCTTTTCATCGTCTGACCACTCAAAGTTGGAATTCGGCGGGGAATCTTGCCCATCTGATAAATGTATGGACTGCATTGCAACTGTGTAATGTTGCGCCTTGGTTCTACCATCTACCGAAGCACCTAGATCAGCTAGTTTGCGACTGAATCTAGAATGAATAGATCCAACGTCCACTCCTGAGTCATGAAACTGGCTCGCCTGCATATTCGGCATAGGTATGACAGATGGTCCGGGCAAGAGAGGCCATTTGGCGTCCCTGACTGATTGACCAAGTAGGTCTGGCTGAGGCAGTTCTTTAGGATGCAACGACTCTGCCTTCTTCATTATATCCTTCTTCATCATCTCGTTGTTCTGCTGCTGCCCAATCTCGCTCTGCACGTTTTCCTGCTGAAGCATTTTTCCATAATCTTTCCTTGGGTCGGAAGCCTCCTTGCTGCTCGTGTCGGTGCTGATACCTGAATTTAGATCCTCGTACAGTTTTGTATTACTGGCGTGCGTTGTGGTCTGCTCATCTACTTCTTTCTCGGCTCCACTCAAGGATGCATGTGCTGAGATATCTTCCCCACTGTAGGACCCCTTATCAATAGGGAGACTCAGTGGGCGTATCTCGATACCCTTTACGGTCTCGTTATCACCGCGCTCATGTTCTTCCTCAGAGGATTGATCATCAAAGTCTGGCTCTGACTCTAGATCATCAGATTCTGATTCTTCTTGAATAGTCGCTGGACGCTGATTTCCTTCTCCGTGCAGAATATATCGCCATTGGGATTTTAATCGTTGGATAAAGTCTGGATGAACATCCCCAAAATCGTAGACCTTCACGTTATGCTCCACAGTATACATTTTAGAGAAGTTGATCCGTGACATAGCATGTAGCTTTTCTTGCTTCTGTCGTGGATTGACCCTAATTGAGGGCATCATCCCGTATTCATTTACAGCTGGCTGTTCTGCTGTGATTGGAGACGGCTCTTTACTTCCAGTGTACGCGATAGCGTGCTTCCACTTGTACGTGTTGGCTTTCGAGACGCCCTGCCACCCATAGGTAAGTATTGGCCTGATTGATATTAGAGTTATGTCTGCAAGTGTGTTGTCTTCAAATGATTGCAGGTGGAACTGACAAGCAGGTACAGAAGTCGTCCCCCTCCTTCACTACTACGAACCAACGGATCTTCGTTGCAATTTTCTCGTTCGGAAATCGGGTATCCGACACAACAGTGATGTTGTCGTGAGAGTAGCCAGCATTTTCGGGCCAAAGGACGCGAAACACCTGACGAAGTGTAAGGAATGGCTGAAGAATACCTTAGCCCTGCAATTGGATTCTCACCTTCCCAACCAAGAAGAACTTTTTACCCTCCTTTCTACTTTTATACCCTTCCAAAGATCAGTATGATAAACGAGCTTCTAGTATTGTAATCTCACCTGGATCGAGGGTCTCTGTTTCCCATGTTGTCCCTCTGATTCTCCCTCTGGTCCTGACTCTATTCTGAGTTTCCGTTAATACCTCAGGATCAATGACCTCGGTGGCCGGCTCAAACTGCATAGTATTGAATGTGTGCGTCGGGACGCCATCCTCATAACTTTGGCCTGTGTTCTCAGTTTGCTGGAAGGCGTTTGACTGAGGGTTCGTGTTGTGAGAAGACGATCCTGCAATCGCAATTCAGTAAGGATTTATTCTCGAGCGTCCTTGACAGCCACGTCGTTGTCATATTCACACTGCTGTCCAATCCTTGCCTGGGAGGCTTACCAGTCACATTCAAGCTCTGAAACGCGTTTGACAAGTCATACTGTGCACTACTGGTGCTACTCGTAGGCCGATCGGGACTAGCATCGAAGCCAGTAGTCTGCTGCTGCTGGACAGCATTTGTGGCGTGGTATATATTGCTGCTACTTGTCCGTGATGTAGCTGGGCTAGGGTGATACTGCATTAGCCATAGGATACCCTATCATCGGGTACAAGTTGCCACACTCTTGGAAGTTTGCTTGAGATGGTACACCGGCGCGGATAATCCCACCGTTCTGATAAATATACGCATT
This sequence comes from Tothia fuscella, assembly GCA_010583015.1. Classification (NCBI taxonomy): domain Eukaryota; kingdom Fungi; phylum Ascomycota; class Dothideomycetes; order Venturiales; family Cylindrosympodiaceae; genus Tothia; species Tothia fuscella. The sequence continues at coordinate 1,969 of MU007036.1, read as the reverse complement.
TTGAGCCTGGTTATAATAGTAGTACGAGTTTCTGGTGGCATCCCACTGCCACTGGGGGGAAGGGTTCGACATTTTTTTCGAGATCTCGGCTGTCACTTAGTGCTCGCATTGATTAGGCGACCATTGATGGTCTATGTACGTTATAAAGGCTACAGAGATGGACACCGGTGAACGCGGGGTTGAAAAGAGCCGCAAGATCTCTTCGTCGCAGTCATACAGCAAACCCAGGGCATTTAGATGCAAGTAGTGCTACTTCTGGATTAGTCGCTCATCCCATAGCCGCGCACAAGGAATTTTCCCTCTATATGCGCCTTTTTTGTAATTTGATTGCCTCATTTCTGCGGCACTACAGTCTCCTCTCACATCCGGTGGTTAGTGCCCGTGAGGCTTGGACGTTAAAATCCTCTCTATTCAACTGAATAAACCAACCAGATGTCTTTATCAGGTCGTACAGACCTTTTCTATCCCTAGTAAAAGGCGTAAACTAACCACCGGATGTGGGAGGGGACTGTACAAGCTCTCTTTGCATCGGGAAAGGTCAGCGCTACTTACGCCATCAAAATACGCCCAAGCAGAAGAGCTAGCCGCGTTTCTCGTCGCTCACTCGTAGCACATTGCTACTGCTATGACCAAACCTTACTCGTGGATCTTGCGGGTGATTACGGGTCTAAGAGGAGCAAAGCGAGGCTGCGTGAGCCAATACGAGGATCATGTATGTGGCGCGAGAACAAGCATAATCATTCGTACTTCCGCCTTGAGAGTCAGTCTCAGCTTTGCCTGCCACGATTCTAATGTGCTAAAATGATTGGCTGAGAAATCCGCAAGGCGTCGCCCTGTTTCTAATTTGTCTTTGTAAGATCTACGCCCTAATGCATAATCCTCATAATCACAATTACTCGCAACCAATCTCATTTCAAACTCTTCACCAGCTCTTGGATTTCATCGACGTAGGTCCCTGTCGTCCGTTCCTATTGCATTTCTCCTTTTTGCACGCGTCGACTTGATCCCTGTCTGGCATCAGGCTGAAGTCTAGATAGGGTCATCACTGTATCCCACCGGCTATACCGCATTGAGACGAGCTAATGCAAGCCGTCGGCACGCCTTCTATCTCGTCTCCGAGCCAACGTCAGGCGTACTAATAAATTAGTAAGCGTTTAAAATAGAAAAGCAGAGATAAGATCGTATCTATACTATTCTTAGCTAGTCTATTATTCTAGTAACTTAAATATACTATAAGCTACTAATATTTTTAAATTAAATTTAGTATACTTAGATTCCTAGTAATCTAAGAGTCTTAGTTACTAATATATATACTATATAACTCTACTTCTATCTATACTAATAAATCGCTTAAAGGCGTACTATATACTAGTAATATAACTATAATTTATAGTATTAAGATTATAATAGCCGAATTAATATTTAAATCGAGTAAGATTTAGTTATAAGATATTACTACCTCTATATTAATCTAGCGTTAATATATTTATAGATTATAAATACTTATACTATAATATAAAGATAAAGCTTTACTATAGAAATAGTTTAAGTATAGTTAAAAGCGAGATAAGGATATTTATAGTAGAGTGTTGACCCCACCAATGAACCAACCCCACCTATGAACCACGAAAATCCTCCGAAACGCACACTAGACGCGTTATCCACGTAATGCCTATACAATCATCAAAAAAATCGCTAGATTACGAAATTCAACTAGCGAAGGCTTAATATGCACTAAAAAATAAAGACTTTAAGTCTACTCGGGCTGCAGTAAACTTCTTTAAAGTTAATTACGTTACACTACAACGCAGGCTTAACGGAGGCTTAACGAAGTCTACAAGCCAGGAAATGCGTCAAATCCTTACCAACGCGGAAGAAGATACCCTTGTCCGATGGATCAAGCGATATACAATTACTGGAACCCATATTACCAACTCGTTGTTGATTGAGCTTGCGTTGCAACTGCGAG